>LR749587.1:921039-943539 GCA_902729485.2 Mus minutoides
GGGGGCTGGTGAGATGGCTCAGCGGGTAAGAGCACCCGACTGCTCTTCTGAAGGTGATAAGTTCAAATCCCAGCAACCACATGGTGGCTCACAACCATCCGTAACGAGATCTGGCTCCCTCTTCTGGAGTGTCTGAGGACAGCTACAGTGTACTTACATATAATAAAATAAAATAAATCTTAAAAAAAAAAAAAGAAAGGGCTTGGGAAGTTAGTGCGAGCTGGCAAGGCTGTTTCTGTTCTGAGGAGTCCGTGGATCACTGACACCACCTGTGGCCATCAGACTCCAGCCTTCTCAGTCCATCATCACGTCACACACATACACACACACACACACACACACACACACACACACACACACACATGCACACAGATCTCACACACACACACACACACACACACACACGCATGCACACAGATCTGCTCAGGCGTTATGCTGGTTCTGCTGCCAGGACTGAGTTCTCTGCCTCTCCAGAATCCAAGCAGTCACTATTGGACTATCCAGCCTCTAGGGTAAGTTAAGCCAGTGCATCTCTTTCATTAAAAAAAAGTTTTACTAGCATATGTTAATTATGAGTTTCATTTTGATATCTCATACATGTATAGACTATATGTTGATGACTCTCACCTACTCTGCTCCCACGTCCAACTAGTCTCTCTTCCTCTTCTTAACTAGTCAGTGTGTGTGTGTGTGTGTGTGTGTGTGTGTGTGTGTGTGTATCTTTCTCTCCCTTCCTTCCTTCCTTCCTTCCTTCCTTCCTTCCTTCCTTCCTCCCTCCCTCCCTCCCTCCCTGCCTGCCTTCCTTCCTTCCTTTCTTCCTTTTTCTTTGATAAAAAACAATGAGTTTTATTGGGGTTGTTTACAGGAGCATAAATAGCTCACCAATGGCTACGCCACTTGTGCTGACTAGCTTTATGTCAAACTTGATACAAGTTATAGTCATCCGAGAGGAGGAAACCTCAATTGAGAGAATTCAAAGCAGCACCCGTCCGTGTCCTGCCTCCAGGTTCCTGCCCTGTTTGAGTTCCTGTTCTGACTTTCTTCAGTGATGGACTATGATGTGGATGTTTAAGCCCAATGAACAAATCCTTTTCTCCCCAACTTGCTTTTTTGGTCATGGCGTTTTGCTGTAGCAATAGAAACCTTAGCTAATACATCGCTAAAGAAAATCTCTCCTTCTCTTAGCAACCATTAACTGTATGTAGATCCCTAGAGACCCTTTCAATACTATCTATAGTTCATCTATCTATGCATGTATGTATGCATGTATCTATCTATCTATCCATCATCCATCCATCCACCTATCTTATCTATCTATCTATCTATCTATCTATCTATCTATCTATCTATCTATCTTTCTATGCTTTCTGTTCCTCTAGAGCATTGGCTCTCACCCTGTGGGTCACAACTCCCTGGGTTTGCATATCAGACATTTACATTATGATTCATAACAGTAGGAAAATTGCAGTTGTAAAGTAGCAACAAAAATAACTGTATGGTTGGGGGGGCGTCACCACAACACGAGGAACTGTATTAAATATCTCAGCATTAGGAAGGTTGAGGGCCACTGCTCTACAGAATCTTTCCATGCTGAACTACAGCTTGGGCTGGTAGGGCTGGCCTGGGATACTCCAGGTACAACCCCAAATCAAGCCTGCCAGGCCTTCAGCCCATGCCTGTTACAGAGCCTCCCTCCCTCCATCCCCACAACCACCTGGGCACCTACTTTTGCTGCTGCTCCTCCAGCTGACGTGATGGAGCTGTAGCAAATACTGGAAGGGAATAGGTGTGCTTTTTCTGAGCCTGCAACAGGAATATGGGGCTCTGGAACGCATCTTGTCACCTTTACAACCTAGCCAAATGTCCCCTTAGTCCTCTGTCCTGGTACTACACCTCTGTCTCCCCAAGCCCCTGCCACAGGCAGCCCAAGTCCCAGCCTTTTTTTGTGGTCCAGGCAGCTGTCACATGAGGCCCTGAAAGCCTCTCTCCGTGTAGCTTTCCCCACCCACACAGTGGCCCTAATGTAGCTGGCAGAGCCCATGGCTCAGGCCTCTCCCACTGGTGATAAATGACCCCTCTCTATTCCCACCCTTCCCCCTGGCAGCATTAAAACCAAGGGCACTGGGCTCTGCCTGGAGCACAGCACACAACCTAGGCTTCCAGTCTACTCTGTGTTCACTCAAGCTCAGAGCCGCAGCAACCACATCTCTCTTGGTAGCAGCCAAAATACCTGGCACTCATCTGTACCATGGGGGCTGCTCTAGGTCCTGCCGTGTAAGAGGGAACCCCTACACAGACCCTTACAACAGCCAGCTGTTATGTGCCTGTGGGAAGGAACACGGGCAAGTTCATATATTCCGGCCCAGGTGTGTGTGTGTGTGTGTGTGTGTGTGTGTCTATGTGTGCACGGAATGGCCAGCTGTCAACTTTAGGTGTCCTTCCTTGGGAGCCATCCACCTCATTATATTTTTTTATTTTTATTTTTATTTTTGAGCAAGGGTTCTCATTAGCCTGGAGCTCTCCACATAAGCAAGGTTGTCTGGCCTGCAAGCTCCAAGGATCCTTCTGCCTCCACCTCTCCATCAAAGGGACTCTGCCTGGCTTTTTACATAGGTTCTAGTATATACCAAACATTTCACCTGACCCCAACAGCCACACTGTTAGTGCTTATGACCCCTGTGGGTTACAGAGGCAATAGCCAGCCTCTGGTCTTCCTGGCTGGGAACCTCAGCTGGAATAGGCCTGGTGGGCAAGGCTGGGGTCTGGGGATGTTCTTACTTGGGATTGGCAAGTAGTGGGCAACAGCACGTGAGCTGGGTTGCCACAGTGAGAAGATCCCACAGTCCAGTCCTGAGCCCGGGTGGCATCTCTGTGGCACCATGGAGCTACCTGGGGGCAGTGGCTTAAACACCACCCTTGATGGCATGTGGCCAATGTCAGAAGACTCAGGGGATGAAGACTGAAGGGGGAGCCCCTGGTGTGGCTTCAGTGGTATGCTTTCCTATGGCTTCCTTTAAGAATAACCTTGATGTTCTCCCTGGGCAGGCCCATTCTAGCGGCCAGGCTGGCTTCTTCAGGAACCTGGCAACCTCCTTTCTGGGATTATTCAGATCCCTTTTCACCCACCCAGGCAGCTCCTGAAGGCTGACCTCGGCAGTCCCCAGACCTCTGCATGCAGACTTTTGCTCGGTCCTAGCCAGTGGGGTGGGGAGGCAGTTTAAGGTTCCTCCTCTATTAGAGGCCTCTGTGCTTGGCCAGTGCCTGTCTCTCTAGATCAGCACCTCAGCCTTCAGTCCCTCCACCAGAGATCCCCAGTACGGTCTCACCTACACCCGCGCACTGGCTTGCCCGTGATGACTTCCGGAGAAAACCCCGTCCTCCGCTCAGGAGTCGTCACTATCTGAGCATGCTCTGTGAGGAAGGGCAGGCGTGCATGTGTTAACTCCAGAGAGACCAGGTCCTGCTTAGGACTTTGGGCGCCGGCCCAACAGCTGAACAAACAGTGTGGGCCTTGTTTCCCGGCACCCTGCAGTCTGGCTGCCTCACCAGACTGGAGGCCACTCAAGGCCAAGGGCAGCCATGACCCTCTGTGAAGATGACAGTCCCCTCCCCCTCATTTTCCCAGTTCTGCTCCTGGATCCCACAACAGAGTCTCTACCGGGCACACAGCTGAGGGCCAGCTGCTCTCGTGGCCCCTTCAGACCCAGTTCCAATGTTGTTGTCTCGAGACATTCTCCCTCAGTTAGGACTCCTGTTTTTTTCCACACACCCTGCCGCAGGTCCCACTGCTGTCTCACCTACAGCCGTACACTGGCCTGCCCGTGATGACCTCCCTGTCTCTCAGTATTTCCAGTTGGAGAATGAACTGATGACATCTATTCCTGTCTAAGAACAAACAGGGCAGTTGCCATCAGTGAGGGGCCAGGCTGATGACGCCCCAGAGGTTACATGAAAACCTGGCTACTCCCATGCCCAAGGACAGACCATTTCTATTTAAGAACATTTGGGGTGGAGAGAGGGCTCAGCAGTTAAGAGTATTTTCTGTTCTTCCAGAGGCGCCAGGGTCAGCTCCCAACACCTAAATGATGGCTTGCAACTGACTGTAACTCCAGTTCCAGAAGGGTCACACCCTCTTCCGGCCTCCTTGCACACCAGGCATTCATGTGGTGCACAGACATGCATGAAGGCAAAATAGAAACATTAAAAAAAAAACCCACATAAAGAAACTCTGTCTTGTAAAACAAATTATAACAATAACAATAATTAGTGATGATGATGATGATGATGATGATGATGGTTTACTGGTTAAAATTACTTGTTGCCCCTGCAGAGGAGCCTGGTTTGGTTCCTAGAACCACGCAATGGCTCACAACTTCTATAACTGTAATCCTAGGGGAATCGGATGTTCTCTTCTGACATCTGCAGGCACCAGACATGCATTTGGTGCACATACATGCATGCTGGCAAAACACTCATGCTCATAAAATAAAATTTAAAAATCAGAAAAAAAAAGACTATTCTTCACCAAGTGTAGAAGCCATACCTGTAATGTCAGTGCTGGGCAGGTTGAGGCAGGAGAATTTTGAGTTCAAGGCCAGCTTGCGTTGCCTAGTGGGACCTTGTGCTGGTTAGTTTATGTGACTTTGACATGCGCTAGAGTATCTGGAAAGAAGGACTCTCAATTGAGGAAATGCCTCTGTTGGGTTGGATTCCTGATTGCTGATTGATGTGGGACAGCCCAGCTCACTGTGGGCGGTGCTAACCCTAGGCAAATGGTCCTGGTCTTTATAAGAAAGCAGGCTGAGCGAGCCACGGGAGCAAACTGGTAAGCAGCACCACAAAGCCCTCCCTTAAGGGGTCCTGGTCATCATCTTAGAACTATGAAGTCTTTTAATTTTATGTTCATTGGTGTTTTGCCTGCATGTATGTCTGTGTGAGAGTGTCAGAAGCCTTGGAACTGGAGTTACAGACAGGTGTGAGCTGCCATTGGCTTTCCCAGGCATGCTGGGAATTGAACCCAGGTCCTCTGGAAGAGCAGCCAGTGCTCTTAACCGCCGAGTATGGTTTGTTGTTGTTGTTTTTGTTTTCTTTTTCTTTTTCTTTTTTGTTTCTGTTGGTTTGTTTTTCAAGACAGAGTTTCTCTGTACAGCTCTGGCTGTCCTGGAACTCACTCTGTAGACCAGAATGAGATCCATCTGCCTCTGCCTCCCAAGTGCTGGGATTAAATGTGTATGTACCACCACCCCACCACCCCCTGATGAATTATAAGGCTTAGTTTAACCCGCAGACAATAACTTCTAGGCTTTCAGAATTGCATCTAGCATCTCAGATCCTCTGACATCTATGTGGCTCCGTTGGGTGCCCTGGGCTGGATTAGAGGATAGAGACCAGGGCATGATAATAAATACTCCACAGGCTGCCCAGAGCCTGCCCCAGGTCCATAGACCAAAGCTCACAAAGAGACAGTCCCTGTCGGCCACCAGCCCTCAGACTGCTCACTACATCTGGCCGACCCAGCCCGTGTGAAGGCCCTGGTGTGCTCCAATGGAAAGAGGTTTTTCTCTGTCTCCTATCCTTATTGGTAATACAATGAAGGTCTAGGAACCTTGTTCCCAAAGCTCCTGGTGTGAGTGACTTCTTATACCAGGCTTCCCATGAGGGCTGACATGGCCATCCCTCAGCCCAGACAACTCCCAAGAGCTTGGGTCGTATCTTGTTCACCTTGAATCTCTCTCCTCAGCACCAATGTAGTAATGTCAGCACCAATGACAATCTCTTCTAGGATCACTAGACTATCCACTGCCCCTTCTCCATATGTGTTAATCCATTGTCCCCTGGGACGTAAGGACCGTCTCGATGGAGTACAGAGACGTTGATATTGCTGTTCATTGATGCCCAGCTGAGGGGGCAGAGGCCTGCGCACCTTGTCTTGGTGTATAACCTACCAGGCCACTGGACCACCCATCACGGTAGGCCAGTTCCTTCTCAGATCATGCCATGCTGACTTTCTCCACCAGAGCATCTGCTGGGGGTCATGGATTCCTCTATAGACCCAAATCGTGATGTTCTCAATCTCCAAGTATCTCTTCTTTAGAAAATAAAGAAGAAGGGACATCAAATGGGGTGGGGTGGGGTGGGGTGACTGAGATTTATTCCCAGTGGGCCCTCAGACACTAGTATCAGATTCCCAGTCTTCTGGACCTGAACATCCGCCTGCCTCTGCCTCCTGAGTGCTGGGATTAAAGGCGTGCACCACCACGCCCGGCGGAATTTTTTTTAAGATTTCATTTTTTTTCTGTGTGTGGGGGTTTTGTTTGCATGTAGATCTTTGCACCTTGTGTGTTCAGTACCTGAAGAGACCAGAAGAGGGTGTCAGAGCTCCTGGGACTGGAGTTACAGGTAGTAAGTAGTGAGAGGCCATGCACGTGCTGAGAATCAAACCCAGGTCCTCTGGAAGAGCAGCTCCTAATGGCTGAGCCAACTCCCTAGCCTTCTGGCACATTCTAAAGACTGACCAGCCCACCCCTATCCCTGATGATGATATCAGAGGCACTACGTCCCTAGGAGCCAGACTGGGCTGGCTGTCCTGGCTTATATAGCTTTACTGTAGTATAGCCTTCAGCACTTGCAGGGCCTCAGAGAAATTGTCCATCATTCTAAAAGCCTGCTGCAGCAGGATCAGGCCAAGGCTAGGGGATGCTTGTCTGTCCTGTGCTGCTGCTGCTGGGTCAGGAGACAATGGGAAGAACCCGCACACTGAGCCCTTCCCTTCACTGTCACTGGGAGCTAAAAGACATGCGCCTCAGCCTCCTGTCCATCCCCCAACACTGCAGCCAGAAGTGCCAGAGGGCTGATCCCAGGTTGGGTGAGCACTTTTTTCCTCTCAACATTGTTCCCATCTTTGTACGTTTCCTGCAGGCCCTAACCACTCCCGACCTGTACTGCTCACTCCAGAGACATAGGTGGCAGTGACCTCCTCCTGTGTGGGGGTGTCATAACCAGACTTCCCAGTGATGGTACCCCAACCCTACGGGTGCCCATCATGTGGCTGCCCGAGGTCCTGTGGGCCATTGTGGCTCTGATTGTCAGTGACCCTGTAGGTTTCCAGTTCTGTGAGTTCTTGGTACTGTGGCTATCTGTGCCTTTGTAGGTGTCTATATCCCTGTGTATTCTTGAGACCCTGTGGGTGTCTGGCTCTGTGTGGGGGAATGATGGTGATCATGGTTCTGGGTGGATGATGGCCCTGTAGTGTCCAAAGCCCTGACCAAACTGCCATATGTCCTCATAGCCACCAGGGGGCAGAAGAGGGTGCAGGCCCACCTTCCAAGAGGACCTGTCTTCCCTTGTAGAGCCAGAGCTTTGTGTAGGCAAGAGAGGTGGGGGCTACTGAGCAAGGGAGGCTGAACAAGGTCACTCCAGGCCAGCAGAGAAATCTTGGCTTGGATCCTGCCTCTGCTGCTACCTCCCACATGACTTCACCAGCCCGGCCCTCATCTGAACATGCAGCGAGCACTGGGCCCACTTCAGGCATCATCTCCAACGCGGAAATTAACTTCCTGCCCAGAGAGGCTGCGCCCACACAGCTGCAGGTCTGGGCCGCCAGACCTGGGGCACTCTGGAGTCCAGTTGAGGCCTCTCCTGCCCTCCTCCTGTCTGCAGATGGGGAAATTGAGACCCAGCCAGGGAAGGGGGTGGGGGGTGGGGGCTTGGATAACACTGCACAATAAATTCAAATCGGGGACAGGGCCAGCTGGGCCTGCAGGCACTAGGCCTGAGAGCTTCACAGAGTCATCTTCCAGACTGTGTCCCAATCCCACCAAGCACTGGAGTTCTGCTACTTTTGAGTCCTGAAGGTCTTCCTATGCCAGCCCCAGGTGCCGGGCACTGTGGCTACCAGCCTCAGAAGTGAGAAGTTCCATATTGTTTCCAGGCCTGAGGTGTGGGTGCTCCTGGACTATGTGGGGATTGGGGACCTCATCACCAGTGCAGGGCCTGGCGGGCACGGGGCAAGAGTGAGGAATCAAGCCTCTTCAGGACTTCCCTGGCATACTACAGCTTCTCTCTCTCCCAGGATACAGAGTGGATAGTGGATAACCCAGCAGTCGTCCTCTGGGCCAGCATCCACCCAGCTCCTTAACAGAAGGTTAACAGTCAGAGAGACTCCTCAAACCCAAGAGGGTGAACCAGGAGGCTTTCCTTGTCCTTCATAGTGTCAAACAGGAGTAGCTGTGGCTTCTTTCTGGGGCTCTGAGTGTGGCCAGCCCCTCCTCCCCTCAGGCCTCAGTTTCCCCTCAGTTGAGGCTGAAGGCTCAGCCCAGGACTGGGATAGTCTCAACTCAAGGCTGGGTGACGAATGAAGGTCTGAAGTCTAGGGCCTGGTCTTCCTTTCAACCACCAGAAAGGGCTCATTTTGTGCCTTGGGCAGGTCGCCCAGGCAAGAAGGCCACTGGTGGCCATTCTCCAGGACCTCCTCCCGTCTGCAAGAAGCATTACCTCATCGGGAAGGCATTCCGGAAAAGAGTTGCAAGAGTTCCATGAGAGGGGATGAAGAGGGCTTTCCAAGAGCCTCCTGGCCACCCAGGAGCCCAGCCAGGGTGGACAGCACATCCCAGTGCCTGTCTAGTGACCGCTACAGGGAGGTGACAAGACTGAATTGGACTGAGCAGACAAGAGGAACAGTCCTGCCCGAAGCCAGCAGCTTCCGGGTGGGTAGAGCAGATATTTCAAGAGCTGGAACAAAATGGCCAGACGTGAGAGAGGCTGGAGAAATGAAGGGCAGAGTCTCCAAGCCCTGACCCTCTCCGGCCCATGTCCCCTCCTGCGTTGGGCACACTGAGATTTACCCTGCTGTCTAATGACCCACGTCCAGAAATATTGGGCTTCTCGATGATATGATCGACCACATGATTGGGGGGAACTGTAAGGACAGCTTGGGGTGGGGGGGTGCACTAAAGGTGACCAGAAGAACTCCCTAGCTGTTGACCCAGTGGCAGTGCCAGAGAGTACTCTTGGAGCCTTGATTTTCTCATCTGGAGAATGGAGCAATTAAGCTTCCTGTCCAAAAGGCGTCTGAGAACACAGGTACAGACAAAATGGTGCTTTGGGGGCCACATCGGTGGGTCCTCCCCTGCCTGGGCCAGGGGACTCCTCCTAAGATGAGCACACACTTCTCGCCTTGCTCCAGAGGGAGTGAAACTCTGTCCTCCAACTTCACCCAACCACAGAGCTTCCCGGGCTCACTACCTTTTCCCAAATCCTACCTGGAGAATATCCATGCACCCTGAAAATAAATATAGAAGAGACTGGCCCTGTCCGGATTACACTGAGATCCATTGAGGGAGCCTGTGGACACAGGTCCAAGGTCAGGCCCATCACACACGGAGCTGTCCTGGTTACTAATTAGAAAAAAAACCTAGGACACACTAGCAGGCAGGAAGTGTTGTTGGGGACAAGAATTAGATGTTTTGTGCCTGGGGTTTCAGACTGATCTTATTGAATGATTGGAGATTCCAAAAGGACAGGAAAAAAATCAGAGGCTGGGGCAGAGGGGCTGTTTGTTTGTTTGTTTGTTTGATTGATTTTTGTCTGCATCTATATCTGTGCATCATGCATGTGCAGTGTCCATAGTGACCAGAAGAGGGCACCAGATCCCCTGGAACGGAGGCAAAGGCAATTGTGATCTAGCATATAGGGGCTGAGAATTGAACCTGGGTCCTCTGGAACAACAATGAGTGCCGTAACTGTCACTCCATCTCTCCAGCCCATGGTCCAGCAGTTTTAATACAGCTGTGAAGCTCTTGAGGGAGCCCACAGCCTTCCTCCGGTGTACAGAAAGTCCTGCCAGAGCAGGGCGGAGGTGCTAGGTGACTCTTGAGTTGCCCTGCAGGCAGCAAGCAGTCAACCGCCTGGGTGCTAAGGATGGCCGAGCTGACCCCAGGATCTGTGTGACTCCAGGGCCCCTGAAACCCTTGGCTGTCTCTGCACCCAGCCTAGCTAGTGAGGGGGGCGGGACAGGGGCAGCTGGGACAGGGCCAGTACAGCAGGAGGTTTGAAGAGACTGAGAAAGCAACTGGGCAGAGAGCGGGGCTGGGCAAGACAGGTGGCCTGTGCTGTTTCCATGGCTCCCGGGCCTCTGCCTGCCCAGCTCAGCCTGGGAAAAACAAGCTGGGCACAGAGCAAACAGTGCCTGTGGCCACTAGGACAAAGGCAGGGCTGTTTAGGTGCTCGCGGCAGCCAAAGGGCCTCTTTGGCGGAACATCGGTTTAGACTAGGCCAGTCAGGGCTGAGCTGCCACACCCTGCAGTGGCCAGGCTCTTAACCTCTGGGGTGCAAGCTGGTACTGTGGCTGGAGGCTGGAGGAGGGGAGAAGGAAGGGGGTGGGCAGCACCCTAGATATGCACTCTGACATCACTGTCTCTCATCTGGGTTTTCAGGGCACTAAGAACATCAGGATGCCCGTCTAAGTCCCTGGGCAAGCAGCCCCACAGCAACCCAAGAGTCCCTCCACCCCCCCATCCCCCAGGGGCGTCTCAGAGAGTGTGGGAAATGCACTTTTTGCTGCCACTGGGACAGATGCAGCTTTGGCCACAAGCCAACTGAGCAGGAAGTGCCAGCCAGAGTGCTAGAGAACAGGCTTGACCCTGAGCTGGAAGGAAGCACCCTTCGCCAAGACAGCACTCCCAGCATCCTGTAGTACTGTACCCCGGCTGCCCTCAGATAGACATTCTGCACTGGCTAGAGCGCCCTTCTTCTGACGGCTTGAATCCTCTCCCACAAGAGAGTCCAGCTTATATGTGGACACCTGTGCTTCGGGGGCCAGCTTGTAGGAAGACGGGGACAAGTAAGGACTCATTCACAGAAGGGTCTCAGCAGCAGGCTGGTTTATGAGTAACCAAGGTCGTCCTGGGTTACAGAGAGGCTGACCATATGTCATCTCATCTCAGCAGGGAACATGTGGCCAAATGACACTCAGGCCAGTTGGGTGTGGAAGATATACAAAGGGTTAGGGGCTAGACTGGGCCCTTTTTAAAAAGGGGTCTATATTTGAGGAGCTAAGAAAGGGGGACCAGAGCAAGGGGGCATCAGACAGCAGCCCCCAGAGTTCACAGGCCCTACAGAAGACCCTTTCTGCCCCTGACTTGTGCTCCCACAGACTCCAAGATTCAAGAACTTCTGGCACCTTCTGCACTCAAGGCAGACTACTTTCTAGCAGGATAGCTGCAGCAGCCGCTGGTGCTCTTATAACCCCAGTCCTAGTGTGTCTGAGAAAGCCAATGCTTAATGATCTCCTGCGTGGAGATTTGGCCTGCGATTGGAACCAGGGCCAGGAGCAGAAGGATGGATGCTGAGGTGGACACACAGAACGAACCCTCCATGATGACCCCAGAGTTGTCCTCAGCCTGCCAGTGTGAACCCTAGTCACATCAGTCACTGGGCAGACTTGATGCAGGAACCATGGCCTGGTGCCTAGGCCAGCTTCTGCAGCCAGAGGCCCACCCGGCAGTGTCCAGTCAGGACAAGGGTTGGGAGGCTCACAGTCTTCTACTGGGACTCTTCTCTCTGCCTGATGCCCTCCCACTCACTCAGACCGGAATGCAAAGGGCCACACCTCCATCCCTTTCATCCTGGCTTCCCGTTTCACATCCTCACCCTGGCCTTGAGTCTCTGTGGTCACCTCGGTCCCTTCCACCCGCGTCCCTCTCTGCATTCTCTGCATTACCGATAAGCCCTTGACCACATGTCCCTTCTGATCCACTCTCACACCCCGGCTTCCTCAGTAACCCTCCATACAGCCTCACCACATTCAGCCCAGCTCTCTCAAGACTCCTCCCAGATCAACCCAAGGTTCCACCCACCCCAAGGGATCTGCCCATCTCAGGGCCACGCCTAGCCCTAGGTTCCGCACGCAGTTCAGTCCAGGGCTTCAACCATTTTAGGACTCTGCTTACCTTGCTCAGGGTCCCCCTCTGCCAAGTTCAGCCCTAGGCTCTGCCCAGCTCAAGGCTCCGTCCAGTCACGACCCTGCACACCCCAAAGCCCCGCACAGCTGTCCCAGGGTACCGCCCAGGTCAGTCTAGGGTTTCCCCAATTTGGGACTCACCTTTCCACCTGCCCTGTTGCTTTGGCCGCTAGATTTGTCACCTTGACCTCGCTGTTCCAGGGCAGAGGGCAGGCGGGGTGCAGAGAATGTGTGCTCATTCCAGCACACGTGGAATGAGCGTGCGGACGCAGGAATGAATGAGCACATGGGTGACAACGGTGACAGTGGAGAGGGCATGGCGAAGGAACTCAGCATAGGCCTTTCTATAGCTGAAAGGGATTAACCCTTCACTCTAAGGCCCTGGGACCAGTTAATGTCTTCAAGTTCTAGCAGTCCCAACAAAAGGAACCCCGGGCGGACCCGGGCAGGTAACACCCTGCGGGACTCTGCCTGTCTCCAGGAGGGCGCGCCTGAGTCAGCCCTCGCATGCTGCTGCCCCCGCCGAGACCAGCAGCCCCTGCGCCCGCTGATCCGTGTTGGAACTTGTGTGGGGAACTCAGGTGTCCTTCCAGCCGCCTTCCCACGACTGCCACGGCCCATCAGATTGTCACGCAGATGAGTCACAGAGGGTGGGGGTGGGGGGATAAGGGCTGTCCCTTGGCCTCGGGCAAGTCGCTGCAGTGGCCTGCCGGCTTCTCTGTGGCGTCTCCTGCTATTGCCACAAGCTTCTTTGGACCTGAACCCACGCCCTCCGCTGCACGTTCCCACCTGTTCTCAGGACCTACCTATTCTTTTCTCTCCACCTTCCTTCCCCACATCCGCCCTCTCCTCGGGCTGTCCGCAGCCCAAGTCTCCGCAGTAAGGGGCGCACGCCTAATGCCCCGCCCCAGTCCAGACCAAGCCACTTCTCCATCCTGCCACCACCCAACTGCCCAAGACCCGTCTAAACTGGCCAGCCTAACCTGCATTTCAGACCATTTGTGATTGTTGCTGCTCTCCGCATGATGGCTCCAGTCTAGGTCAGCTGCGAGCTCCAACCTGATGAAGCCAGCCTCCCGTTTTTCGTTTTTTCTATACGTGTGCCCCTGCTTCTGTACTTGTTGAGCTACTCAATCCCAAACTTCAAGGACCACGTAGTCCTTGGAGGGGATTGTAATGCTTAGCTCTGTACAATCGGAGCCCCAAGTCTCCCGTAATGTGGGGAGAGTCACAGGAGGCCTGAGCTGCCACAATCCCAGTATTGTGAATTACCAAGAGCACCATGCTGACTCCATGTGACCCGGGCCCACCCAGCCTCCAGCATCCTGAGGTTGCAGCAACACATCTGGAACTGAGAATATGCTTCCCCCCACAACGCTGCCCCAGAGTCCCACTCCCTGTCACGAGGGCTTCTTAGAGTTGAGCTGAGTGACAGATTACTCTGAACTAAGAATTACTTGGTGACCGTTGGTTGGGGTTTGACTCAGTACCTGGCACTTAGGAACTGAATTATGGGCATAAAGGAAGGAGTAGATAATACCCAGTTACACCACTTCCAGATACTCAACGTCTATACCAACATACCCATCCCCCACCACACCCATCCCCCTACCACACTACACCCACCCACCACACCCATCCCCCCACCACACTACACCCACCCACCACACCCATACCCCCACCAGACCACACCCACCGCCCTACCCATCCCTCCCACCCAAACTACCTAACACACCCATCCCCCACCAGACCCGTCCCCCACGAGACCACACCCACNACCAATGCTCAATCTGCTAACACCCAGACCCAGACACCCATTGCGCTCTCCTGGACACTGGCACTATCCCTTGCAGTCTCCTCCAGTCCCCAGACCCCAGACCCCAGACTCCAGACCCCAGTCCCCAGACCCCAGGAGATCCTTCTTAAGACCGAGCCAGCTCGGGGAGGGGAATAATCCCCCTCCTGACCAGCCCCTAGGGAGCCCAGACCAGAATCTGAGCCAGTAGGGACCTGCTGAGACTGACCAGTCCTACTGTGGATTTCACCTTCTCTCCTCATTAGGCAGGCCATTTCTTTTGTTTAGAGACTGGGCTTTGCAGCTAATTTTGTTGTTGTTGTTTTGTCTTTTTCTTTTTGCAGCTTCTATACCACATACTGTGAATGTAAATTCTTACAGACCCAGAGTCTTGGAGGTCAAGTCGCGATTCTCATGCAAAAAGAAAATAAATCCACCTACAGTTTGATTTAATTTGTTAATCAATAAGGGAGCCAAGAAAATGCTGAAACCAGTTCTTCGGGGCATTGGAAAGATAGTGTATAGGTGAGTCTGATGTGCACGCAGAGCCTGTTACTTTTCTCTAGGAAGAGAAGGTTTGCTGTCAGGGACGTTGGTTTCTGCCGCAGAGTAGCGTTCTGTCTCTATAGAAAACACTCACTTGCTGCTCCAGCCAAGGTGGATGCCTCAGTCAGTCCTCCACAGTTCTGCTTCCTGCAAAGCTGAGAAGCTGCTTTGCCTACGGTGTAGAGTCAGAGACACAACCATGGAGCTGGAACATTCTCAGCAGGGTCTACTGGACAGTTGTCCCTCAATGCCCCCAACAGGACAGCCAGCAAGGCTATTTCCAAGTCTGTCACATCTTTCTTTCTGGGCTTTTACATTTTTTTTCCTTTTATTATGAAGAGGTTTTCCTGTCAATCTCTATCTAAGCTTAATTTCCATGCTTTGCAATTAGACTTTAGCTGGGCAGTGGTGACGCATGCCTTTAATCCCAGCACTTGGGAGGCAGAGGCAGGCGAATTTCTGAGTTCGAGGCCAGCCTGGTTTACAGAGTGAGTTCCAGGACAGCCAGGACTACACAGAGAAAAACCCTGTCTCGAAACACCCCTCCTCAAAAAAAAAGAAATTAGACTTTATCATCACTATATTGGAAGTTTGAGTTTTGTCTCATCAAATTCTCCCCCTCCTCCATGTCCTCTGAGAACATCTAACGGGCCATCAAAGGCATTCTTGCATATTTAGTCACATAGTTTTCCCCCCAAGAGACAGTCTTCTGACTCTTATAGAGCCCCCCACCCCAGGGAAAAGTGACCCTACATACACATTCCTCGCTAGTTCTTCTATAGACCTAAATGAGCTTCATTACTTAGCCAGGCATTTCTCCATCCCAACCTTTTGCAGATATTTCCTTATAGATTTCCCTAGTATATGTATGGTTTTCGGTCACAACTTTGCCTCTTCTTTGTTCTCTATTCTGATTATAGAACCTTTTCCAGTGACAGCCCAATCATTTTTCTAAACATTGCTTTGAAATTCACTTTACTACTTGGTAGTAGATCCTTTGGGACTTTCTTTTGTGGTCTAGTGCTCATCTTATGAGGCTGGAAGACCAGCCACAAACAAAATGTATACCAGCACTGCTTCTGTGGAAGTTACATTGTGTCCAGACTTAGTTGCCTCATCTCTTCAGATGTCAGTGGACAGTGAGTGTCAGACCAGATCTTGGCTGCCAAAGGGTGGGAAGTTAGCACTGACCTGAGAAACTGTGTCCTCATGTGAAGGACTGTACTCGTTAACTTCTATTGCAGTGATAAAAATCTCACGACCAAGGTAACTTATAAAAGACAGCATTTAAATGCATGTACAATTCTAAAGGGTTAGACTCATGCAGGAACAGCTAAGAGCTCATATCTCAAAACCACAGGCAGGGAGCAGAGAACACACTAGGAATGTTATGATTCTTGAAACCTCAAAACCCACCCCCAAGGACATACTTGCAACTAGGCCACACCTCCTAATCCTTCCCAAACAATTCCATCAACTGAGGATCAGGTATTCAAACATAGGAGCCTATGGGGGCCATTCACATTCAAACCTCTACAAGAACCAAGAGGGGTACTTAGGCCCAGGGATTGCTATTAGCTTGCTCCTCTCTCCATCCCAGTAGATGTGAGGTCCCATGTCTAGCAGGGAGATTCACTACCAGGAGGTAGATTACACTATTCCACTCATCTGAGACCTCAGCTTCAGCTGTGAAAAGGTATCTCATGTGCTCAATTCCAGGAGATATGTCAAGAGATGAGCTCTTTGGACTTAGACAACCTTACGTGTCAGGAGGAAAGCTCACACTCTGAGGTGACAGGTGTGTCGGAGTCCACACCTTCTCTTGATCATTCTGGCCTCCTTGTGCCTGTGTAGCATGAGGCAGAAAAAGAAATCAAGACATAGGGTGCTGATCCTAATACACAGGAAGACCCGAGCTCGTGGGCAGGGAAGAGTCAGTCTTGGAACCAGGAACTCACACCACTACCTCCTGGTGTTCTCAAGATGGAGACATGAGTGGCCATGGCCAGAAAAAGTAATTCGATAGAGAGCTCGGAATTCCTGAGACAGAGGACAGGAGCCCCATAGCCCAGTCACTACATGTGATAAAGGGACAGGGTCCTGCAGTCCAGCCATCAGAATGGATCCTCCTGGGACAAAGGGACAGACCCTGCCCCCACACACACACATAGCTAATCCCCCAGACCAGCTGAGCTGCTCATTTGAAATATATGTGGAAAAGGAAGTGTTGAATGTCTATCCTGGCCTTCGGTCTAGTGTCGTCATGGTAACTGTAGCTGCTGGTCACCACTTCTAAGGTATGGTACAATACCTTCCCAAAGGCACAAGCAGATGAGATTGATGAAGGAAGTGACCTACAGAGGACAGATCCTGTTTATCTGGGCCTTTTTAATCCTAACTGGGCTATAGCCTCCAAGCCAGTCTCACAGTGACAGGCTAGCTGAGGACCTGTACCACTAGACTGTCCCTGTGGTGGTCATCTCTGGTATCCCCTCCTGGAATGAATCTGCATAATACTTAGACTCACCTAACCTGGGAGTGTAGAGATGTCAACATTTGTATACATGTGTTCATGTGTGTATATGTGTATATGTATACATGTGTTCATGTGTGTGAATATGTATATATGTTTGTGCATGTGTGTGTATGTATATGTATACATGTGTTCATATGTATGTGTGTATACATATGTTCATGTGTGTGAATATGTATATATATCTGAGCATGTGTGTGTGTGTGTGTGTGTGTGTGTGTGTGTATGCATGCAGAGGCTCGGTGTCAGCATCAGATGTGTTTTTCAATCTTTTTCCATCTACATTTTTGAGATAAGATTCTCCTACTGAACCTGTAGCTTACTAGTTTGGCTAAATTAACTAAATAGCAAATCACCAGTATCCTCTTGTACCTGTCTCTTATGGGCAAGGATTATAGGCATTAACTACCACACCTCATTGTTGTTAATTTGTTTTGTATGTGAAAACACACACACATACACACACACACACACACACACACACACACACGCACACACATATATACAATGTGTGTGTGTGTGTGTGTGTGTGTGTGTAGATATCTACAGAGGTCAGAAGAAGTTGTTAGATCCCCCTGAAGCTGGAAATAACATCAGCTGCTGGACAGACATAAGTGTTGGGAAGCAACCTTGGGTCCCCTGAGAGAGCTTCTAATCTCTAAGCTATCTATCCACCCTAACACCCAGCTTTTTACTTGGGTTCTAGAGAGATTTGAACTCAGGCTCTCAGGTTTGTGTGGCAGATGGTTTGCTGACTGAACCATCTCCCCAACCTGTCAATGTGCTTCCTGCTGGGTATTTGATCAGAAAGATGAGAAAAGTAACCAACAAAACAAGTAATTCTCCTGCCTCAGGGACTAACATACTAAAGCATCTTTCATGGGCTTCCCCTGGAATCTCATCCCCGACCCAAAGTCCAGGGGCCAGTCTGTCTCCAGCTCTGCTTTCAAAGAAAGAGGTCCAAGGCATGTGCCATCCTAGAACGAAATGGCAGGGAACGACCTGGTGAATTTAGATAGCTGTCACTGGTGTGAGAAGGAATTGTCTTGTCTCTGTGTCTGTGCTGCGCAGTCGCACGGCCATTAGCCAGCCACACAGGAGGACTTCAGTGTGATTTACATTAAGGTGAAGTGAGGGGTGGGGAGGGAATGGAGCAACAGGAAAGCACTTGTCACATAAACCTGAGATTGATCCCCGGGACCCAGGCAAAAAGCTTGGTGTCCCTGCTTGGTGAGTCTGTAATCCCAGCACTCCTGCGGTAAGATGGGAGGGAGACACAGGAGCATGAATTGAAAGCCCAGGAACCGATATCAGGGAGTATCACAGAGCAGCAGAAAAGTCAAGGAGACCTTGACTCTGTCAACTCTGGAGAGTTGTCTTCTGACTTCTGCATGTGCACTCTGGCCTGTGGGTACATGTGCACTCTGGCCTGTGGGTACATGTGCACTCTGGCCTGTGGGTACATGTGCACTCTGGCCTGTGGGTACATGTGCACTCTGGCCTGTGGGTACATGTGCTCTCTGGCCTGTGGGTACATGTGCACTCTGGCCTGTGGGTACATGTGCACTCTGGCCTGTGGGTACATGTGCTCTCTGGCCTGTGGGTACATGTGCTCTCTGGCCTGTGGGTACATGTGCTCTCTGGCCTGTGGGTACACACACACACACCATTACCATTCTCAACCTCCTCTTTCTCTCTCCGTCTCTCTGTCTATCTGTCTGTCTCTCTTTCTCTCTTTTTCTCATGCACACACATTAACTTAATTAAAAATGAAGTGGAATAAGATATGAAATTAGTTTCCTTGCTTGCCTATCTTTTGGGGCTCAGTAGTCATATGAGCTAATTATGGCTATGTTGGGGGCAGCATAAAGATAAAGACCATTTGGGTCATCACAGAACATTCTGACAAGTTAATTTGGACAGTTTGGACTGCCCCCCCCACCCCCCCACCCCCGCTGCTTCCTGCTAGATTGGAAGTACTAGCATCACTATCTGTCCAGTTTGACTCTCTCTCCCCAGCACAGCTGCCAGATAGAAAGTATAGTTAATGGGAAGAAGGAAGGGAAGGGGGAGGCAGGCGTCTGGCTGAGCGTCAGGTGGCTGAAGCATTTGCGAAGCACTTACTGCACGCTGGTATCATCTCAGCCCCTTACCTTGTGCTGCCTACTGAGTCCTCACTATCCTATGGTTGTTATCTGGGTCTGCAGAGAAGCAAATGGGAGCTGGACAGGTGGGGCAGCTTGCCTAGGGCTAAGCACAGCCCACTACTTCCCAACAAGGGGAGACTGCTGTGGGCACAGCTGTATGTCCATGCTTTCCTGGGTAGGAAAGGTTTCAGGGCTTTGCTGCTGCCGCCCCTGGGGCAGCTGAACGGGATACACAACCCGATGGTGTGGCAGCTAAGGGAGAAGTCATGCTAACTCCTTCTACAGGCTCCACCCATGATGTCAACACCACCACAGCCACATCACCACAGCCCAAAGCGTCCTGTGAACTGTCCCAGGTGACATAACACAGCTCCCGTTGCATTGGATGAGATCTGCAGGCTGCCCCCCACCCTACCAACTCGCCCCAGGTGTTCTTAAGGAGCCAGGATGGAAAGACTGACTCTCTCAGAGCAGAAGTGTGGGATGGCTTTTCCATTGCTAATTTCTAAGGAATCCGATGAAGTAGTGGAAAGACCTAGAAGGCGGGAGACTCGCTTCTCGTGCTGGGCTGTCCTGGCATCAGACCAATCCATGGTTGCCATTTCTGTGTGCTAGGAATTGGGCGTTGCAATGCCGAGGGTCCGTCCAGTTCTGCCTTGTGAAAAGTCAAGGGTCATGAGACTAAGGGGCACCGGAGCAGCTGCGGTGACAGTCTGGTCTCAGCCTTTTAGTGCTGGCTTATAGTGAAGTTCTTCTGGGCTTACAAACTTCACTTTTATGCTGGGCATGGTGGCACACGCCTTTAATCCCAACACTTGGGAGGCAGAGGCAGGCTGATTTCTGAGTTTGAGGCCAGCCTGGTCTACAGAGTGAGTTCCAGGACAGCCCGGGCTACACAGAGAAACCCTGTCTGGAAAACAAACAAACAAACAAACAAAAATTCACTTTTATTAAGATGACAAAGGACTTGAGAATTTGGGACAGGCAACCTATGTCTCCAGCCACATGCACGAGGGCTTCCTGTTCCCCCCATGGCTGTGCCGACTGCGAGTACTCAGCCTGGCACTTGTAAGCACCTAGCAATCCCCTATATAAAATGTCCCCCACAGCAGCATACCACAAGGACGCAGAGTCATGATCACAAACTGCCGTGTAGCTCACTGGCCTCTATCTTCAGCTTTGGGAATCAGAATCACATTGCCCGGCTCCCAAGAAGCCTGCTGTTCCTCAAAGCAAGGTATCTCTGTGTAGCCCCGGCTATCCTGGAACTCACTCTGTAAACCAGGCTGGCCTTGAACTCAGAGATCTGTCTGCCTCTGCCTCCTGAGTGCTGGGATCAGAAGGGTGAGCCACCACCTTCTGTTGAAAAAGCCAAGAATCTTGAGATCGAATGTATGTCTCTGAGGGAGGTGAACCACTCGCCTTTTCTCTTCCTTTCCCATTGCCTATCCTGAACTTGCCCTTTCCCTCAGCCTTTACAGACCCTTGTTTGCACTTCTGGGCATGGAAACCAAGGCCTTGCCAGAGCCTCTTGCTGCCTCCACACGGGTTCTGTCCATGATGTCAGCACTACTAAAGTCCTAAGGATCTTGTGAGCCACCCCAGGTCACATAACTCAGTGTATCCATGTAAGATCTTCAGGCATTCAACTGCTAGGTGACTGCTAGGATTCATCTTAGGGCTGGCATTAGCGATAGAGCCTGATGCAGCATTAGGATATGAGGTACAGTTGGTGTCAGAAATTGATCTTTGTGATTAGTTTTCGTCCTAGTTTCAGTGCTTGCGCTAGATGTAGGATTGGGGCTACAGATTTGGCTAGAGTCTGATTAGAGGCATTGTGGTGTTAAGGTTAGGGCTAAGCTTAGGCTTGGGGTTGTACAGTTAGGGTTAGGGTTATATAGTACTTTCCTGAATATCCTCTTTTCCCAAGTGCTCCTTCCTCTGGAACGGTCTGTGTGCTCCCTTACAGGTTTCTCCTCTCAGACTGAGTGCTGACCACTCTCTCATATCTTGGTAGAATCTACTCAGCGTTTCAAGAACCTTCCTGGACCTTCCATTGCTGACGATGCTCTCCCACTGCTCCACGCCTCCTTACTTACTCAAAGCGGTCCTCTTCACAAAGTCTGAACGCTCCAAGGGCCAGCAAGGGCCATGCATGGCTTAGGGGGTTTTCATAGTTGCTGCCCCCAAGGCTACCTCAGGAGATCATCTATAGGAAGCCAATGACAGCGTGCCCTCTTCAGGGTGACATGTGTAACCCTGTCCTGTGCCCTTATATATAGAGAGAGATCCTTCATTGTCATTTGTCTCTAAGGAAGCTAGTAGGGCCATGTGTGGAGAAACACACCTTTAATCCCAGCACTCGTGTGGCAGAAGCAGGCAGACCTCTGTGAGCTTAAGGCTGATCTGGTCTGTGTCTGGTCTACACAGGGATTCTCAGGAGAGCCAGAGCCAGATAGTGAGACCCATTGTGGCAGTTTGAATGAGAATAGTTCCCAGAGGCTCATATGAATCCTTGGTCCCTAGTTGGTAGAACTGTTTGGGAAGGATTCGGAGGTGTTGCCTTGTTGGAGGTGTGTTACGTGGGGAGGCTTTGAGGCTTCAAAGGCCTCTTGCCATTGGCAGTGTGCTCTCTGCCTCCTGACTGTGGTTTTGAGATGTGAGCTCTCAGATGTGCCCGTTGCCATGCCTTCAACCACCATCATGGACTTTAGCTCTCTGAAACCGTAAAGCACAAATAAACTCTTCTAGAAGGTGCCTTGGTCATGTTCTTTCATTACAGAAATGGGGGGGGGGTGCTTAGGGTTCTCAGACTTTCTATACAACCCCTCGCTCAATACCTGGGCAAACTGGCGATTGCTCAAGGGTATCTGCTAATTTTCCTGCTCCTATCCTGGCCCCTGGTCATGGGAGAGAAGAGCTCCAGCCTATACTCCCATGCATGGATAAAGACGCACCAAGGCCAGGCAGCCTGGTAGCCCCAGGGAACCTGCCCTCACTCTGCAATTCGGGGAGACAGTGTTCACAGACCCTTGCCAGACAAGGACACCAAGACTCAGACAGACAAGGGTCACTAGTCAGTTGCAGGATGAGCTGGACTGAGGCTTGGTTTCAAACCAATGGAACCTGATGGAATCTCTTAGCCAAGAGTGTGCCCATGAACAAGGGGGCAGGCTTCCTCTAGATAGTCATGTGACCACAATAGCGGGTGTGGAAACCGTCTGGAAGTGCTGTAGTGCTTCTAGGAGAACCTGCTGCAATCTCCTGGGTTGTGCCCTGCAACTCCTGGTGAGGTCTTTGTCTGTTTCCTGAGCAGCCACTTAAAGGAGTGGGAAGCCTGTTAACAAGCTGTTACTTCTGTGATGGGGACCTCCCCCAGCAGCCCAACAAAACTGTAACCTGGGGCCTCAAAATTAAGATAGTGAATGTTAAGAGGGGACACCCTAGAGAGAAAACATAGGCATAACCCTACCAAGACCGCTCTGTGTGAGGTGGCTAGCAGTCTTTATTTTTACACTTA
>LR749587.1:948539-966868 GCA_902729485.2 Mus minutoides
AGAAGGCAGCTCACAACATATGTAACTCCAATTACAGGGGATCCAATGCCCTCTTCTGACCTCGGTGGGCACCAGGCACACATGTGGTGCATGGACATACATACAAGCAAAACACCCATACACATAAAAAAAACTTATAAAAATCAAAACAGGGGCTGGTGAGATGGCTCAGTGGGTAAGAGCACCCAACTGCTCTTCCGAAGGTGATAAGTTCAAATCCCAGCACCCACATGGTGGCTCACAACCATCTGTAACGAGATATGGCGCCCTCTTCTGGAGTGTCTGAAGACAGCTACAGTGTTTTTACATATAATAAATAAAATAAATCTTTAAAAAAATCAAAACAAAATCTCCTGTCACATGTTGTGCTACGGAAACAATTTTTGCCCTTCCTGGGAACCAGGATGATGATACATTTAAGAGCTTTGAAAGTTCTGACTTTCACCCTGTGAGGTGATGCACACATTTAATCTCAGCACTCAGGAGGCAGAGGCAGATCTATAGAGTCTATGAGGTCAGCCTGGTCTATAGAGTGAGTTCCAGGACAGCCAAGGCTACGCAGAGAAACCCTGTCTCAAAAACCAAAATAAGCTTCAGAGAGATGGCTCAGCAGTTAAGAGCACTGACTGTTCTTCCAGAGGACCCAGAGTCAATTCCCAGCACCCACATGGCAGCTCACAACTGTCTGTAACTCCAAGGTCTGACACCCACACAGACACACATGCAGGCAAAATATAAATGCACATAAAAATTAAAAAAAATTAAAACAGAACAAGAAAGGGCTGGTTTTCTGTGAAGTTACAGCTTCTCTAGGGGCACTTAAGGAACATGAGAGACACACAAGGATGCTCACTGCAGCCTGTGTGTCAATCACCCATCTAGCCAACAGTGAAGAATTAAGTACAGGAGGTACATAAGAGACATCCAAACAGTAGATGGAATAAAATGTGCTGCGGAAACACTGAAACATGAGACTTTTTTTTATTGCCTGTTAGTAAAGACAAAGATAATAAAACATGGCATATCGTCACAGTGGCTAAGTATGTGCCACGAATAGAGGAGGCCGTGACAATGGCAGCCTCTCCAACTTGTAGCTCTGTCAGAATTGTCAGCAATAAATGTGTGGTGTTTAGAGAAGAAAATGTGTGTGTGTCTGTCTCTGTCTCTGTGTGTGTGTGTGTGTGTGTGTGTGTGTGTGTGTGTGTGTGTGTTGGTGATTCAAACAGAAAAGATCAAGTTCAGATAAAGATTACCAATGATTTACTGCTTTTCCAAACCAGGCTTGCTTTCCTGCTTGGAGATTATTATGGAGAAGGCTGAATGAAGCCATCCGCAGCCACCTGGAGGGGCTCCTGAATAGGCCTGAGATTTATGTACTGGGATTAGCATCTGAGAAAAAGACCCTATCCCTCCCCCATAGTTTAGCATGTAATCTAGTACTGTGAAGGCAGAGCGAGGAGGATTCCATGGGCTTGCTGGTCAGCCAATCTAATCCAAAAATTGAGCTCCAGGTTCAATGAGAGACTCTGTCTCAAAAAATAAGGTGGGACAAATGATAAGGCAGAGAATAATCGAAGAATTCACTTGAAGTCTGACTCTGTCTTCCATGTATACATAAACAGGTATACACACACACACACACACACACACACACACACACACACACACCTACACACACTCCAAAAAATCTTCCCTCCCTAAAAATGCCTTTAGAGGGTGTTAAAATAGTTTTAACGGATATTATTGAGGAGGCTGGCTAAAGGGCTCAGGAGGTAAAGGTGCTTGCTGCTCACGTTTGCCAGCTTGAATTTGACCCCTGGAACCCACATAAAAAGTCTGATTTATATCAGGCATGTATCTAATCACAGCACTTCGGCGAGAAGGGAGTCGGTAACAGGAGAGTCAGCCGCAAGCACAAGGGTCAGCTTGCCTGTCTGTACTGCACAGCAGAAATGAGCTGCCCTACCTCAACGAGGTGGAAGGAGACATTCCTGAAAGTCGTCCTCAGACTTCCTCATGAATATTAATTAACTTTTTTTTTAATGTACTGTTTCCACAGCATTAGGCATGCACTCCGTGCTATGCAGCCACCAGCATCCATTCCCACACCTTCTCATTATCCCAAACTGAAACTCATCTGGTCAGTAAGAACTTCACACCTCCTCTGGCCTCAGAGCCTAGTAACGCCATTCTCCCATCTATGGGCTCGCCTGTGGAACTGTTGAAAGGATGTCATGATTGGATACTTTGTGTCTAGCTTTCTTCACCTAGTGCTGTTTTCAGGGTTCAATTCTGTTGTAGCTGCTTGGAGAACTTGATTCCTTTCTAAGCCTGATGATGCCCCTTTGTTTGTATTTATGCTATCAGCTTCACCCACTGACCCATCCATGACTCTTTGGGGCTGTTTCTAGAATTTCTACCTTTCCCCTCCTTGGAGCAGGAGTGCACAGCAGCCTGACAGCATTCCTGCTTTCAAGTCTTTGGATACATACTGACAAGCGAAATTGCCGGGCCACCTGGTAGCTCTCATTTTCCATAAGGGTTTCTGTAGCAGCTATGTCATTTTGCCTTCTTACTAGCAACGTGAAAAGGTTCCAGATTCTCCACATACTTGCCAACACTTTTTAAAATTTTTCCACTTTTTCAAATTGTTTGTGCTCGTTTTTTTCTGTACTTGTGATCGTAATGTGAAGTGTTTTGTGAATTTGGTTTCCCCACCTCCCCTGTTGATTGGTTACAATGAGTATCTTGTTGGCTGGATGGGTCTTAGATAGCTACTTGGTCTTTGAAAAATATTCAAGTCCTTTGTCTATAATTAAACTAGGGATTTCATTGTTGAGTTTTAGCTCTTTATGTAATCTGGACACTAGATATCTTTTTTTTTTTTTTCTACAAGTGACTTATCACTTGTTGAAACATTTGTTACCTTTTAAATGTAGAAAACTCAAAAGAGATGGAAACAAGATGGCCTAGTGTTTGCACATTTGACAATAACACTCCATATCCAGGCATGTCACAGACCAGAGGAAAGGAAGAGATGAAACTGGCAAAGCTAAGACACAAAAATGAGATGAGGGTTAAATAACAAAGAGGTTCTCCATCTAAGGCTATGTGTGGCCATAAATAGGGGTATGGTTGGACCCTCACAGCAATACCAACCACAAAAAGACAAAAGGGTGAGGTAGTACTGTACAGTATTGACCCTATTTCATAGTATTGTAAAAATAGAAACATGTCAAAATGTTAACACTAGCGATTTATTTATTTATTTATGGTTTTTCCAGACAGGGTTTCTCTGTATAGCCCTGGCTGTCCTGGAACTCACTTTGTGGACCAGGCTGGCCTCGAACTCAGAAATCCGCCTGCCTCTGCCTCCCAAGTGCTGGGATTAAAGGCGTGTGCCACCATGCCCGGCTAACACTAGTGATCTTAAATAATCAGTTTTTGTTTGTCTTTTTTGAGACAAGGTTTCTCTACATAACCCTGACTGTCTTGGAACTTGCTCTGTAGACCAGGCTGGTCTCAAATGCAGAGATTCACCTGCCTCTACCTCCCACCCAAGTGCTGGGATTAAAGGAGTGTGCCACTACCTGGCTTATTGGTCAGGTTTTAAAAAATTCTTTTCAACTTTCTAAATTTCCTCCAGTAACGTGTGATTTTTGAGTTGGAAAATTATCAAGGTTTTGTTTGTTTGTTTGTTTGTTTGATACTAGAACGGAATCCAGGGTCTCCTATCTGCTAGGAAAGGACTCTACCAACTGAGGTCCACCCCAGGTCAAGAACTGGATATTTTTAAGGTATTCACAAGTGTTACTGCAATTACGCAAGAATCGTTATACCACGTACACAGGTCCTCAAAAAAGGAAAAATCTCCCGGGTGCTTGAGGATTTCCCGTTTTCTTCCTCCTTACCAAGGTTTACAAACTGCAAGGGTAGGAAAACTTTCAGAACAGAAAAGTCTGACTTAAACGAAAATCTGATTCAAGTGAAATCGAGCCCCACGGTCAACAGGCACAGGCTGAGCGCTTGCCTGCTGCACGTGAGGACGGACGCAGCGGGGCCCTGCGTCTGCGCAAACTCATTTAGGCCCCGCGCAGAGGCTCCGCCTCCCGCCTGCCTGCACTAAGGTTGGGAGTGCGCTGCGCCAGGTCCCGCCCACATACCTGGGCCCCGCCCCACACGCAGGACTCGCCCGGGAGCCCCAGCCTGCCTAGGCCGTAAATTTGCATTCAGAGCAGCAGGGCCCGCCCACTCTGGGCTCCATTCCGCCCGCACCGCCCGCGACCCCGGAAGTCGGAGAGGGTGGCCCACTGGCTCCACCTCCAGCTGGGCAACGCTCCGCCTCTAGACAGGGCCCCGCCTCTCAGCTGCGACCTGCGGCCGCCGAGCCTGCCGCACCCTGGACTTCATTTCCGGCGCAGGCTACTTAGAAGTCACGCCCCCAGACGCGAGAGGCCCCGCCCTACGTCTGCAGCGAGTCTGCTTCCGGGGTGGGGAGTGAGTTGTGTGTTATCCTCCAGGGCTGCGAGCGCCGTGGGCGCACTTCTGCCTTTTCTGCTCCCTCTGTAACCCCTCAAGGTGTGAGCGTGAGGCCTTCTAGGTCCCTAGATGGGGCAGGCCAGGGCACTGTCTTGGTGGCGGAGTCCTGGCACCGGGAACCCGAGGCCCCTCCTACTTTGGACTGTAGCCACCCTCAGTACCAGGAGCGACGTGGCCCTGCTGGGTGCTCAGCCCAGATCCAAGAAATGCAGAGCCCAGGCTAGCCCCACAGTGTGAACGCCCCTTTTGGAGGTCTGCAGGCCCAGAGACGAGAGTACCTATTTGTTGACAGCACTTTCCAGGAAGGCCCGCACATGCTTCTGATGTGCTGTCGCAGGGCTCCTCCTAGCCTCTGTGGCCAGCACTGTCCCTCCACAGAGAGACAAGTCCTTCCACACCCTGGTTCTGATTCTCCGGTTTAATCTGTTCTGATTAGCTAGAGCACATAGTTCCCTTCCGTGGTCACCTCTGGTCGCCAGCACTGCCCCGTTCATCTTTCTTCTTTATTCCTAGCCAGAAGGCTTTAAGCATCCTGGAGGTTCCTGATGTCCTCACCCCAACCTGTTCACCGAGACCATCAAATACAAATGTTCTTTAACCTTTAATAAAGGCTCATACAGAGGATCTGCTGTGGCTTAAAGACATCATGGGGTTGCTTAATCTACTAAATGTCCTGGCTTATCAACTCAGCACACAGGAGCATGTATGTGGTTTCCCCTAGTGATGGCCAGCGTTGAGAAAGGGTGTTTCTATCGCATTATCACCAGCATGGAAGAGATCAAACTCAAAATCCCAAGTAGTGTTTCTGCTGATGCCTGTCGCTTCTGCACCGTTACAAGATCAACCCCCAAATGAAGCATTGTAGATTGTACATCATTTGTGCACTGTCTCTCTTTGTACGGGAGTCAGGAATGGGTTGCAGAAGATGGTCTCTATGACGCCTTTGAAGAATATGGAAAAGTAGGTGATTTCCAAGAATCTGGTTTGTTTGACCAAGTCTGCCAAGCCACTCGCATGGACAGAATGTGTATGAAAAAGACCACCCAGTGTTCTCATATATAAGTTTGAAGAAACCAGCCTTGTGCATTGAGAGTGTCTCTCTCATCTGCACCTATTGCTCCCCTTGGGATATCCTAAGGTACCTTACTGGTTCCATAGTGTCTTTCCAGGTCTTATGTGATGGCTGTTGGCAGCAGTGGGTACCTGGCCCTGGGTTTGAGGTTCTACCTCATTTGTTTGCAACAGTCCAGATTTTCTAGTCTGAATTGTGCCTCAGAGAGCCAGCCTTACAGTGCTTTGGTTTTTCCTTTCTTTCTCCATATTAGAAGACAAAGCTTGGGAACTGGACGGCACCTCTATAAAAAGAAAACACGGCTGGGCGGTGGTGGCACATGCCTTTAATCCCAGCACTCGGGAGGCAGAGGCAGGTGGATTTCTGAGTTCAAGGCCAGCCTGATCTACAAAGTGAGTTCCAGGACAGCCAGGGCTACACAGAGAAACCCTGTCTTGAAAAACCAAAAAAAAAAAAAAAAAAAANGCCTTTAATCCCAGCACTCGGGAGGCAGAGGCAGGTGGATTTCTGAGTTCAAGGCCAGCCTGATCTACAAAGTGAGTTCCAGGACAGCCAGGGCTACACAGAGAAACCCTGTCTTGAAAAACCAAAAAAAAAAAAAAAAAAAAAAAGAAAAAGAAAAAGAAAGAAAAAAAAGAAAGAAAACACATGGCTTCCAAGAGAATGGCCTCTCTGTTTTGTTTTGTTTTGGGTTTTTTTTTTTTCCACCAATTGTGGACAGAGGCACACTTCAGCCCAATAATTTCAAGTGAGTCCAGGAATCTCAACTCAGAGACCAGTGCCCCCCTTTTTAATGGAAAAAAAAAGTGTGTCTTGGGTGTGGTCAAAGGAATAAGGACTCTTGGAGCTGAACAAGACTTGGTAGGAGGGTCTAGACTACTTTTGTGCTCAGAAAATTGTTCTGGGTTCCACCTAAGCCAGTATAGGGTGAGTATGTACCCATCAGGGCCTGCTAGCCACACGTACAGAGAAGCCTCGCTGGTTCAGAAGAGGATTTTAGCTCCAAACCTCTAGGGAAGAGGTTTCCTGGGAGTTCAGACTACTCTGAGGCCCCAGGCAAGCTCTTCATCTTCCGCCTTTCCCTCCCTCTCTTCCTCCTTCCCTTTCTTCCTTTCTTCCATCCTTTCTTTATTTCTTCCTTTCTTGTTAAAGATTTATATTATTTTAAATTGTGTGTGTGTGTGTGCGCGCGCGCACACACACATATGATTATACTCATAAGAGTGCAGGTGTCCAAGGAGGCCAGAGGTGTTGGATTCCCCAAAACCAAGAGTTAGAGACGGTAAAGAGCCACCTGATTTGGGTGCTGAGAAGCAAACTTGGATCCTCTGGGAAAGAACTATGTGCTCTTGACCGCTAAACCTTTTTTTCACCCCTTAGTTCTTTCTTTTTGTATGTGTGTATATGTTTCTGTGGGCCACGAGTGTGGGTATTCATGCATGTGTGTATGTGGAAGCCAGAGTCCATGTTCAGTGTCCTCTTCAAGCATTCCTTTTATTTTTGAGTTTTAAATTTTGGTTTACGTGTACAAGTATTTTGCCTGTATTTAGGTATGCCTGCATGAGTGCATTTTGGTGCACACAGAGGTCAGAAAGGGCCATTAGATCCTCTAGAACTGAAGTCACAGATGTTTGTGAGCCATCATGTAGTTGCTAAAAACCAAACCTGGGTCCTCTGCAAGAGCAACAAGTGCTGTAAACTACTGAACCATCTCTCCATCCCCCTTCCACTTCGTTCTTTCGAGGCAGAGTCTCTCACTAAGCTAGAACTTAGATATTTGGCTAGGCTGTCCAGCAAGCCCCAGGGAACCCCTGTCCCTGCCTCCCCAGGGCTGAGATTGCCCAAGATGTTCAGCTTCTGTATATAGGTCCTAGGGATCAAACACAGGTTTTCATGGTTGCACAGCAAGGACTTAACTGACTGAGGCAGCTCCACTTTTCTTAACTTCTCTGAGCCTCAGGTTTCTCATCTGTTAAATGTGGATAACCATAGCTGTTATTTGGGATTAAATAAGACAAAGAGATAGGATCAAAACACATTGTATACTTGTATGAGTTTTTCAAAGAATAAATATAAAATATCATTTAAAAAAGATTAAGGGTCTGGAGAGATGTCTTAGCAGTTAAGGGCACTTGCTGTTCTTCTAGAGGACTTGAGTTCAGTTCCCATCACCGACATCCAGCTATTCACCACTGTTTGTAACTCCAGCTCCACAGGATCTAACACCTTCTTCTGACCTCTACAGGCATCTGAATGCATGTGCACAATCACAGTCATGTGTGTATATATATATATATATATATATATATATATATATATATATATATATACACATAATAAATAATAAAGCAAGTCTTTAAAGATACAGGGAAGCTCTATCAGAGAGACATGTGGAAATCTAATTAATTCAGGAGCAAAACCAAACTTGGCCCCAATTTTAATGCTGAGTTCTTTTTATGACCTCCAGGAATTTGTGGAGGAACCGAGGAAGCTCTAGAGCAGAGGTTCTCAACCCGTGAGTCTCAACCATTTTGGGGGTCATATATCATTATTACAATTCATAGCAGTAGCAAAATTATAGTTATAAAGTAGCAATGGAATAATTATAGTTATAAAGTAGCAATGGAATAATTTTATGATCGGGGGTCACCACAGCATGAGGAACTATATTAAAGGGTCACAGCATTAGGAAGGTTGAGAACCGCTGCTCTGACTCACATGGAATTCTCTAGTGAGCACCAAGAGGTGCTTTGTCTTCATCTTTGCCTGGACTCTGCTAGCTCCATGGGCTGTGATCAATCTCTTGAGAAGCAGCCACCTTGGTAACTCATCATCCTTCAGAAGTCCCTGAAAGATGCATCTATATTCTCATGGCGAGACTGGCTTTGGAGAATCCACTAGACATTTCTGGGCTGAGTCTTCTGAATGCTAAGAAGACTTTTGCAGTAGCCAAGTCCAGGCTTCCTGCTCTGGGCCAGGCTATGCTGAGCCTGTAAAGCCAGCAATCCTCCTGGCTCTCAGGAAGGACAGTGTGTCCTAGAAATCTAAACCGGCCACCACTGGTGATGGTTAGTGTTAGTGTTTGAATGTGTAGAAAACCATAGAAATGTTTACACACACTCCTAAGCTTGGTGGAGGAATGAAACTGAAGCAGCTCCGTTAACGTGAGGCTGCCTTTGTGTCGTATGCAGTTTGGTTTTCATAGGATCTTGTCCTTATAGAATAATTTTGGAGCACTTCTGTCTTAGGGTTTCCATTGCTGTAAAGCCACCATGACCAAAGCAACTCTTATAAGGACAACATCTAATTGGGGCTAGCTTACAGGTTCAGAGGTTCAATCTATTATCATCAAGGTGGGAACATGGCAGCATCCAGGCAGGCATGGTGCAGGAGGAGCTGGGCATTCAACATCTTGTTCCAAGGCAAATAGGAGAAGACTGGCTCCCATGTGGCTAGGAGAAGGGTCTCAAAGCCCACCCTGACAGTGACACCCTTCCTTCAACAAAGCCACACCTACTCCAACAAGGCCACACCTCCTAATAGTACCACTCCCTGGGCCAAGCTTATTCAAACCATCACATTTTCTAACCAGCATGTCGTGAGAGGAGGGATCTATCCCGTCGATAGTGGGATTTTGAGATTTTTGAAGCTGGGTTTCCTCCCAGCTGGCACTGACCCACTCCAAGGCTTCTGGTTTGCCCATGCATTTTTTTTATCCCTCAGTTTCCCCAAGGAAGAAAGATATGGCCTAAGCCCACATTTGTGTGTGATACAGCTCATTTATAAGCTTTCAAAGATTATAGGGCTACACAGAGAAACCCTGTCTCCAAAATCAAACAAACAAACATTACAAAGTTCTGTTCACAACAGTTAAAATAAATGAAAACATCAAGAAACAATCCAGTGGTCCCTCAGTAGACAAACATAGCTTTCAGTCAGCATGCAATGGAATATTACAGATTAGTGAAAAGGGACAAGCTGTGGCAGACTGAACAACAGAGGCAAGTGTCAAGTGTGCCAAGCAAGAGTTCACACTCTAGGTTCATTTATGTTTAGTCAAGCAAAGGTAAAAGCACTGTGCCTTGACAGGCTTCAGGCATGTGACCCTGGGGCCTGGGGGTCATCACCTCCCTACAAGAGGCTCCAGGGAACATTAAGTAGGTGGTTACAGATATTTTCTTTCTTGGTGCAGGCAGCAATGACACAGCAGTATACCTGAACTCACAGGCATGCAATGCTGACTGCAGTTGCTTTGTTATTTATGGAGATGGAGTCTCATGTACCCCATGCTGGCCTCCAGCCTGCTGTGTAGCTGAGGATGCCCCTGACTCTCAGTCTTCCAGGTGCTGGGATAATGTAATCATACCACACAGCATTTTGTGTGGTGCTGGGTATCAGACCCAGGGCTCTGTGCATGTTTAGCAAGCATTCCACTAACTGAGCCACATCCCAGTCTAATAACACTGATTTTAAAGTTATTTAGTTTTTATATGTTCAAATACCATAGAGAATAATATTTTCATAAAATTCCACAACATATTAAACAAGATTTAAAGATAATTTATTCCATGATCTAACTACATGTGCACATGTAGAATATGTGTAACCATATGATTACCATGTAATCATGTACACACACATATATGTTTCCATGCACACACGTGTATTGTTTGAAATATCCCAGGGTTTGAACAAAATGTACCCAGTAATTACCTTGTGAGCAATTTCTGTTTTCTCTTTTATGCTTTTCTATATTACCAGATGTTCCTTAATGAACACTTTTATATTCACAAGCAAATTAAATAAAATCAAGCATATCTCCTTTCCTCTTTTGCCAACTACAGCAGATCTGGGAGGTGGAACTGAACTCTTAGGTGGGATTCAGAGAACACCCCAACTCCATCAAAGGGGATTCAGAGAACACCCCAACTCCATCAAAGTGAGATGGCTGCAGGGAAAATGGCTTTGGTCTGGAACACCCAACCCTCTGCCCTTGGCTTCGTCCCTACTGAGTCCTGCAGAGCTAACATGCTCTGTGGGCAAGGGGAGCCCGGAGAGCCCTGTCCCAGGCAGACCTTCCTGATTGGAGGGCTGACCTCCGGCCATGTGCACCTCTCTGGGGACAGCTGCCTTCTGGATTGCCCTGCCCAGCATAGGGTTTGGGGTTCAGATCTTGTTGGTCACCCCGATTCCTCAAGGGCTAGAGGCAGTAGCACTGACAACACAGGTGGGAAGAGCCTGTGTCAGTGACTGAACATAAGCCCATCCACTTGTAACCCAGAAAGCTTAAGGCTATTGTTTGGGGCAACAGAAGCTTTAGATAAGGAGTAACTTGCCCAGAGAATGTTGACCTGCAGTTGGTGAACTTAACTCCTCATCTGGGCTTCCAGTTCTTATCATTTCAGTTCCCATGAATCTCTGGACCCAGTAGCTGATTAAGGTGGTTCAGGTTTAGGGTCTGGATTCTCGTGGGCTCTGTGTGCTAGGCTTTGAAGTTGACTGTGAGAGTCTCTCGGAACAGGACTCTGCCTTTACTGAAAGCTGCTGGGGCCCAGTGTTCACCAGCCCACTCTCCTGCCTGCTGGTCTCACAAGGCTGCTGGGAGAGACACCGGCTGGCTCTGGTTTCTCTCCACTCCCTGATTGTTGGAGCAGATTCTGTTAGCAGCCTGTGGGTATAAATAAGAGCCTGAAACTGTTAAAAATAATTTTTTTAACCAAGTCTTAAATAGGAAAGCTGAGGCACAGAAGGTTAAGGACACGGTGTGATGCGGAGTTTCTAGTCAGCAGCAAATGTCACGGTGTCTAGTCCTGGAGAACAGCCGGCCTCAGAGGCCAAGTTTATGCCTAATGTGAAGACAGCCCACAGTATGCTCAGCTGGGTGTCCCTAAAGGGTATAGGCTGGTCACTGGTTCTGCTCAGAGTCTCCAATGAGATCCCACTGTGTTTTGCTTTCTCTCTCTTTGTCTTTGTCTCTGTCTCTGTCTCTCTCTCTCTCTCCCTCTCTCCCTCTCTCCCTCTCTTCCTCTCTGTCTCTCTCCCTCTCTGTCTCTCCCTCTCCAGCCCTTTTTCCCTCTCTTCCTCTCTCTCTCCCTCCCCATCTCCCTCCCCTTAGGGGTGATGGGATTCCAAATACTTTTTTTTGTTTTTCGAGACAGGGTTTCTCTGTATAGCCCTGGCTGTCCTGGAACTCACTCTGTAGAACAGGCTGGCCTCAAACTCAGAAATCTGCCTGCCTCTGCCACCCAAGTGCTGGGATTAAAGGCATGCGCCACCACACCCAGCAGATTCCAAATACTTTTATGTTGGGGATTTGAACTCAGGTCCTTATGCTTATATGGCAAACAACCCTTTGAGTTAGTCTCTCATTGGTGTGTGGTGCTGAAGTTAATCCGTTAGCTTATTTATTATGAGTGTGCGTATGTGTGCAGGCCTGTGCATCATGTGTGCAGAAAGTCAGAGGACAATTTGGAGGAGTCTCTTTTCTCCCTGTACCATGTAGGTTCCAAGGGGATCAAGCTCCGAGCCTTAGGCTTCAGATGGCAGCAAGCACCTCTCTCGAGGCCCCATACTGCTGCTGTCATGTGAGAACAAGGGATGTCCGGGAGTGCTGGCTTGTGCTTATAATCTGAAGGAATGCTGCATCTGAGGCCAGAGTGATTGGCATGGGGAGCTGCAGGCTAGCCAGGGCCTCGTAGTGAGACTGTCTGGGCAGCCAGTGTGTGTGAGTATGGGAGTGGGATGCGGGGAGGGTGCGGGGATGGGCGACAGAATGTAATTCACTGGAAATAATCAAACAGGGCATAGGAGCACGTGTCTATAATCCCAGTGCTCAGGCTGAGTCAGGAGGATCACACAATTTAGGCTAGCCTGGGTTGCATAGTGAGACCATATGTTAAAAATAAAAAAGATTGGGCTGGCGAGATGGCTCAGCGGGTAAGAGCACTGACTGATCTTCCAAAGGTCCTGAGTTCAAATCCCAACAACCACATGGTGGCTCACAACAACCTGTAATGAGATCTGATGCCCTGCCCTCTTCTGGTGCATCTGAAGACAGCTACAGTATACTTATTCATAACAATAAGTAAATCTTTGGGCCGGAACAAGCAGGGACTGAATGAATGGAGTTGATCAGAGCAAGCAGGCCCCACCGGAACGAGTGGGGTTGACCAGAGGGAGCAGAGGTCCTAAAAATTCAATTCCCAACAACCACATGAAGGCTCACAACCATCACTACAGTGGACTCATATACATAAAATAAATAAATAAATCTTAAAACAAAATAAAAAAGAATGCCACTGACCCTGGGTCTCACTGTCAAGACATAACCATGAGGGTTGGGGTGCTGGTTACTTACTGAGTGTCTATTGCTTGCTGATCTACGGCCACCCACACCCCCCACTGGCTCCGAAGAATACCTGCAGGCAGAAACTCTCATCCCTTCACCGACCTCCCCAAGGTAACCTGAGTCCCTGAGATAGAGCATCCACAAGGAGAGCAAGGAATGAACTGGGTGGTTACAGTCCCCACAGTCCCACCAGTGACACCACAGCCTCTCCTCTGTAAGACACATATTCTCTGAAAACATAGTAAATTAGCACGGAATTTTTTTTTCTCATCTACCCAGGATTTGAAATCATTTCTGTAGGCAGAACTCAGTAACAGAAACACCAATGAGATGCACTTGTGTTGTGGCATTGTGAACCTACAGAAACACCAATGAGATGCACTTGTGTTGTGGCATTGTGAAGCTGCAGAAACACCAATGAGATGCACTTGTGTTGTGGCATTGTGAACCTACAGAAACACCAATGAGATGCACTTGTGTTGTGGCATTGTGAACCTACAGAAACACCAATGAGATGTACTTGTGTTGTGGCATTGTGAACCTGCAGCCACAATCAGGGCTGGATACGTCGTTCTCAAAAGGCAGCTCTGAGCTCTAAAATGACTCAGGTTCCCGGGCAGGTGATGGCTGACAAGTATGGGTTCCTTTGTGCATGTGGCCCTGTGGAACTGAGTCTTCTGCCCAGCCACGTGGCCAGCCGCGGGTAAGTAATCATTTTCCATCTTTGTGGTCTTTCCCCAATCCTCCTTTTTTTGGGACAGGTTCTTATATAACCAGTCTGGCCTTAGACAGATTATGTAACCAAGAAGGACTCCTAACTGTCCCATTTCTACCTCCCAAATGATGGGATTATAGGTGTAGCCATCACTTCTGTTTGATGCAGTCCTGGGGATCAAACCCAGGGCTTCAAGCATACCAAATAAATACTCTACTAACTGAGCGTATTCCCAGCCATCACCACCAGCACCACCACCATCATCATCATTATTTCTTCCCTCATACATGTTCCTCCTTTGTTTATTTTTGAAGAAGTTTTTAATTTAATTTTTTATGTGTATAGGTATTGTGCCTGTAAGTATGTCTGTGTCCTATGTGTGTACAGTGCCCCTTGGAGACCAGAATTGGGTGTTAGATTCCCTGGAACTGCAGTTGCAGACAGTCATAAGCCCACATGTGTGTGCTGGGAATCAAACCCAGGTCCTCTGGAAGAGCAGCAGCCAATGCTCTTAACCACTGAGCCATCTCTCTGGCCTCAAGATTTTTTTTTTTTAATCTTTTTAAAAGATAGTAGCCATGGCTGGGCTGAAACTTGCTGTGTAGACCAGGCTGGCCTCAAACTCAGAGATATACCTGTTTCTGCTTTCTGAGTGCCGGGATTAAAGGTATGTGACATCATGCTCTACTCTGGAGATTCATTTTAAGTGTGTGTGTGTGTGTGTGTGTGTGTGTGTGTGTGTGTGTGTGTACTCAGGCACCTGATGCGCCCAGATGCGGATGTCACATACCGCAGAGCTGGAGTTATAGGCAGTTGTGATTTGCCTGGTGGGAAAACACATGTCCTCTAGAAGAGCAGGTCCAGTTTTAACCTATTTCTTTCTTCAGCCCACTTTGGTTTTGACACAGTTTCTCACCACACAGCCCAGAGTGCCTTGAATTCACAGCTTTTCTACTTTTGATTCTGGAGCTCTGGGTTACAGGTCCTTTGGGACAAACTGAGCTCCAAGGAGTGCAAGAGGCCAAGGAAGCCATGCTCCAGGAAAATGACATTTGGATGCATTGAAAGATACACTGTGGGCTCACAGACACCGCTGGTCCCCATTGCCACTTGCCATGGCCATGGTCAGTCCCACATTGGGGCTGGTGGTATTAGCCTTTGCTGACAAAATTCCAAAGACAGCCAAAAAACTGTTCATGATCTGAGCACCAGAGAGAAAACTTGGGCCGTAAGAGCTCCCTTTCATAGCGTTATTTCAGGATTCACGTGCCAGGGTGGCCACTTTGCACACCATAATGGCACTGGAAGTGGGTCTATCTGAGGGGAGAGATTTGAGGGTGAGAATTTTGTCCTGAAGCATTCAGGTCCTGGCATCTTGTCACTGAGCAATACCCAAACAGTGCCCAGTTCTTCATCTGCACTGCAAGGCCCGGGTGGCTGGATGACAAACATATGGGCTTTGGGAAGCTGAAAGAAGATTTGAACGTCACGGAAGCCATTAGAGCGGTTTAGGAACAGCAAGGCCAGCAAGAAGGTCACCATTGCCGACTGTGGACAACTCTGATTCTTCTTTCTGACATCTTACCCACCAGACTATTCCTTCTGTAGCTCAGGAGGGTGCCCCCACCATGTCTACCCCAGAGTCTCTGCTCCCACGGGGTCTCATATTTCCCTCATTTGCCGCAGAGTCTTAACAGTCTCCTGCAAAGTTAAGTTTATGACTATGAATAAAAACTAAATAAGAGGGGAAAAAGGAAATGAAAATATCAAATGGGGTTCCCGGAAAGAACACCAGCAGAGAAAGTAGGCAGCCTTCCCCCTTAAAACGGAGCATGACTTAGACTGAATTCTCTTGAAATGACCTCCCTGCTTCCATGGAATTTCTCCTGCTTGCAGTGGAGTCATTGCAGGCGACTGTCTCGGGCTTGTGGATACACTGGTTACTTTTAAAACAGTGGGATGTGTCATCCTGCACTCTTAGGACAGGATTTCCAGCTTCACTGGTAGGCAACAACACCACCACCCCACCCCCACTTCCACACACGAAGCCCGTGGGAACGCTGGGAACACACTGTAAACCTGTGGAGGCCAAAGTGTCCCTGAGCTCTCAGAATGGGTGCCTAGCTTTCTTAACTAGCCCCTGGCTCCACCCACTGTGTCTCTAGTCCCATGTCAGGTAGGTAGCCAGTATCACCACAGGCTCCAACGCTAAGCTCTACTACGTGACCTGTGTAAACTGACTCTTTCACAAAGAACTGAAATGAAGAGATCCACTTAGCAGAGAGGCGCTGCCGGGCCACAGCCACTCACTTTTGTGGAAGAAAAGAACGCATCCTTCCTTACCCCACCCTCACCCACGTCCAGATTGGGCTCTGGACCCTTCTTATTTTCCCCTTAGGAAACAAAACAAAACAAAACAAAACAAAACAGGCCTCTCGGGTATCATTTCAAGTTCTAAGGTTTTCTCAGCGGCGCCTGTCCATGCTGCTGTAGTTCTTTCTCCTGTCTCCCCGCCGGCCGGGCTGCTTTCTGTCTTTGTTGCCAAGATCAGACGTCGCTCCTGAAACCCAGCCCAGCCTCCGCGAAGCCCGGAAACTTCGAGTTCAGCGACTGTGCACGAAGTTGCAGCGGCGAGGCCAGAGAGAGGGGCATTAGTACCCGGAGCTGCCCGAGTTTCGTGACCCGGACTACGGCAGAGCCTACTTCTAGGGACCTCCTGACAGTCCAGACGGTGGCCATGAACTTGACCCCGTGCTCCTCCCGCCTGCATCGCCCCGGGGCTCCGGTTGACCTGGTAAAACGCTCCGCCCTCTGCTCGCCCCAAGCGGGGGTGGGGGTGTATCTGGGGTCGGGTTAGCGGCTGAAGTTGGAGGGAGCAGCCAGGGGCACGCGTTGGGGCCGCCCTGGGGTGCAATCTGGGTCCTTAGTCTGGGCAACCCAGCCTCGCACAAAGGAAGGCTGCAGAGTTAGGCCGGGATTGCTCCGCTGAGACAGTTTCCTTCCTGCAGCCAGGGCTCTTAAAGGGGAGGGAAAAAGATCATGCACTTAGGCTCTCTGCTGGGTGTTTTTGTTGCACATGGCCCCTTTTGGGATACAGTGGGGAGGGGGAGGAGTTAGCCTTCCTAGACTGGGCTGGCCAGAGGCAGTAGAGTCAATGGGGCTTCACTGCAAGAGTGGTGGGCATTGTTTTGGATGCCCCCTCCTCCCCTGAAACCCTCCCCCCACGGCCGGCAAAAAGACCTGAGCTATTTCCTTGTAGCCTGAGAGGTAGAACAGTGGTCACCGTTATGCTACCCGAGGTCAGCCAGGGTGTGAGTGGGCATGGCCAGTGCTAGCGACACAGGCAGCTGTGGACAGAGGGTCTAAGGGGAAGAGACACATCGGGACCCTGGAGAGCATGGTCTCTAGGTTCAGCCTCTGAGACCACTCGTGGACTCCACTTCTCAGCGCCATCACCCTTTACCTGAAATAAGTACTTGCCTAAAGAACGACCCTGGTATGTGTATGTGAGGAGTCTCCATGAGGTTGAACTCTGCTTCCCAATCCACAGACAGTGGCAAGCTCCTAGAGATCTGCCCTGGGTCAGCAAGACTATAACAAGGCACCCCAGCCCCGATGTTGGCCAAGTCCCCAGCTGTCTAGAGGTCAGCTGTAACCCACAGATGTCCCTTGGGCACCTGGGACCACAGAAGCTCTAGGGACTTTGGGGGTGGGGGAAACCCAGGTATAAACTAGAGGTCTGGCACCCTTGGTCCCATTAGGCTACCTGTCCTAAATACCCATACCCCCTAGTAGGTTATCATACAAGAGTCTGGAGAGAAGAATGCCAGACCTTCATAAAATTGAATGCATTACATGGCCAGGCGGTGGTGGCATGTGTCTTTAACCCCAGCACTCAGAAGGCAGAAACAGGTGAATCTCCGTGAGCTGCAGGAGTCAAGGCTACACCGAGAAACCCTGTCTTGAAAACCAAAAGAAAGAAAGAAATTCTGAAAGAAGGAAAGGAAAAAAGAAAGAATTACAGGACAAGGAGACATCATCTTCCAGCCCGGGTTCTTGAACATTCATGTGAATATGCTTATGTTAAAAAGCAGGCTTCCTGGTGCCTTGGCAACTTAGTCAGAGCCTTGAGGAGAAAGCCAGCTAGATCTGGGAGACAGATGTGTGCTCATTCACTGTACTTCATGGAGAAGTTGAGTTGCCCTCTCAGGCTAGCTTTGATGGTGTGAGATGATTCCAAAGTTAAAATCTGCCCCCCCCCCACAAGATTCCCGCACGGCAGGGATGGTTTGATGGGTTAGAGAGGTTACTGGGCTTGCTGCTCTTCCGAGGAAGGGGTCCAGTGTTTGCTTCCTAGCATGCACTTTTGGAATTACAAACGCCTGTAATTCCAGCTCCAGGGGATCTGATGCACCTCTTCTGGCCTGCCTGCCTGCCTGCCTGCCTACCTACCTACACACACACACACAAATTAAAAACATCTTTCTTTCTTTTTTTTTTTTTTTTTAGTTTTTCGAGACAGGGTTTCTCTGTATAGTCTTTCTTTCTTTCTCTCTTTCTCTCTCTCTCTCTCTCTCTCTCTCTCTCTCTCTTTCTTTCTTTCAAAGATTCCAGACCTATCTTTTTTTTTTTTTTTTTTTTTTTTTTTTTTTTTT
>LR749587.1:970749-1126580 GCA_902729485.2 Mus minutoides
GCCCCATAACATCAAACTATGGAGGAGATATGAGAGACCACAAATGGAGAAATAGATGGCCCGGACCCCGGGACTCATTGGATAGGGTTGGAATGAACTAGCTTGGTGGCCACTCATAGACAGTGCTCGGTAGGTAAATGAGCTGTGTCTGTGGACTGGTCGCCCTGTCTGCCTGGGTCCTTGCATTATTCTTCACCTTCAGGGCCACTGAGCTTGTAGCCAGAACAGCCAGGGGGTTAGAAATCAGGTAGAGGTCTCACTGGGCTGAAAGCAAGGTGTTGGGTAGCTGTTCTTCAGGGGAAAGCCACTGCCCCCACTTTGAGGGATTGGAGGAACGTTTACAGAGTGACTGACTAAGTGTCAGGTTCTTCATGGCCCCAGCCTTGTGGGGTGGAAGGAGTGGACCCCTCCATGGCCCCAGCCTTGTGGGGTGGAAGGAGTGGACCCCTCCATGGCCCCAGCCTTGTGGGGTGGAAGGAGTGGACCCCTCCACGAAGCCCCATGTTTGTTTTTTGTTTTTGTTGTTTCTGTTCATTTTCTCCATTCTTTGATGGCTGCCTGCGCTCCTTTGCCCCTGCCTCCAATGCTGCTGATTCTCTTTGACTAAAGGGCTTGTGGGTATTCTGGGCCAACCTTCTAATCTAGGTCCTTAGCTCCATCCTGCCTTCAGTCCCCTTTAACTCTGAGTATCCTGGGGCCATTATCCTCTCCAGCAAGGGTGGGGTCAGGAGTAACCTGACGTGTCCTGGAGCACTAAGGGATGTCACTCTCATCCCCTCCCTCTTCTCCCCCTCCTCACCACCCCTCCTGCTCCTTTTCCCTCTCTTCTTTCATGCTTTGAGTATGAACTTAAGGTCAGGGAAGCCAGGGACATAGAAACCTGGCCCCAAAGCATACATCCCTCCCTATTCTTGATGCTCTGGCTTCAGAGACACCAGCTTCAAAACTGTCTCAGTACCTTCAAAAGTACCTGGGGCAGAGGGGACACTATGGAGTGTTTTACGTGTATCAGATCCCACCTCATCTCCCCAGGCTCTGTGAGATGGAAAGGAACAGCCCCCTTCAACTCACAGACAAGGAAAACAGGGCTCTCAGAATGCAGCAGCTTGTCCTCAGAGGAGCCTCATCTCCTGCAGAGAACTGCCGCCCCCTACCCCCCAGGCCTGGAGTTGGCAGAGTAGCAGATCTGGCTGGGACTATCCCATGGTCAGGAGGACAGGGTGCCTATATCCCAGCAGAGCTTGTCTGCTCGCTGAAGGCTAGGAAGGACCCAGAGTCACCTCTCATGATGACACCTGAGAAACAGGCTTAGAGAGGAATATTGATTTTTTCCCAAAGACACAATCACTGGGGTGCTCTTCTGCCCAGGCTGTCACCTGCCTAGTCTGCCTTCTCCCCCTTCTTTCCAGGCACACTGCACGTGCACAGTCTCTAGCAGGCACCAGCCCACTGTACTGGTTCATGATTACAAGCCAGGGTAGGGGTGGGGCACAAGTTCAAATCTAGTGACCCTATTTGGGGGCAACTAATCATTCTATATCTAGATTTGCCTATCTGCAACTGGACATAGTAGATAGACCTCCCCAGAGCTCCCTACCCCTCCAGGAGGCCCTTGCCCAAGGACAATCTGTACATACTCAAGGGAAGTGGTGTCCATGGCCATAGCATTCAGGTCAACTTCATAGCAAACTGACTGCTCTTTGGGTCCTCCAAACTTGGTGTGTTTTTTTGGGGGAGGGCAAGCTTCCGGCTGGAGGTTGACCCCACTGTCACTCATCTCAAAAATTAATGCCCATAGACCTCAAGAAGGCCTTCTGGTCAGCCAGAAACTATACTATATTGTCTCAACCCTAAAGGGGCACACATTTTACAGATGTGCAAACTGAGCTTAAGGAAGGCCAGATAACTTATCTGAAGTTAAACAGCTGGCAAGGTCAGGACTGACTCTCAGTTATGGCTGGGCCCAACCCCAGGGCTGTGGCCTTCGGGTATATAGTCTTCCCTCTCTCACTTAGCCTACAGCCCTAGACTCCATCCAGAAGGGCCACAGGCCTACTGTCTCATTGGCAGACCAGGCTGCCTGCTCTCACAGCCAGACTCTGGAGCAGCTTCTGGGTTTAGAAGGGACCTGTGTGTGCTTTGGGGGTCGTTGAACAGAGCCCTATTGCAGCAATGTGCATGGAGAAGGCTGTCTCAGCCTGAAGTGTCCCACTGGATATCTTGGACATAGCAGATTGTGTGTGTGTGTGTGTGTGTGTGTGTGTGTGTGTGTGTGTGTGAGCTATATTGGAACATAGGAGAAACTTCCTGGGCAGCATCTGGAGTCAGGTGGCCCTGGACACAGGAAGGTGGCTAGTGTGGGCACCAGCAGGGTCCCTTCAAACCATCTGCAGCAGTGCCCCCTCTGGGCCTGGCATGGGAGGAGTTAAGCCGCCGTGGGCACCTTGGCACCGTCGCTCTGACCAGAATGTCCGGCTCCCCACCCCCACAGCTTTTCTTCCTTTTTGCCTTTTTCCTTCTTAATTAATCATACGCTGCTGCCCAATTTAAATATGGAAATACCCAGGCTGAGGCTCTGCAATTATTCATGAAGCCAGGCCTGCTGTCCAGGCTCTTGGGCTGCGGGGAGCATCATGGCTTCGCCGTCTTTCTGTGAAATTATGTGCACAAAGGCAGCTCCTTATCTGGGTGTGTGAACTAAATAAATAAATAAGGGCTTTTGTTTGTTTGCGGGCTCCTGCACATGACTGTTTTGACTAAATCACTCGTGTTGTCTGCGCCTTTATGGGACTCAGGAGACAGGGAGTGGGATGTTGGGGGGGGTGGAGGGTGGCGAGGGCTGGAGGGGGGTTGGCCGCTGGGCACCTGGGGCTCGCTCTCTCCCTTGGCACCAGCTTCACTCCAGCATCCCCCTACACACACTCCGCTGGAAAGTTCGCCCTGCCCGGGCTGGGCTCCCAGGCAGCCTGGCACAGTGCCAGGCTCGCCGCAGAGCGCGGGCAGCAGGGTGGGGCGAGCGGCAGAGGCACGGAGGACGTGGCTGGGCGCCCCGGGCACGAGCAGGACCCGAGGCCAGGGGCCAGGGGCCCAGAAGGTGAGGGCACTCCGGGTGGGAGCAGGGTGAGCGATGGGGGTGGGCAGGCAGTGCAGCCTGGTTGGGAGCAGGCCTCATGGGAAGACGCTGGCTGGCGGAAGGACCATGGCAGTACCAGGCCGCCAGCATGCAGCCTGTCTTGGCCTCCCCAAGCCGGAGGTTGCAGCCTGTGAAGCGCGGGGGGGGGGGCGTAAATGCGTGTGCATGGGGCCTCTTCAAGAGCAGCAGCCACGGAGTGGAGCCTCCGCTGCAGGGCCAGCCTGCCTTAGCCCAGCCCAAGAAGGCCAAGCAAGGCAGGCGGGGCCCAGGGCTGTCAAGGAGAAAAACATCCCAAGGCCTGCAAATTGCTGCTCTCAGCTCCCACCCCCCCCCTTCTCCTGCTGGGGGTGAAAAAAAAAAAAGCAGTGCTTCCTCTAGAGGCGGATGCAAACGGATGCAGAATTTTAACCATCTCCTGCATCAACCAGGCCTTCCCCAAGCAAAGTTTGCCGGGAACTAGGCAGAGGCACTATAAGGGGTTGTGGGGGAACCCACATGCCTTTTCTGTGAGATACTAGGAAGCCAAAGGCTTCTTCAGCATCCCATTTAGAGCCAGGGTCTGGAGCACCGCTGAGGGTGTGGATTTGGGGGGCATACAGTCTGGTTCCTGCACAGGCCTGGTGCATCATGGGTGGTGGCAGGGTGCCAGTCATTGGTCCTGTTATTACCCGGCCTGGGCTTTTCTCTTGGAAGCTGGATGGAAAGTCGGTGGTCTCAGTTCCTATTGACTTGGGCCCTCGCTGGGATACTGGGCGTTTTTCCTGGCTGATTTGTGTGCATTTAAGATCCTCTGGAATACTTGCTGGTGGCTAGTAGGGGCCTCCCCCATTGTCTATCTAGGGAGAAAAGGAATAAATTCTATGGACCGGCGGTCAGGGGAAAGTGGTACCTGACTGGCAAGTATAGGGATTCCAGCTGCAGGTGTCGGAAGCTCCCAGGGTGGCTTGGGTCCCTCGTTTTTTTTTTGTTTTTTTTTTTCATTTCAACTCCTTCTAACATTAAAAGAAAAAAAAATGGATATGAAATAATGAACATGTAATATTGAGCCCAGCCTGCATCCATAAAACAGAATTTTTTTTAATAGTGATGCAGGAAGGGCCCCAGGAGGACAACAGTGACTGGATAAGAGCAAAAGGAGCTGGTCGCGAGCAAGTCTTGTCTTTCCTGGGTCTGATGGTCTGATGTCTGGTTCTAGGTGGTGCTTTGGGGGGGGCCATCTGGGGCCTCTATGAATCTGGCCTCTCTGGTGGTTGGCAGGATAGGTGACTGTCATGGAGAGGAGGCATGGCCTGGTGGCTCTGTGTGTGCTTGCGCGTGCACGCTCGTATGTGCACGTGTGTATGCACATGCTCCTGTTCACCCACGTTCCTCAATATTTAAAGGTATAAGTTGCAATCTCAATACAGGAAAAGGCCACGTTGAGGCAAAAGGCAGTGTGGCCATGAGTGCCTGGTTCCCCTGAATCCTAAGAGAGGAATCGTTCTGGGCTGGGGGGGGTCCTAGTCTGTCTCCCCAAGAGAAAACAGTTGTCAAATCTTCTTCCTGGATCCCGGGGCCCTCTCCTGGCCCAGCCCTATCCAGTAGAAACATAGTGTGAGCCCCAGTCACAGGCCTAACAGTAACTGTACATACAGTTCCTCACAGCCATGGTTTTAAGAAGGAACGGCAGAAGCAAGAGAAACCACTTAGCTAATAGAATCCATTTGCTCTAACATAGATCCCAAATAGTAATCTCAACCTGCCACGCGGAATCACTAATGAGAGACATCTTTTCCCCCTACAAAGTCCTCAATACTCTAAACATATTTTATGCAAGCGTCCAGACTTTGATCTTTCTCAAGGGGTCGGGGGCCCCAGAAGGTGGGCAGCTTGCTGTAGTGGGGCAAAGCAAGTTGAGCTGGTTTCTCAAAGCTGGAAGCTTTCTTTTGCCCCTCCCCGGGTGTCCCTTCCTGGCTAGGGCAGGGGACTCCTCTATTGGATTGTCAGGCCCCCAGCAACCCTGAAAACGGATAAAAGGGGACTTGGGCTGCAGGTTTCCAGGGCAAAGACGAACTGCTGGAAAGGGCTCTTCCACTGTGCTCCCAGACGCCAGGGGACCACACAAAGGGCTGGCTTCAGGCTCACAATGGTGGGGCGGTTAGTCACTGTGCCAGGGCAGCAGACAGGCAGACAGAGCCCCCTGTGTCTTTGCCTGTCAGGCTGGGCCCTATAGCTCCTGATCCCCTGCCTGTGTGCCTTTGTCTGCACCCCACCCAGCTCCCCAAGTTAACCCTCTGCTACCCAACGCCTACCTGGCAGCCTTTGGTAGTGCACTCTTGCCAGGCTTTGGTTGCCATCAAGCTACCTTGACCAAGTCACACTCCTTCTAGAAGCCGGGTTCAGACCTGTAAGGTTTTTTTGGCCTCTCTGGGAGAAAATTATTGGCAGGGTCTCTGTCACTGTGACCTCACTGTCACCCGGATTTTCATGTTAGAGAACCTAGCGTGCCAGGCTCCCAACTTGTAAGATCCCACCGAATTGGAAAGAAGGTGTCCTCCAAAGATGGGGAAGGAAGGCAGTCAGTGCTGTGAAGGCTGTAGGAGTCACCCTGGAGTGGGTGTATGTTTCAAAGTGAGCGGACTGAGGTGAATATTTTAATCCTGTGTGTAGATAGATGGATAAGATAAAATAAATTAATTATGACCCCGCCCTGTCTGGAGACTCCCTAAAGCACTCTCGCAGTTAACCCCAGCATCGGCTAGTTGGCAGTTACAAGTGAAATCTCTCCCAGGCCTTGGTCCCAAAGCCTCAGATGGAATTGGCATTTTGCTGTGATTTGATTATTTGATTGTTAAATTATTGATGGTTGCATAAGGTAATCCTCCCTGAAAGGTAAAAAAGCAGCCCTTTCCTGCCTTTTAATTTAAAAATCATCTCAGCAGAGATTTTTTTTTTTTGTATCCTGGCTTTTGTTTGCTAAATTAAAATGGCATGTGTTTTTGTTTTAGAAAGCAGGGATTTTTTTTTTTTTTTTTTTTTTTTTTTTTTTTTTTTTTTTTTTGCTATGCCCAGTGTTAAGGAGAGGAAGTAAAATAAATCTTTTGAAAGTGTGCCCATCCATTCATGGCTTAAAAAGTCCAAGTCCCAGACATTGTTCTTTTTCTCGTTGAGTTGGAGGAAATAAAAGTGTATATTTATGCAACTCACCTGTTGATTGTAATTTTTTTTTTTTAGTTATTTGTTTTATAGTCTAATCCCCATTGGGCACTGAGGCGTCTAGCAAGGCTGGGTCTGTACGGTCTGTGAGAGGTTGGGGGCTTCACAGGTCCTGGGACCTGCAAGAGTCCGGGCCATCAGCTCGTTGGTCAACACATGTCTGTGTGCAGCAGCTCAAACTGTCTTCAGAAAGCCAGGAGTGATGGGAGACATATGCTCCACACACAGCATTTTGTTCTGATTTATTTTAGGCCATTTAAGATGCTTTTAGCACGAAGAGTGGTGGATCTCACTCACATTCTGAGAACCATTGGAGTTTCAAGCTCAAGTACTTTTTTTTTTTTCCAATCCAAATCTAGGAATTGCCATTTAGAGTAGAAAACAGCACACGGGCACTCCTTTTAACCCACTTTTAAAGAAAGACATTTAAGCCATCCTCATTGGATCTGGAAACCCATCCCTGCAGCTGGAGTCTAGAAACAGCCCACTGTAAACAAGTGAGAAACAAGATACACTCTCACAGGGGTCAGGGTCCTGGGACTGGAGTGTCCTTACACATACACTGAGCCCTGGTCTGTGAACAGTTCTTCCTTCTAAGGCTGTCATGTTATCAGGAGGGAGATTACCAACCCAGCTGAGACACTGTCACACTCCACAGGGTCACTAGTCAGACCCACAAGCTGCATCATGCCCTTTGAGTGATAAAGGGACCCGTGCACATATCATTACTTTAAGGCGAACCTAGAAAGTCTTTGTTCCCTGTAGTTCTGCTCTAGTTCCAAGCGCTACTACTGACACTGTGAAAACAGCAGAGAGACAAACCAAACTCTATAGGAAATACAATGACTCGCCAAGGAAGCTGGCCTGGAAGCTGTTAGAGGGGCATAGAGTGGAAAGGCTCCTTGAAGTTTGAAGGTGTTTCACTCCTGGTATAAACAGGAGCCTGCTCGCTTGTAGCTGTTGGGGCTACTGCAGGCCAGTGACACCAGCAGCCAGTGTTGGCGGATCTCTTGGTTTCAGTTTCTATTTGAGAAACAGAAGCTTTCCCTACAAGGGTCAAGGGCTGGTGATAAGTGAATCGCTATAAACTAACTTTTTCTTAAAAAGAGGCAATGTGGGATAATCAGTATTTGCATTAAATTCATAAACATAAGCCATTCACACATTTCATTCTCCATGTGAATTATATCTTTGTGGTATAACATAGTCCTGCGATTCTGAACGCATCATGGATACATTGTAAACAATTTAGAGGTTACAGAAATGAATGCAAGGAAAGGTGGTTTGTGGCTTCCACTAAGAGACAAGCTCTCCTCAAGTTTTCCTGGGCTTCCTCTCTGTTGACTCTTGCAGTATCTGTTTGCATGATGCCTCTCTGCTCCGTTGTCCCCGTTTCTTTGCCCTTCGGTTCCAGAGGCACTTCTTCCTCCCAGGTGAACCCAATCTGTCCCCTCCAAGTGACCAGCTCAGGCCCTTAGGTATTCAAGGAGAAGGCCTCCGGCTCCCTGGCACCAGATTTTTTTCCCTGAGGTTTTGTGAGCCCAGCCCAGCAGCCAGACCTTAATCAGTCCAGCAGCAGACAGCCACACTGCAAAGCTAAGGATGTACAAAAGCTCCGGGTACATGGGAGTAAAGTGGCCCAGAACCCCTGCTATGAAGGTGGAGAAAGGAAACTGAGGCTTTCCTTGGGGTGGGGGTGGGGGTAGGGGCAGGCAGGGAACATGGCCGTCAGCACAGGGACCTGCAGTATGGTGATTTGATAAACAGCAGTATTGGTGTTTGGATCCTGGGCAGAGTAAAACAGTTGGGCCAAATAAAGCAGGCCTCTCTTTAGTTGTGAAGTGGCCGTCAGCGCTGTTGAAATAGTTGTCTCTAAGGTGTCCACTTTATGGACTTGACTTAAATCTACCAAGTGGATTGCCAGTGGAGACAAGGGGCTTGCAAGTGGGGATACACCAGAAAGGCTAATGTAAGGATCCAGTCCCCAGATGCCATATCAGAGTTAGGCATGTATCTTGGCTGGCCCTACAAATTAGAAAAAAAAAAAATCCACATAACCAGGCCTCTAGAAAGGGAGCCAACAAATATATATACAATGTATATATGGAGTCAGCTAAATTTCAAAATTGTTAAATGCTAAGTTCCTTGCGGAGAACTAGAGACTTCTTTTTGTCACTCTTTCTTTCCCTATTTTTTCTTAAAAAAAAAAAACTTTTAAAAAAGATTTATTTATTCTATTTTATGTACATGGCTGTGCACACCAGCACCCTTGGTACCCTTGGAGGCCAGGAGAAGACACCAGATGCCTCAGAGCTGAAGTTAAGATGCTTTCTGTGAGCCACCAGGTGGGTGGTGGGAATCAAACCTGGGTCTTCTGCAAGAGCAACTCATGTTCTAAATAACCGAACCACCTCTCCAGCCCTTAGAGATTTCTCAGTAGCTCACACTGCACACAGATTTTTACAGTCAGATTCCTGGGTCCCAGTACTAATTATCGGGGTTGGAGGGATGAGGGGGAAACAGCAAAAAGATGAAGTTCGAAATAGAAAGGGCAACCCAGTAAATTTGATCACAGAACAAAGTAGTGGCATAGTGTGTCACCCTAAAAATGGTGTCAACCACTTGTGGTGGCTTGGGGAAGTACAGAATGTGACAGTTCCCTAACAGTAAGTACATATGTAAATTACGTTATTGTGTGCTTATGTTCATTGAATACTAGTGGAGAAGGATATATCCAGAATATTAGGATCTACCTATGCCCAGATTTTCTTTTTCTATATATTTTGTATTTAACCTGCACATATATGCATATGTGTGTGTGTGTGTGTGTTTTCTACTTAAATTTCCTATATCTTAACATGTTTATATTTTATTCTCACTGTTTAGACTTTAAGCTTTTCCCTGCATTCCTTAAACACGTGGTATTTTCATAGTCGGGATGATTATTTTTAAAGGCTTAGGAATAGAAATACAGACAGATGACATGTTTTCCCTTACTTGTTGGGAATCGATGGCAGGCAGCAGAAATATTCGTTAGGCCAACATATACCCTACGGTGAGTAAATATTATCTGTTCCTCTGTAGAAGATGTTCCCATTGATAGGTTATCAATCAAATACTTCATGGGGTCCCTAGTCAAACACAAGTGCTTACGTAACCAGAGTGTGAACATCTCAATTAAGATTGTATGTGGACTTAGGGAGAAGGGATTGGTGTCCCCTAAAGTTTAGTGTGAAGAGGAAGGGGCATTCCTTCTTGGGTCCTGTGTGCTTCACGGTGACTGTTTTGTGTTTAAAGTCAATTTAAAGGGTAAGGACTTCTGGGTAATGGAGAAGTAAATGAATCTTGAATTCATGATGTCAAATGATAATCTTAGCGGTCTATTTATAGTCATCATCTTCTTTAAAAACGTATCATTTTTAAGGTTATGTTTACAAGAGTTTCTATATCTCAAAAGTCTTCTTTCACACACAAGCCCCTTTCCATTCACATCTGGGTCATGCGGCTGGTGTCAAGACTAGGGACCTGAGTTTAATTTGTTTTTGTTTTTGTCAATAATGTTGCAGAATTGATTCTGTAATATGGAGGAAACCTGCTCATGTGTCTAACTAAAGAATTTCTTAGCCTTCAGGCAAGATCTTCCTTTAAAAAACAAACAAACAAACAAACAAACAAACAACCCGAATTCCTTGGTCCTGCTGGATGAAAAAAACGGAAAAATTCTGTCACACGTTGAGCCAGAGAAGTGTCAGTGTTCCTTTGAAAGGCTTGCTGAGACTCCCTGGAGTGACCCCTGCGTCGCCAGGAACACCAGGGCCGCACGACTCTGAGCCCTCTGGGTGCACCCAGAGCCTCAGTTTCCCCAGGGGCGCACAGTGAACAAGCAGCGGCCTGGGAAGGGCCCGTGCCCCTGGGAGGTCCAGGCTGCAGGTCTGCGAGACCGTCAGGGCGCGACCCTCTAATCCGCTTTAGTCAATATAGTGTGTGCTCTGCTCGGCCGAGCAAACACGGGGACAAAGCAGCGGCCGGCAGCCTGCGACTCCTGACCCCGGGGTCGCGCCCTTTGTTCGCCCTCAATAGGGCTGCCTGCCGCCTGGCCGGCGGCTAATTGGGGCGCGTGCAGCCTTCGCCGCCCGTGCCTGTGTGCGGCTGGCCTGGACCTGGACACGAACTCAGACTCCAATTTGGACACCCACCCTGGACACAGACAGGCACCCAGCCCCGGACATCTACGCACGGACCCTGGAGCCTGAGCAAAGGGAAGATTAGACCAGGACCCTGGACATGGACCCTGGGCTCAAATGAGGACTCAGCTCCGGACACTTCTGAACACTGATGCGGACCCCGACCTGGATCCTGGACCCCGTCCAGGGCAAAAATCAGACCTGGATATTGACACAGACCCAGTTGGGACCGCAGATTCCATTCCCAACACCCACACAGACACTGGTTTCAAACCTAGACCCGGACCAGGGCTACAGACTTGGACCTAGTCTCTGCCTGACAAACACATGCATGCCTGGCTGTGGCACAGTCCCAGCATCCAAGCGGTCCCCAGACTGACTGTAGGCTGCACACTGGGCTGCCTTGGGATTTAGTGCTGCACCTTGAACCCTCGCCCTAGGACCTGGTACCTAGGCACTCATGGCTCAACTCTGGGGCTGCCTTCAGGAGGCGTGCCAGGCCAATTCTCTTCATCCACTGAACTGGTGCTCCTATGTCCTGCTTAAAGGTCCCACGCAGGCCTGTGGCCAGGTGAGACATTGGTTCTCTTAGTTTGTTACTTGCCCAGGAGTCATTAAGGATCTCAGATGGTTGGATGCAGATATGAGAGACTATTAGTCTTTTGCTAACCCCTTTCTTTACCAATGCTTGGAAGTCTGTTTATATAGTAGGAAAAGACAGAATCCTCTGTCCAGAAAGCTGGACTCCTTCCTCACCCTTCTCCACACAACTCTTCTTTCCCCTCTAAATTACATCTCCAGTGGAGGATAATGCCAGGTGATGCTAGCATCTCATGCTACGCACACAGCAGGCACTGAATTCAGGCCTGATCGCTCTGTAGCCCATCTCTTTTGTTCTTCCACCCATATTGGACAAAGCTATAATTTTTATCCCGAGAAGCTTTTAAGACTTAACTCCTCGTGTTTTGAAAATGGGCTTTATCTATTTTTATAAAAGGCACTTTCTTGTAATTAGGTGCAGAAAGAAAACAAGCAAAGGACTCTTAGAAGACGATGCTTTTGAAGATGGCAGAGGGTCCTGCAGCCCTTGGCTCTTCTGGGCAAGGTCTTCTGGCCTGATTTCTCAGTTATTTCAAAGTTTTGTTCCCAACTTTAACTATTGCCAGGCTTTGCCAGGAAGACTTTCAAGATGTGGGTTTCCATTCTGAACGTGTTGTTTGCAGGGTAGAAACTGCCTCCGGGAAGGCTAAGCACTCTGGAGTTGCCAGGACATGCCTTAGCATTGTAGGAAAGGCTCTAGGATGGGGTCCTGTCACGACCAGGAGGAGAGACGGGAGCTGCATGGTAACTTTGCCAGTGCCCAATGTGCTGCGGCTTGGAAAGGGCACCATGTGGAGACGGTTCATGCATTTGGGCCTCCCATCAGTTGGCTTACCAAATTATCCTCGTACTTCAGGCCTTCCCCAAGTCTTCGCTCCACCAGAGATCATGGCATTCACCTAGCCTTCCTAGTTTCTGAGACAGTTAGCAATCTGCCATCGATGGTTGCCTTGGTGGGATACTGAGGATCCTGAATGCTTTCGGGGTGAGGAACCCCAGGAAAAAGTGTTCTGTGACCTTGCTGCTCAGAGGAGACTTTCAGGTTTCCCACCCATTCGTATCAACTGCTCTTCTTTTGACTCTGAGACCATGGAACAAGTACTTGCCAGGCCCCCAGAGTGGCTGTAAGCAGGTGTGGGGCTGGGAACCACTCTGGCTTACTAGTTAAAAAGGCTCTAGTTTCTGGGGAAATGAGGGCAGAGCCCTGGAGATACCATCCCTCATTTCAGGCCAGGTGGGTTTCTTATGAGGAGACTCAAAGGCACGGTGGGGAGCACGTGGCATGGTAGGGAGCACGTGGCATGGTGGGGAGCACGTGGCATGGTGGGGAGCACGCGTCTGTGGTTTTTATACCTCAAGGCTGGTTTTGAAGAGGTGGTCAGGATGAACCTTTCAGTGGGTGCCTCGGATGAACAAAGCTGGCTTCAGGGCTCAGTTTGGGGAGGTTTGCCCAAGCTGAACCAACTTAAGGCAGCTCTGGCCTAAGGTTTCAAAGGGATTCTGTTTGTTGTTGTTGTTGTTGTTGTTGCTGTTTTGTTTTTTTCTTTCTGGAAACTCCTTTTATCTGTGAAATAAGTCTATATGGGAAGAAGTGAATGGTGATGTTTTCCTTTATTTATTTTTTAAGCGCATTTGTGTGATAAGTTAGGGTCCCAGGTCTGTGTAATATCTAGCCTGGTCATTATTCTCTGCCTGCTGTGCCTCAGTCTTCCAAGAGGTCTGGTCTTTTTTGTTGTTCCTCTTGAGTTGGGAGGGTCAGATGAGATGAGGTGGAAGCATGCTATGTAAGTTAAAAGTGCTTGCTGTATACACAGGGATCCCTGTCATGCTATGTACGTGGTCAGGGGCTTGCTGAATACACCAGCAACTCGGTCATTTCTACCTTCCGAGATCCACCCCCACCCCCCAGTGAGGGAGTCATTTGTGATTGAAATACCCAGCAGCTCCTATAGTATCCAGAGCTTATGGGATAGCAATGCCGTCGTTGGCTTGAACCATGTCAGACCCCTCCGTGCTGGCTCTAATAAAGGAGGACTGATCATGGGAGATGAAGAATCTCAACTTCCCCCTTTAAACATGATAACAAGATGGCCCCGATTTGGGAGACTGGAGTCGATGGTCCTCTGGGGTACCAGACAGCCGTTTGTCTGTCCACGGCCTTCACAGTTGTGCCCACCCCAGCAGAGGGAATTGTCTTCTGTCTGAGCCTGAGCCTAGGCTACACTCTGGCTCTACCAGTGTGGCCTTGGGGCCCTTGAAGCTCTCAGAGTGGCTGAGCCAGGAGCTGGGCTCTCATTCACAAAGCACAGCTTTTATTGCAAGGAAAGCTCTGCTGTATCAGGTCTCTGTCTGTGATCTAGGTCATTTTGGGGGGGGGGGTGTTGGCACAGGTGTAATGAGAAATGGTGTAACTCAGGAGAGGCTACAGATAGGGCCTGCCCTTCACCTGGCAGAGGGCTATCCAATAAGGACTTCAGATCGCCATTGGGCCACAGAGGTAACCAAAGTGTTATTGACACACACACACACACACACACACACACACACACACATGCACTCACACACACACACATACACACATATGCACTCACACACACATACACACACTAAGACACATGCACACACATATATGCACACACACACACACAGACACACGCGTACGTTACCTCTATGAATCTAACACTTCACGTCCTCAGTATTAAAGTTTGAGGCACCAATAGGCTGCCTTAAAGTTTCTTTTAACCTGTCTGCCTTGGAGCGGTTGGTTGTATTTATAATTCTTCTCGTCACATCAAAGAACTCTGTGTTTCTAGTAGGCTGTTTGCAGACCGAGTGTTTTGGGTTTTGGCTACAGCCAGTTAGGTTTTCTGAATCTGTGGTTCCAGGTGTGTGCCGACAGGCTTTTTCCCAGCTCCGTGACATTTTCTTGTGAGCCTTGGGGTCCTGCTGTAAATTCAGTGTTCAACCCAGGACAAATTTCCAAGTTTAAAATGTTGAGAGGGAGAAAAGGAGCTGGCAGTACCCATGTCCACCGCCTCCCCTAGAGAGAAAGTCTTCTGGGCAGAGCTCCGCTGGGAGGCAGATCAGGCTGAGAATTTCCAGTACCGAGCTGAAAAACTGGTTAATGGGTTATGCATTCACAATAGTGAAGTCTTTCAGTTTGAACTCAAATCCTCCCCTCTGCATAACATGGAGAGCTAGGTGTAGCAGTGAAATGTCTGCTCATGTTTCTGGTTATCTCAAAGTACATTTTCAAAATCTGCCCAGCTAAAGAATTTCTTAGCCTTCAGGCAAGATCTTCCTTTAAAAAACAAACAAACAAACAAACAAACAACCCACCCGAATTCCTTGGTCCTGCTGGAATATATATATATATTATATATATATATATATATATATATATATATATATATATATATATTACATATATTATATATTACACATATATTGCATATGCATATATATGTATCTCCTAAGATCAATACCTTTTCTTGTCTAGTGGCCTTCATGACCACTTTCTTTTGCTTAAGGAAAATAAACTTCATATTCTTTTGAAAGCAGGAATCACTGTAATAGCCAGAAGCAAAATGAAAGCATTGGTTTTTCTTCTTCTTCTTCTTCTTCTTCTTCTTCTTCTTCTTCTTCTTCTTCTTCTTCTTCTTCTTCTTCTTCTTCTTCTTCTTCTTCTTCTTCTTCACCTTTCTTTTGCAGCAGTTAAATATTCCCTTTCCTTGAGTAAATCCCTAGTTAAGTTATTTCCTCTCTGGCATAAAGGGCATCCACGAAGAATTGGACTTTTAAGTTTGAAGTTGACATTAGATATAATTAGGGAAATGAAGCCGTAGAGGAAATTTCACCGTGTGAAATCATATTTGACGTTTTGAAATAATAAGAGTATTTCAATAAATAAGAATACTGGGCAAAAGTGCTAAAAAGCCAAACACCTTGTAATTAACCCCCTCCCTGACAATTTTCATGTCCAGCGTGAGCATGATCTACAGAAGGCTAAGTCCTGTCCCAACCCTTAAAAAGAAAGTGATCCGTAAAGTCTTGAGCTTTAGAGCAGATCTGCAATCCCTTGCAATTTAACGAGTCACTGACGTTCTGCCTTAGCTTTGTGCCCCCTCTTGCTTTGAAATCTTTACTCTAGCAGGCTTCTAACTCGCCTCGATTGTGTGACACAGAAGAGCGTCTGGTGTCCTTCTTTCAGCTGTGGGGGAGACAGATTTCCAACAGGCTTTCTTAGCATGTCAGCCATTCTTTTAAAATCTGGAGCACACACATATGTGCTGCATGGTTTCCGAAGTTTAGAACCACACAACTAAGCTTTGCTTACATGTTCTGTGAAGGGAGTCTGAGATCTTAGGATAATGGCCTTTCAGGACCCCAGTAAAGGATGAATAAGTCACTGAAGTGCTCCTGGAAATTGAGGTGTCTCAGTGTAAAAGGAAGGCAGCCCTTTGGGCCCTTCTGTGGGGAGGAAAATGCTTTGCGAACTTTTGAATATATTTTCATTTTCTTGGAAATTTGTACCTCCTAACAGAATCTGTAAAATTACCAATTCTAATACACCCTAAATTGCTGATAAAATGCTATCAAGCACACAATACGTTCTTTAGAAGGATATTAGCCTCCCAGGTTGTGATGGTACCATTTTAGAAATTGTAGAATTGAGCAACTAAAATTAATTCAGCACTCTTTTCCCTTTGAAAGGTAATTTTTATTTAAAAAATTTTTTTAACTTGTGCCATGCTTTTCCTATTCCACATATAAAGCCAAGAATCAAGACATGGCTTTTTTTTTCTTTTTAAATCAGGAATAATGTTTTCTTTATCTCTAGTACATACTATTAAAATTTTGTTGTTACTACTTTAGATTGAAAAACATTAATTATAATTCATCATCTGAATCAAAGTGAAATCTTCATTCTCTTATGCATGTTACATGTAAAAAAATACATATATTTAAGACCAAATACATTTATCACAGATTACCAGCTGTTACGCTCCCCTTCTATTTGAGAGATAATAACCCCTTCAGGATGTTTTCAGGGGTGGTTAGATCTTTGATGTCAGTACAGAGTAACTGAGAAAGAGACCAGGCAAGCTTCGGAAGTGCATTCAAGGTGCTACGTAGTAGCTCCGAGAGGCTCTCCAAGCACAAATGAGTACAAGGATAGAGAGTTAAGCACCCACCAGCAATGGGAGCAGAGAGCCTCGCCTCGGTCAGCTGCAGGCACACTTAAGTGTGGTCTTTATATCAAAAAGAAAGAGGATTGGAAAGAGGGGTATAGTGAGGAGATCAGCTGCCTTGGTGGAGATGCTGGTGGCTGTCGACCACTGTCCTGGGTCTGCTTCTGCCTTCAAAAAAGCTTATGCTACAGCCGGATTTTCATTACTGTTGGTAACAAACGACAGCCAAGTTTGACACAAAACGGGGGGAACCAAAGCAAAAGATTCAGAAAATGGCTTCATTGTGTCTGGGAGGAAAGGATCCTTTCCATGGCTGCTTGCTTGCTTGTAGTTGGTCTAACAAGCTCAGGATTTTCTTCCATTGCTTTATCTATTCTAGTCAGTGAGCTTCTTTTCTTTCTCAATTTTCTTCATAACCCATACATATCAATATACATATATATACATATATACACAGACATGTATATGTACATAGTCAAGGGACACAGGTTCTGATAGGTTTTGTGGATAAACAATCGGGTAAGAAGGTTGCCTTCCCAAGATAGAAGCACAAGTTCCTATGATACAGGCATAGTAAAATGGACTCCCAAACCTGCACTCTACTTCTAGACAAAGACAGAAGAAAAAAAAGAAAGAAAGAATGAAAGAGAAAGAAAGAAATCCTAAGCCTGGTTTGCCTTTTCACAGAACACTCAAAGCTGGCTCACAGCTCCTCTGAAGGGCACATTGTCAGCAATGATTGAAGTGGCATCTTACCCAGGAGCGGCTGCAGGCTCGAGCTGCCAGGGTTCCCGGCCAGCTTTCTAAACACCATTATTCTTGGACATGCAAGTCGAACGAGTGAAAACCTGAATCCCCCCCCCACACACACACACAGATCAGCCTGCTTGTTTTAACTAGATTAAGTGCATCTGTTTACTAAGTCCTCATAATGCCCTGGATACTGAAGATTTAACACCATTAAACATGTCTTTGTGGAGAGAGGCAAATCGAAAGTGGATCCCCGAGGCTCTCTGAGGCTGGACTGTGGGCCAGGGGCCGAACAGAGAAAGCCACGGCTCAAGGAAGGACATGGAAGGAAGTTGCTGGCTAAATTCCCATCAGGCAGATCTAGGGAGAAATCAGGAAAAAAAATAACTATATAAGGCCAATATTATAAACATCCTGGTCCAGGGACAAGCTTCTTGGGACTCATTTTCAGACATCTTTCCCCAGGCATGGCTGTGGCCCAGGAGGATAGCCAGCGGATTCTTACTACAGACTTGCCTGGCAGAATGCTCATCAACAGTTTAAAATTTCCAGGTGTCGGATCAAAAATTTCCTTTTGAGCACAGTTCGATTTTTTTTTCCTTTGACTACTATGATAGCAAGTAGATTAAAAAAAAAAAAAGCTAGCCAACCAAACTGTATAAAGCCCAATCGAATTACCTGAAGGTCGTTATTTTCCCCTAAATTAGGCAGAATTTGATTTCTGAATTTGCAACCAAATTACATACAAACCCTTGCCAAGTACAGGGAGAATTTTAAAAAGTATGTGTTCCCGAATATTGCTCTGACTCACCCAATTTCTTGTGTTACCAAATAAAAATTGGGAAGGGGGTGGGGTAGGGCGGGGGGGAGAAGACATTAAATTAATTTATTATCATGTGAAAGTAAGGGGGGAGTCAGCTAAAAAAAAGGTTAGCACCCCCACGTGATTACACAATGATTTTAGGTGAAAATTACAAAGCTAATATCCTGGCATTTAGTCGTGGAGCTCAGTAATGATACACTTGTCCAATCTGTATTTGCACCAGTGGAGGACAAAACTTGTAAGCGGCATAAAGGATGATAAATATCTTTTTCTTTGTGGCTTTTAAAAAATTCAATGTTTTAATCCATCATTTAATCATATAACATATATCACATTACCTATAGTATTTATGGTGTTTAGGAAGGGTGATTAGAAATAGATTATTATAGTGCAGTGTCTGGATGCAACTTTTATATTTTTTTTCCCTCACGAGCATATCTCAAAGGTATGCAACCGTTTTAGAGTTTGCACTTGAGAGCAGTTTTGTGGGAGAATGAGCACCATATATTTGTGTTCAGAATCCCCATTTGGTCGTTCCCGAGCTTGCTCATTATTTTGGGAAAACCAGACTTGGCGTTTAGAAGGGCCTGGTGCTTGGAATACCAGGATCTCTGCAGTTAAGCTCAGTCCTGGAGCTTCTGTTCTTCTAGGCCCTCACTAGACCACAAGATGCCTTTAGTGTTTTCTGGCCTCACGGTTGAGGTTACCTCCCGCCCCAGCCCCTACTGTGGCTATAGCAGAAGAGGCTTCCTAGGGCTCTGTGTGGTATCAGGAGACGACCTAGCACAGGATCACCCTTTGCCACACTTCCTGAGCAAGGCTGGGAACTCAGTAAGGAGAATTGTAAAGAGCCATATAGTGCCAGAAAAGATAGGTTTCATCAGCCCTGTGGCGGAGACTTCGGCAGAGCCACTCTGGTATAACACTGAAGAGCCCCTGAGACTCTAGCCCTGGGACCTGGGTCCACAATACACTCTTCTGAAGAAAAGAATGAAGCTCACTAGATGTGACTGTCTTAAGTTACTGGCAGTTGTAGAAAATGAAAGTTGATTAGGGCGGGATGTGTCCTGGATTTTTTCCCCTTCCCCTAAACTGTATATTCTGGGGTTGCCTGCACTGATGTGGTGTGGCTGTCATACAGGCCAGGGTCATGGTGGTCTACAGAACTTAGACTTTAACAGGTCTCTAGTAGTTAAAGGCCCTGATGGAGCCAGCAAGCCCAAGCTACCTTTACCCAGTGTGTTCGGGTCCTCCCTCGTGGCAGTCCTATACAACGTGGAATGAAGTTTCCTGGGAAGCGGGACACACAAGGAACTTTTGAATTTACCAATGGCATAAAAAATTATATTTTTTATTACAACGGGCAAGTTTCAATTGGTTGACAGAAATGGCGAGATATGACGTCAAAGGACACTGGTTAGAATGCCAAGGCCAGTGGGGAGGAGGAGGGGGGAGACAGGCACAGAGATTGTGGGATGGGCCTTGGAGGCCTTGTTCTCCCTGGCCCTGGTCGTCAACGGGCTATCATACACCTCCAGAACCAGCCAGGTCCAAGTGGCTGTGATCCAGAGCATGTCTGGACAGGAGGAGGGAATCCAAGTCTAGGGACCCTGTGTTCACATGTGTCTCTGAGAGCCTGAGGCCCAGGCTGGCCTCTGTTTGGAAAACGCTTGTGCACGCCAGTGAAGCGATATGAAAGACGCTGCGGCCTCCTTGGCATTCTAACCAGTAACCAGGTCCTGGAGCCCAGCCGTCCCATTCCCCCTTTTAGGGGCCCGGGGTGGCCTGGAGCCAGCAGTGTCGCTGAAGGGCTGAGAGCAAAGCCATGGCCTTGAACTACCCCCGCAGCTCCCGTGCCCCAGTCCTAATAGCAGGAAGTTGTTTCCAGCGGGAAAGGAGCGAGCCTGGAGGTGGGCACCAGCTCTGGGCAACATGCCTTCGCGAATCCCAAGCCTTCCCAGGCACCTTGCACGGCCCCTTTGCATGCTCAGTTCTGTGCATTACTTCCCATACCCATTCGAGAGGTTGTGTGCTCTCCCTGCGGTACCCCGCTGGGCACCGCACCCCTTGCTCCGTTGGACTGGCTGGGTCGCCCGTGCACGCGCCCTTCCTGCGGGAAGCCACTGCCACTATCGGGCCCACAGCGCTGTCTCAGTACGCTATCTAGAGCTCTGTGACCCTGGCGGCTGTCCTCAGCGCGTACTGGGCTGCAGGCGGGCAGAGGGGGATCGCTGTCGATCGAGGGTCCCAATCGGCCCCGAGCGTGCACGCGCGTCGCGGTACTGCCCGCAATCATGGCAGCCAGAGCCTTGGAGCGCAGCCGCGGAGCGCGCCCCGGCAGCCGCCTCCGTGCCAAGTCGGCGCGGGCGGCGCGGGCAGCGCAGGCAGCGCGGGCAGGGGACGCGCTCCTGCTCAGCCCTCCCCGCTGCGTTGGCCCCGGGGCTCTACCGGTGGGTCTCCGCGGTGCGGTGCTCAGTGGGGTGGGCGCGAGAAGGCGACGGGCGGGGCCGCGGGGCGGGCGCGCGCAAGCGGGGAGCGCCCGGGGCGGCGTGCCCGCGGGGGCGCGCACGCGGAGCTGCGGGGCCAAGCGCGGGGCCGGGGCGGCGAATCCGCAGCTCCCGCCGCCCGCCCAGCCCGAGCGCGCCCGTCTGGGTGGGGGCCGCCCGGGAGGGGCGGCGCCCGGACGCACCGGCCCGCAGCGGGCACAGCAGCCTCGTTGGTATTCCGGGCGCGTTCGCAGCCCTGACCTCCCCGCGGAGCAGGGGTGCCCGGGTGCTCGGGCACGGCCGCCGCCGCCGCCCCCGGGCGGTCTCCCCAGGACGCAGGGCGCGCGGGCGCCTCGCTTCCTTCGTCCCCTCCTCCCCGGTCCCCCGTGCCCCCTCCCCCGCCCCGATCCGGCGGCGAAGGGGTGGGCAGGGAAACGCGCTCTCTGGGACAGGTGCCAACTCCGAGACAAAAGACATAAAATAGGCGGCAACGGGGGAAGCGCGGCCAGCGCGCTCGGGCGGGGACCGCGGCGCCGCGGGGGCCGCATCCTCGGTGCGGGCCGGGGAAAGTTTGGGAAGTCGGTGCGGCCGCTCTGCAGCGGCGGGGGACGCGCGGCCCAGGCCGCCCTCCGAGCCGCGCTCTTCCTCTCCGCGCCGCTGCTGAATAATTCATGGCGCGCCCGCCGGCCATTAGCATGCACCGGGCGCGCGGCTCGTCTGTGCCAAGCCGCCGCTGCATTCGGAGCCCGGGCAGCGCCAGACGAGTGGCCCGCTCCGTCCGAGTGCCCTCCGGCCGCCCCCGGTGGCTCTCACCGTGGCCACGCTCGCGCCCTGGGCCGCTGGATCCCGAGCCCGCCCGACGGCCAGGCTCTGAGCGTCCGGGCCCGCTGCGCCCGCCTGGCCGCTCCGGGATGCACGTGAACTTGGAGAAAGTCACGGAGCACGCCGGCCGGGTCCTCCGCGGCAGGGCGTGGGCGCACGCGGGCCCGCACGCTTTCATTGGCATCTGGGACAAAGGTCTCTAGTGGCTCCAGCCGTGGACGCGTGACTCGATCCTTCGGGCCACTCTTGCGTGGTGGGTCGTTGGATGTAAGACTGCAGAAGCCCGGAGAGCGGTGGGTCCGGGATTTGGGGCCTCGAAGTGCACTGGCCAGAGGCCGTTCCACCCTGTGAAGAGTTGCAGGAGCGTCTCCGCACTGCCCTCGGCTGTTCCTGCGCGCCCAGGAGCCCAACGCAAGTCACCCCGGACTCCAGCCAGTGGCCGCGGGCATGCCAGCGCAGCGCTAACGGCGGCCAAGACGTGGTCTGGCAGGGCGGTGGACGTGTGCGCCGCGGGCATGATCAAGGTTGGAGAGGTAAGAGCTTTTTCACTTTAGCTACTTAGCATTTAAATATTTAATGGGCAGATTTCTAAGAGGGGTCCTTCTGCAGGGATCTTTCAGACACATTCCAGGTAGGTTGCTCTCGAACCCAAAGCCAGGCAGTTTGCAGAGAACGCCACACTGTCCTCTATCCAGAACTTAGGATTTGTGAAACACAGCTTCTGATCTCAGGTGTAGGGGCTGCTAGCCTTGTAGAGATTTTTATCGAGCGTATAAAATATTATAGCAGGCATTTTAAACAATAGAAAAGAGAAAACATCTGTTGGGGGGTTGGAAATGTTATTTGGAAGCCTAAGTCCCTTCTCAAAATTTTGAACTGTTTTACTAAACCCTTTTTACTTTAAAAATATTATTTGATGCTAGATGGACGTTTTCAGAGAGCTGGTTTCGAGTGACCCTTCAGCATAGCAGCCGAAAACCAGGGTGCAGTGGGAGACTCTTGGGTGGAAAGTTCTCGTTTATGGGTGGTTAAATAAAGCAAAGCAAAACCAAATAACAACAAAATCCAGTTCATAACCTCTTTAATAAATGCACCTTTTTATAGGTGGCTCACACAGCGCAGCTAGCAGGCTTGAGGGGTTTGTGGGGATCAAAAAGGGGCGAAAGAATTTGTCTTTGACATAATTATAGGGTTTTTCAGGTAACACTGAAATTAATTTCTTCAAAGTTGGATTTCAAAAGCCTAAGTGATCTCTCCAGGCCAGAAATAGCTTCATTTTATTTGAGCACATAGGGTCTGGCTATCTGGGAAATAAAACCGTGTGTATGTAGCCTGGGTTAAAACGATACCCCAACCTCGGGGATTAAGGCTGCTTTCATATGTGTGTGAGAACACTGCTCTTCTCACCACTTTTTTGGATGTGGTTTGGATAGCCTTGTTGGGGGCATTCACCTCAAATCACACAGAGTGGGGGGCACCTATTTCCATTACACCTCAGACACAAGAACTGGCATTTGAGGCCCTGTTTCCAGGAGTATGGATGAGGCCAGAGAAGTCCAGGCCTGGTTTTGGCTTACCATCCAAAGCTGCCTGCTCTAGTTAGCTGGGATAAGAACTCCAGGGTAAGGAGGCTTTCTTTTAACAGAGTCAGAACAGCAACCAGAGGCTAACTTTGACCATCTTTTTCATGTGTTTGGTTGGTTTTGGTTATATAGTTAAGGTATGTATGTATGTATGTATCTATCTATCTATCTATATCTCTAAACATATGTATATAACAATATATAACTGTGTATATATTTAACCAAATATATATAGAATGTTAGTCTGCTTTGCACTGCTCATGGCCCCTGCTTAGAGATATTATTTATTACTTAATCAGAGGCATTTAGCAAATGCAAGCCCCGGGTGAGACATTTGGAAGCTATCTCAGATGTAGAAGTGCATCCATAGAAGATATGTGCCCACCCAGAGCTGGTTGGCTTAGTGTTGGCCACGATGGGGTCTTGAACAGAAGCTCCAGCTCCATGGTACCCTTGCCGGAGAAAAGCTGCCGGGGTTTCCCCCTTTCCACAGAAGAGCCATGGTACAGGGCCAGGAGGCTGGAGATTGTGCCCGTGGTTAGTCGAAGTTCTTCATCATGCTTAAGGCTAAAGCAGACCCCTCCGAACAAGTGGGCATCTCTACTTCTCCCCAGGCCATTGTGTGGAACCCAAAGCAATTAGGAAAGGCTGGAGTGTCAGAGGATGCTTTTCCAGGGCCTTGAACCAAGGTCACGATTTTGCCAAACATCAGGGTCCTATGTACTGCCAGGGCAGACCCTAGTACCTGGGAAATCACAGGATTAAGTGTGTTTGTTTCCAGGGAGGCCATTCAGGACATCTTCCCATGCTCAAATAGCTTGTTTTGGCAACATTTTTTTTTTGTATACACTACACAAAAGAGGATGCTCTGGAGAGGAAAACAAATATTTGTCTATTTTCCTCCCTGTTGGATTTCATGTAAGGGACAGGTAAGCGGGGGGAACTGGTGAGCTGGACTGCTGTGCTGGGCTGTCTGGGGGCATGGACCTCCGTCTTTCTGCTGTTAAATTAGGGCCAAACCCAGGGTGGCCACACCAGAGCCTCATCATGCCTCACACTATCCTGGGCAAATGGTCTCCAGGGTCCAGGCAGAGGCTGGCTGGGCTAAGCACGGGCATGCGTGGCAGCGAGACCCACCAGTGTCTTCGTCCACGGCACTGTGCTTCAGGCTCTGTAGCAGCGTGGCCTGCACCTCTGGCTGGCCACCCGTATCAACCTATCTGTTTCCATCTAGTCTCCAGCAGGGCACATAGCCTCCAACAGCTCAGCACAGACAAGGTCCAACAGGGAGGAGAGGGGTGAGGAGGACTTTGCCCATCCAGATGGGCAGGCACCCTGCTGGGTGAGTGCTCCCACCCCCACCCCCCCGTCTGTCCAAGGGAACTTCTTATGGGCCTTGAAAGAAGAACATTGCATAGGGAAGGGACAGGCCTTCCAGGCCAGGAAGGAGACATCTTAAAACGGCCATGCCTCATTTGTATTGCTGTGGTTCGATTTTCGGGGGTATATTTGCATGTGTCCAGCGAGTGAAGGAATAATAACTCGGGTTCAGTGCTCAGGAGGCCCGAGTGCCCAAGCTCACACCAAAGTGGAGTAAAGTTGGAGCATTCCAGGTTCTAATTTGTCCTTGTCTCCGGCTCACCATGTGACCCAGGCACATCCTGTTGCCTCCCCAAAACCTGTACCCTGAGCATTCCAAAGAGGAATAGATAATGCCAGTCTCAGAGGACACAGTCAACATTATTTTCATTAAGGCGCAATTTCGGTTGCACTGCCTGGGAACCTCCAGTGGCTGCAGTTTTTTTTTCAGATCTATCTATCTATCTATCTATCTAATTTAATACCCTGTGCATTATATTACATATTGTGTTATATTCTCGGTAACGGATTCTACTTCTGGTTTATCCAGAAGGTAGACCAAGAAGTTGACTCCCTAGCTCCTTAGAGTTTGGCTGGCGGGAATTCACAAAGCCAGAACTTTCCACGTCCCAGGAGTTTGGTGTGAATGTGAATATTATCTGCATTAGGTACAGGAGATGAGACAGAGGTTCCCTTGGGGACTCAGAGTGTGGGACTCCCTTCCCAGGGTAGGATGGGATCTTCCTGGAAAATGACTGCAGGGGACTGGTCCAGATGTGAACTTTGTACCCCGATAGTAGTCCAGAGGAGCCATGGGAGCTACCATTCATCCTTGCTGTAGATGCAGGTAGGAATCTGATAAGAGAGTTTTGCCACCCTGATGAGTGAAGTGCTCCTTGGCCCTGCACATTTACCAAATAGCTTGCTTTGGAGACATTTTCTCCTGGCGGAAAGATACAGTTTCTCAAGGCACCTTGTCAGAATGCACAAAACCTGAAGGAAACTAGCCACACTTTGTGATGTTACAGAGCCAGTGAGCAGGAAAAGCAACAATTGTCTTCAAACAGAGACAAAGAATCTTTTCATGTGGGATAGTTACTGTGAGGACTGACCAGTGTTCCTTTGGCTGGCTTAGTTGTTTGAGTATTGTCGGGCCCTGGCCTCACAGTCGGGGCAGAGGTTTACAGGAGGGAAAACGAAAGTCTCCTGAGCTGTGGTTATTGGGAAATTTCAACCGGCAAGTCCGTCTTTAGTTCTGGAGCGCAGTTAAACTTTCACTGACTGATTTTCTCCTTCTGTTATTTCTTTTCAAAGGCCACTGGGGTGTGTCTGCAGTCCTTGGAAAGGTAGCCAGGTTGTGGACTGTGAGCCACGTAAAGTTTCCCTTGGGCCAAGCGTGGTCAACCTAGTTGGGTTTCAGGATACAAGTGAACAGAATGGACTGGATGAGACGATCATTTTCCAGGGGGGTTCATCACCATGTGGGCCCATATTTGCGGTTTTCCAATGTCTCCTCCTCCTCCTCCTCACATCCTGTTCTCAGATGAACTTGGGAGTGGCCTGTAGGTTGTGGGAGTCTGACTGGCGCAGAGAAGCCTACACTCGCCCTTCTTTATACTCCCGACTATGGAAAGTATTTTGGAACTCGTGATAAACTAACCCAGTGTGTGGAACCATGAAGACTGTTTATGAATTAATCGAATGTACTGCATTTAGCCCCTAGGCCTCTATACCAAAGAGAGTCTGCCCAGCCTACCCTCCAAAGACTGATCCAGCCCCTGCTGTGCCTGGTGGCAGGCCACCTTAAAAGCCAGGGTACCAGCTGAGATTCAGAGTGGCATTGGTATGTCCAGGGTTGGTATAGAGATTGCTGGAAAGGGCCAACATCATGCAATTCTGGGGACTTCCAACGGGGGATTCTTAGTAGAGGACACCTGCTACTTCAGGTGACCCTTAGTCAAAACATTCCCGTCACACCAGTGGAGGAAGACAGACAAGAGACAGGTCCTGATCAGGGAACAGCTACTCATCACCCAAAATAATTTCAGTCAATGATAATATTTATCTTCTGAGTAAGTTTTTATTTTTAAAATTGCTTTTGCACCTTTTATTTATTTTGAATGTGGGAAGTTCTTATTACTACACTTTTTTTTTTAGATTTATTTATCATTATACCTAAGTACACTATAGCTATCTTCATATACACCAGAAGACGTGTCAGTTCCCATTACAGATGGTTATGAGCCACCATGTGGTTGCTGGGATTTGAACTCAGGACCTTGGGAAGAGCAGTTTGTGCTCTTAAGCGCTGAGCCATCTCTCCAGCCCTTATTCCACTTTCTATATTAACCCGCACCTCCAAAAGGCCAAGCAGAGAGACTTAGAGATGTCCAGGCATCCTCTAAGACTATGAGTGTAGGTGTGAAAAAGCTGAAATCATGGGAAAGAATGAGATCTGTGCTCTGGGCAGGAAACAAAACAACAGTAACAACAACAACAACAACAACAGCAACAAAACAAAAAACAACCCCCAGAACATGAGTTATACTCACTTGCTGGAGGAAGCAGGCATAAAATACTGTACAGTATTGCCATCAGATTTTGGCCTTTTCTAGTTGGAGTCTGGAATCTGGAGTCTCTCTTTCCCTATGATGCAGATGTGTGCACAGGTATCTGGGATTCAGTGTTCAGTGGTGGAGAGGAGTTGTAAGCTGCAGTGGCCATTAGGCTTGGGTAAGGTTAAAGGTTAGGACTTGTCACGTGAGGCAGGCAGAGTAAAAATGTCAGTGATACAGTTTTTGAGGCGGGGTAATGCTTTCTCTTTAGATGACAGAGAAATACTACCCTCGGTGCTTCAGCTTTCTGATACTGGGCTGGGTTTTTCCGTGAACCGCTCGCTCTTCCTACTGGGATTTCTGGTCAGCAGGGTACTCAGTAGAAATATCTTCAATTTAGAATCTCTTTCTGTATATTAAAAAAAAAAGATATTTACATCCAAGTGAGTCTTTTATAATTACATCTTAGGTGACTATAAATCATACCAGGGCCGCAGCCTCCTGCCCAATCCCTTTGGGCAGTAAGAAAAGCTGTGGCCAGTCTGTCCTCGGGCTGTATAGCACCTGAACCTGAAAAGGCTGGTTCTGAGGTGGATGGACTCAAGAGCATATCATAGTCCATGCATGTCAACTGCTAAGCCTTCCCACTTAGAGAAAAGCCTGTTGGTGGGGATTCTAGCCAGGCTATGGCGTACTGCTGCATACGATGAGGGCCCACTACCCTCTGTGGTACTTCAAGTTCAAGTGTCCCAAGACTTCGGTGGCCTGCCGTAGCTGTAGTGAGGCTGTCGTCTCCTGGACGGTGAGCTGAGCATAGCAGTAGTCACTTCTGACTGTGTTAACACTGGGTGTGTGTGTGTGTGTGTGTGTGGAGAGAGGGGATGCCTTTTCTTATGGCCCTGTGATCCAGGTTCTGCTCCTTCTCCCTTGTCTCACCAGGACCCCCAACTAGCCACTGGTAGGTTTGCAGTAGCTTCTTTGTATTGTGGACTGGCAGAACAGGTCCCATTTCACAAAGCATAGGGACCCTTCCCCTCCCAGGGCCAGGCTCTTGGCAGCCATGCCAAGCCATTGCTGGCATGGATTCCCGGCGTTCTTGGTCGAGCGCATGGCATCGGAATGCTACCTGCTTTGTCTCTGGCGTCAGCTGGCAAGCAGTCACGTGGCCGTATGCGTGAGGCCAGAGCTAGAGACCAGAGACTCCTCCCGGTTGTCTGCCCCCCTCACTCTGCCCACCCTCCTCTTGGCTTTCGGTGTGACTGTCTGAGCAGGCAGAAAGCAGTATGAAACAAGCAGGCTACCCAGGGCAGATCGTGGTTTACCTGCCCATCCTTTACTGGAATCATTACGTACAGAGAGGCCCTTAGTGTGCCCACATGATGATGAGGAGTTAGACTCTTGCGTAGTGGTCCCACCACACCATCCTCTGTGGCAGAGCTGGCCCGGTGGTGCCCAGGTGTCTGAGGAGAGATGGCATGTCCCACTTGTGAGCTGTTTCCCATACTCCAGACTCATGGAGTGCCCTCTGATATCATATAAAGGGCCCAGAGTGACAGGAAGCCGAGAGGACAGCCAAGCTGACACAGCACAGGCGGGCAACCCGTAGGAGATAAGTTTCAGCACAATTGCCCCAATCAGGTCCTTCGCCCCTCTGGCTGTTTTAGGGGGCTGGAGCATAGGAATGTGTCCCCAAGGCAGTGACAAGGAGTGGTCTTGGTAACATGGAAGGATCTGGGAGGACAGAGGTGATGTAGCTCAGTTCTATCCTGGCACCCATTCTCCATGTTCTTGGCTGCCCGCTCACCCTGAGATGCTCTTGGCTCTCCCAGGCGTTGGTATTGAGTACTGTGCTCAGCACCAAGCAGATTGCTTTCTGCATCCCGTCAGCTACAAGTAGGAGATGTATCCCTTTCCGTTACATAGAGAACAGAGGCTGAGACCAATCTTGTGGACACTAGCTAAATTCAAACCCATAGCCGGGACTCCTGGCTGAGACAGCTCTAGCCTCCATGATCGGAATGGGTCACCATGAGCTGGTGGAGTGGAAGCTGCTCTGGTTCTCCCACAGGAGAATGGCGGAGGGCCGGCCACCTCCTGCTACGCTGTAGAACCCAGCTTAGGAACAATGCGGCCTCTATCTGGAGCAGTTCAGACTGCCTGGACTCCAGGCCCCTCAGAAAGGCTTGGCTAGCCAGGCAGTCGCAACATGGCGCCAGGGCCACCCTGCCCTTCTACAGAGCTGGCTGTTGCCCGGGCTGAGGCTGGGCTGGTGCTCCAGGCATCCTCAGGCTAGCTGCTGAGTGGTCAGGCACGGTGGCATCCTCCTCCTCTGCCCGCCGTCCAGCCCCCCCCCCCGCCTTTTTTTTTGGTGGTGGGTTTGGGGGCCCAGCCCACCCGCCTCTGCCACGTCTGCCATCCTCCAGGCACCCACGAGCATCTTTCGAAAATTCCCGGTGGGCGGGGCAGAGCTGTAGCGGCCGCCTCTGCCCCCCCCTCCCTGGGAGCCAGTGCCAGATGAGAGAGAGCAGGAGACAAAAGTAGTATTTTCTTCGTCCTCCTGGGCTGGCAGCAGGGTTTTCCCCCAGCGCCACTTGCTCCTGGCAGCCCTAACCCCGGGTGCCAGAGCGGCCAAGGCCCAGGCCAGGACCTACGGACTGATGGACGCCAGAACCCACGAGGCCCACGGGCCTGTTCCACAGAGGCCGGTACCTGGGCACGGCCTGCTGGCTGGCAGGAGCCCCCTTACCTAGCCAGGGCAGGGGACATCATTTTCACTTGCTGGCTTTTGAGAAAGTGACCCTGTCCTCTGCTTCCTGGTAAGTGACCTTCTCGCCTTCTCCTGCTTGGGGATGAGCCGAGGGCCCTGCCATCTTGTGTTCTGTGTGCCTGCCTGCTCTGTCTCCTTCCCTCTAATTGGCTTAACCCAAACCCCAAATTCTGTTTCAGAGACAACCCCACCCCACCTCCACCCCCAATCCTGACTGAAGCAGGCACTGCCAAAAAAACTGCAGGAAAGGAGCAGAAGCCAAGCCATTTATTTTTAAGATCCAAAGCTAGGGCTTTCGAAATGATAATGAAAACACACGGTTCGGTATTTCACCGTGGCTGCGTGTTCTGTTAGGAGCTGAATGAGGGCTGGAGCAGGCACCCATCGGCAAACCACCCTTCCATGCCTTGTGTCGGGTTTTTGTTGTTAAAGGGGGTCTTGTTATTTCACTGCCTTTTTTTTTTTTTTTTTAAATTTTGGCAGTACTGGGAATAGCAGAGAGGGAAAACCCAGAACCATCATAGGGTCCTCCAGCAAAGGACACAGGCAGGGCCAGCCCCACACAGGAGGGAGGACCTTCATGTTCAGAAACAGAGGCTCTTTTATTCTGTCCCGAATCCCTAATGCCACCGTTCTCACAGTTTAGGGATTTGGTTCTTTCTGCCTTTCGTTTCATTTCATTTTTATTTTTATTTTTAAATTTATTTTTTATTTTATTTTAAAAAGAAGAAAGCTTTTCTTGGCTTAACAGTGCAGTGTGGGTAATATCTGGGGTTATTTTATGCTCTGCTTTTAAAGCACTTGTTTTTAAGGTTTTCTTTCTTTCTTTCTTTCTTTCTTTCTTATTTATTTATTTTGAGGAGAGGGTCTACTTCTCAGTAATGTGTCCAGCCAGTAACACCTGGCTAGGATGGGCAAGAGGTGCCCGTGGACACCAGCCACCAGGCAGACCTTTGGAGAGCACCCAGTGGTCCCCAGGCCTGTTTAGCTCCAGTTACACAGTGGCGCCTTACCTGCAGAGTTGTTCCCCGGGCACACACAGAGCCTAAACTGTGGCTAATGGAAGCAGGAATCTCCGAAGATCTTTGTGTAACCCTCCTGCCTATGCTGCCCACGAGCTGAGTTAGTGGCTGACTGAGTTTAGTCTCAGGCCCCATCCTTTATTTAAAAAAAAAAAAAAAAGGTGACATTTGCAGAGCGCAGCTGCCCCGCTCACCTCCACCCCTCTGGCAGGCTGACAAAAAGCGCCCTCCACCACAGCCTGGTTCCCTAGGTTGGAGGGTAGCTGGGGTCTTGATTTATGGGAACTGGGAAATCCAACATAGAAAGTTCCACTGTGGGGGAAGAGGAAAATTCCCAAGTACAGACATCTTTGTTTCCTTAGTCCAGAGGCACATGGGCTCTATGTGTCCGGGGGCTTGGCTGCAGCAGCCGCCTGCCTGGAGCAGACTCCAGCAAATATGAAAACGGAGCCCAGCCCAGCTGCTTTTGTTCTTATGCTAGGCAGCAGTAGATACCGTAGGGTTTGGGGCTGCGGAGACAGGCATATATAGCTGAGATAATTAAAACATTTTCACGATTATGACAGCCACATTCTGCTGCCGCAAGCTGGGGGGATTCATTCCACCCAAATATTTAGCAAGCATCGGAATAAAACACTAGTGGCAAAATAAAAGTAATAAGGGGGGAAAAAAACCCACAGTGTGATGTATTTCAAAGGCAAAAGCTTGGCAAAGAGAGAATTAGGCAAGAAAGGGAGGGAGGTTAGCAGCTTGGAAGAATTTGCATTTTAATCACTGCCCAGTCTTCACCTGTTGTTGTTTTTTTTGTTTTGTTTTATTTTATTTTTTTTAAATAATTAATGTAGGTGAATAAATCTCCAATTCTAAGTTCTGGGTGGACGTGTGGTAAAATTCCCTAAGTGTTAAAATCACCTTCTTTTCAGACATGATAGGGATATTTTAATTGTGGAGTCAACAAAAGGAATTCATATAAATATCTTCATGGTGAAATTAGTACCTTTTACTCTGCATAAATCTACCCTCTGCTTTTAGGATATGTCCGTCACACTGTCCTTCTTAGTCCGAGAAGGTTGTAAATGTCCACTTGCCCCCTGAAGTTTTGAATTCCACTAGCATCAGACACCCTGTTCCCTGTTCCCCAAATGTAACATGTCATACTGTTTTCTTTTTTAAAATGGGCAAAATCTCAACACTTTCCATGGCACCCAATGTCTTTTGACAGTATTAAAAAAAATAGAAAGAAAGAAAAAGTACCACGCAAGGCACTTTCCATATCATTGCCTCTATATAAATTCCACTATAGACAGAAATTATACATTCTCGAGGCACAGATGGGCTGGTCTGTCATTACCACTGCCTGGTACTTGTTGGAACACACGACATATTTTAATTGTGGAGTCAACAATTTCGAAGAACTGAGGTCAAAATAAACACGATGCATTCGCGTCGTGTAGCAAACTTACCCCCACGATCTTCTGGAAGGGCTGGCTGAGGACCATCACTTTGTTAAATTTTGTTTAAGTTTTAGTCTCTGCATACACGTGTGGATGTCATCCCTTGGTGTGTGTAGGCATTTGCATACGATGACATGCACTCGAGGGTCAGACAGGAGTCTGTTCTCTCCTTCTACCACGTGGCTCCCAAGAATTGAATTCAGGCTGCCAGGCTTGACACGGCAAGCTCTGTTATCTGCAGGGCCATCTCACCCATCCTGGTCTCCATCTTTCAAGACTCCAAATGTCCTTCTGCTTTGTAATTAATTACCAATTCCTAACCTTGTTTTGCTGTGTGAGCACCCTAACACTACCCTTAAATTCCAACTCGTGGGACATGGAATTATTAATATCTTACTCGCTAGAAGGAGGTTGGGCCTCTGGCTCTTCTGGGTCTACATTCAAGTAATTATTTTTGAGACCTGTGTGTGAAAAAAATCAAATAATAAATATTTCAAATGGTTGAAAAGTACATCTAAGCCCACACATGAAAAAAAATGTAGTGAGTCAACTACACAGAGTAGGTATAAGTTTTATATATATATGTATGTGTGTATATATATATATATATATATATATATATATATATATATATCAGCAAGATAAGTAAGTGCAGAATTTATTGGGCTGTATCAACACACTGGAGGCCAGAGCTTTTACAGCCCCAATAATTTGCAGACGATGATAACTGCTTATTTTGGGAATTGTGTGCATGTGATGATGTAATCAGCTCTAAGCTGCACTTTCTCCCCCTTACGCATGTGTTCAGCACTGACCTCTGTACTTCTGGAGTCAAACGTTGTGTTCTCTGCCTATAGAGAGCATTTGAGACTCCTGCTTTGGGAGAGAGGCAGGGAGGGGTGTCTAGCCACCCCCCCCACTCCCATCCCCAGGAACTCCAGCCCCTACCCCAACCCCCGCAACCAATTGTTAATAGAAGTCCTTTTTTGTGGTTTATTTGAAGGTTCATACCTGTTGGTGGAGATGTTAGAGAACAGTGGAAATAAAAACTTGATGAAGTACGTCACAGCTGGCTTGGGAGTGGTGAGTCTGGGTTTTTAACCTCTTCATACTTTCCCTGTGGGTCTGTCAGTCTGTCAGCCACGGCCTCAGAGACAGGGGAATGTGTGGCTGGGCCAAGCACTGTAATGGAGGCAAAATGAGAGGGTATCTATGGTGTGTGTCAAGTGCGGACATGGCTTCAGGACGGTTTGGGGTCCGGGGTGCAGGGGTTTTTCACTTTTGAAAGAGCACGTGCTGGGGGGATGGGGGTGAGATGAGTTGGGCCGGCTTTGTATTCTGACTGTTTAGTCTGTTCCCTTTCTGAGCCTCGGTTTCCTTGTCTGTAGAATGGGAACAAAAAGCAGAGGCCTAACCCCAAACTAGAAAGCTTAGTTAATGGGGTATACCAACCATTGCTTCCTTGCTGTACATCGGAGCCTCAGGACATCCCCAAAGCAGGGAGCTCCCTTCTCTTTTCCCTCTGGAGAGGTAGGGAATCAGAGAGATTTGGGCAGCTAAGCAGCTAGGTCAAGAGTCAGGCCCCACTGGGCCTTTCTCCAGGTCCCTATGGGATAACTAAGGTTTTCACTAGTGTGTGCCCCATACATATACAGGTGGAACCTGGATGTACCAGAAGGTCTTTGCAGAAGTACGTGCACAAATGCATGTGTGAGTGACCTATACAGACATTTCTGTGTTTCCCACTGGCTAGCATTCAGGCTTGGCCCAGGTGCCAGTAGTAGACGGGCATCTTTTACCAAGGCGGGCAGTGACTTTTAGATATTATCCTTTCTCTTCTTCAAGTGGACCGTGAAGCCCTGGTCACTGCGATGACTACAGTGGACAGCCCGTCAGGATCCCTGGGGTCCGAAGAAGAGCCTCCGTCCCTAGACTGGAGGAAGCCGAGGCAGATGGGGGTGGGATACAGTTGGTCCCAGAGCAGAGGTAGTCTTAGGTCCTCACCAGGCCCAGGCAAGGCCCAGGCAAAGCCTGGACTGCCTCTCCCCTACATGGATGGACAGTTCCAGGCGCCAGCCATTTGCAGACCTGGAAGAATGAGAGTGAGCCTCGGGGCCCAGCAGAGGAAATGGCGGCCCAGAGCGGGAATCCGGGAAGGCGGGCCGAGGGCGGGGAGCTGTCCGGAAGTCCTGCTTTTGCTGCTGGTCGGCTGTTAGGGACCTTCTTATAAGGAGCCACCAAAAGGGCTGGGCCTTTCCGGACAGGTCTGTGTGTGCCTATGTTGCATGCAAGCTGGGCCCAGGGCAGGGCTTGCCTGTCAGAAACACTATACAACTGAAGGATCAGATGAGGTGGGACAGAAGCATCATGACCCACCTCCTGACAGGACTTGGAGCTTTTTAAAGAGAGGGATGCAACATCAGCCTCGGACCCTGGAGGAAGCTCATGTGAGTTTTTTTTACTAAGAAACCCATGAGTCGTCAGCTTTCTTAGCCTTTTTGTGTACCAGTAGGAAGACCTTGGAAGCCTGAGTTTTTAAGTGGGATACTTGTTTGCTTCCGTCTCAATTCCCCCCTTTTCTAAAACGGAGGACATCAGACACATAAATTAAGTGTCTGTGATGTCATGGGGGCATTTGGCTAGATGTGGGGTTGCTGAATGGTAGCAGTTGTGGGTGGACCACGGAAAAGAGTCATTAGCGTTGAGCCCTGGGCCTCTCTAGGCTTGGGTAAGGGATACAGGCTTGGAGCAAGGGTGCTCAAGAGGTGGCCTGGCCACACCAGTGTGCGCTGGAACCTCTGGCCCAGTTTCCTGGGTGCCCAGCCCTGCCCAGGATTCCTGGGGTGGGTGTGCCTATGCTTCTGGCTGAGGCGGGGTTGGAGGAATCCTGGGATCTTGCCTGCTCTCGCCCTGCCGAGGCTCAGGGGATGAACCTCACCAGGGCCTGGGCTTCCAAAGTTCCAGTTAGTCACCTATTCCGTGTGCCAGGTACTAGAACATGGGACCCTCTGATAGACCCTCTCAGAGTCTAACATGGCTGCTGTCAGATGTCCCAGTGGCAGGAAGACACACTCTAATCATCCTGGGCCTTTTCTGTGAACGTAGATTGAGTTGCCCAATGCCAGTCCATTGGGACACTTGGCACTTGAGGGCTGGGGGGGTGGGTCTCAGGCCTGTATCCAGCATACTCTAGCACCCTGGGAAAGCTCTGTCCCTGAGGAAGGCTCACTCTTGAACAGTGACCCCCCCCCCCCGGGCCATCCAGCTGAGAGGACAATGCCAGGCACCGGAAAGTAAGCACTCCTAAGGCAAAGCACGTGACTAGGATCTCAACTAGGTTTCAGGATAGCAAAGGAGTGGCCACTGTGGTCGGTGTCCAGCTGACAAGAGAGGGGATACGAACAGGTGAGCAGGCCCAGTTGGAGAGCTCCAAGGCTGAAAGCCTTCGCCTAGGCACGAGCTTGGCCGGAGTTGGCTCTTCCCAGAGAGAACGGGTGCAGACACCACAAACAGGTCTTATTCTGTGTGACGGGGAGAACTGATTTTGCAGAGTACATACTAAGTGCCAGGCTGGGACTTGTCATGCATTTAAAAAAAAAATCAACCTCCACATTCATTTTAATGTCTCCAATTCTGTCTTGTCTTGACGTCTGACCGGAACCCATGCTAAACGTGTTAGAATGCAGAATAAACAGAGCACAGTTCTTGCCCTCAAGAGAGAACCCCCTGTCTAGTGAGCGCTGGACGATAACTTTTCTATACAAGCAGGTCAAGGTACAGAAGAGGCTGGAGAGCTTTCCCACAGCCACGGCCTGGTGTTGGACTCCCGTTTATTTCCTGCCCGTTGGAGGCTGACCTTGGCTGGTTTCTCCTCAGACACCCAACAGCAGTTAGGATCTGAGTTCTGCTGCAATGAAAAGGAGTTGTCCTGAGGGTCTAGGCCATGGAGGTTTGGGGTTGCTACAGACCTCTCTGACAGAGCTACCATCACCTCTCTGCTGGAGTCTGCAGCTCTGAGTTTTCTGAGGGTCTAGGATACTTCCCTGGCTCAGGGTTTCCATACCTATGGACACACTCAAGGTAGCAGCAGGAGATGAGGAGGGAGCCTGGTGTCACCGTTGTTCCCCATGACCCTGAGGCAGGGAGCTACTTGGAACTGTAAGCCTGGATGCTGTGTCCCAGGTCACGATGGGCTCATAAAAGGCTAGTTCTTCGTGGTAAGTGTGTCAAAGCACAGAGCAAGGGGGGGTTACTTCTAAGAGTCCCACCCAGCTGCATCAGTTGGTGTGGCCCACGCTGGGGGCTTGTGTCCCCCAAGCCCGCAGAGTCTCTTGCATATCACAATGGTATGGAGCCCCCTCGATTCTTCAGGCCTCCATCACACAGGTTGTAGGCTCTGAAGCACACCAGGCCAAGTGTGCCTTGTGGGAGGAGAGCCATCAGCCCTATCCAGAGAACAGTAGAGGACCATGTGGTGCTCCAGGTCTCCCCCCATCCCCCACTCTCCCCACTTTACAAGTACCAGCAGGCCCTAGGCACACAGAACATCCACATGGCTGGCATGACTAATGCAGATATCTTCAGGAGGGCCAGGCTCCCACTGAGATGCCCGTGGGCCTACTCCCTTCTGAGGAGGCTCAGGTCATGGGTTTGGAGCACCTGAGGAATCCAGGAGACTTCCTGGAGGTGGTGGACTGACAGCCCTGGGCTCTTCCCTAAAGCTGACCGCCACAGCTATGGCTGCAGGGCCCCGCGCCCAGCCTTACTCCTGCCACGTCCCAGGGCTCCCTGCCAGGCGCCACCCCCACCCCCCCCACCCCCAACCAGCCCTGAACAGGCCACATCTGCTGCAGCAGCCACGCCAGAGCTCCACCTCCTATCCTGTCCCCATGGAAACCAAAGGGGGGGGGTTAGCCACTGACTGGTTTCCATTAGAGCAGCCTGCTTTTCTGGAGCCCTGCCCCTGAGCTTCCAGGCCTCCCCAGAGACTTCCTCCTGCATTTGCTGAGCACCACTCAGTCTGTGCCAGGGAGCCCAAGGGTCCCAGCCCTGCCCGCACTAGCCAGCTTACATCAGGGAAGTATCAGGCGGGTTCAGGGCCCTGCCAATAACGAGGGATACTTTAGGCCAGTTACATTGTAGGGACCGAAAACCACCACCACACAGATTTTGTGTCCCAAAGAAGCTGTGTGTCCAAGTCCGTCCTGCCTGGATTCCAGAACTCCCACCCAATCATAGAACCTATGGGACCTTAGACCCCTTTTTCAAGTCTTTGGGCCTCGGTTTACCCATCCTCAATATGAGGGGGTTAGCAGGTTTCCTATGTCCCTTGTAGTAGTACTTAAATAGGGAGGGAGGGAGAGGAAGAAAAGAGAAAGAAAAATGGAGCCACACCAGTGTGAGCTCCTCTGGGTTCCCAGGCTGCGGTTTTGTTTGCTTTCAGAGAAGGGGGTTTTGAAGGAATCTTGGTCGTGGAATGTGTCTGAGACGGTGGTTGGAGAGGCCGCACACAAGCCAGCCGGAGCCCTTAGCATCTGTTTGGCACCCAGTGACCTAGCTATGAATGCAGCAATAGGAAACTTCAGTCCTGCCAGAGGACTCAGCAAACAACCGAAGAGGTTTCCAGAGGTCAGAAACCTAGGCCTAGGATGAGATCCCGCTTTTAAAAAACTCCGTGTGTTCATCCCTAGGGAGGTGGAGAGGCCTGGGAAAGGGATATGCACATGGTGGCTTTGCAAATTCACCTTAAGAGGGCCTTACGTGTCTGTGGCAGCTTCAACCTGGCCTTTACTCGGGTGGCATGGTAGCACACCACCCTCTTCCTTCATGGAATCAGGAAGAGAGTATGGATGTATGCACTGGCACTGGCTCTGGGGGGCGGAGGGAGCACCTTTTGCGCAGCCTCCAAATGGGAAGCCGTTTGCATTGCCTTCAGTGCCTCACTGTTTGCATCTGCAAAATGGGGACAGTGACCCAGACTCTGGGTGAAAGCTAGAGGAGAAGAGGGGCCAGAGCTGGATATACCGCAGCAGGCAGGATCTAAGTGGGATCAGCATGGGGACCTCATGAACCAAACAGGCCACGCATCCCAGTTGCTGCTGCCCAGGAACAGAGAGAGGCACCTGTCTTCACACTTTCTCTGTTTCGTTCCCTATTCAAGTGCCACAGCGTCTCCTACCCCATGGTCTCCCAGGCTCACTGCCCATCCTTCTGTCGGAGAAAGTCCGGCATGAAGATTCTGTCTCTGTGACTCCAGGGCTGGGTGTGGTAGCATTTTTTTAGCTTTCCGTCCTGGCCGGGGAGGAAACTTGGATGAGGACGGATCCTCTTCTGATAGCTACCATGCAACATGCAAACATACAGCCTCGTAGCTGCAGGTCGAGGGAGCTGGGTAGAGCAGAGGGCTGGTCCTGGTCTGGGCTGATTTAGACATCCAGGAGACTGGGAAAGCACAGGAAATGAAGGAAGTCTCCCCAGGGAAGGGAGAGACAAGATAGAGGAGCTTAAGTACCCAGATAATTATAAAGCATAGCCTGATGATTTACTGCCAGGCCGACTGGCTCCTCTGACTGCCCCCACCACCTGTCCTTCTGCACCCCCCCCCCATATGCCCTAGAGGCCAGCCGTGGGGAAGGCAGAGAGGCAGTGGGCATGGCCCCATGCCCAGCTTTTATGTTGTCTCCTAGAGTTGGGCTCCAAGTAGGCTCTGGGCAGGAGTCACCATGAAGGGGACCAAGCTTTACTGTTCTGGCCTCAGACAACTGGGTCTCTGGGTGGCCTCAGAGAACTCTGACCCTACCCAGCTCCGTTGTATAGATGAAGGAAAGGGGGCTATGAGATCAGGCACTTACAGACTACTCCTTAGCCTGTACCCTGTTCGTAGCTGCAGGGACTTTAGTGGACCGAGCCAAAAAGCCTGACCTTCCCACCTAAAAGAGGGTTTCCGTCTATTCCCAGTTGAAGACCAATCTCCTTAGTGAGACATTGATTATTGTTGTTTGTTTTGAAACAGGCTCTCACAGTGTAGCCTCAGCTAGCCTGGACTTGCTATGTAGACCAGGTAGGCCTTGAACTCACAGAGACCTACCTGCTTCTGCTCCTGGAGTCCTGGGATTAAAGGTGTGTGCTACCACACCCTGCTAGTGGAACTCCTGACACTCTTTTTTTTATTTTATTAGGATTCCTTGTTACCACCTAGAAGCCCCCCCCCCCCAGCCTTCTGCTCAGCTCCTACACTGTGGGCTTACGACCCTGATGGTCCTTTCACCCGTGTCTACACTGAGAGCTCCTGGCGCAGGAAGGCTATAACCACGTATGGCTCTCACAGCCTGGCTCAGGTGTACTTTAGCGGAACACTCCGAGAGCAAAGGCACTGGAGGGAAGGTCCCCTATGCCTCTGTGTATGGACCTCTCCCAGGGACTTGCTCCAGTATCATAAGCACAGAACCACAGGCCTGAGAGTTCCTGAGAGAGGACTGTCCCACTGCAGCAACCTTGTCTGCCATCTTTGTGTTTGCCATTCACCTCCTGGGGTCGGTGATCGACATATCTAATATGTCTTTGTCCAGTGAAATGGGTGTACTGTCGCTTGATCATAGCTATATAACAGGTGTGCCCCTGAACTCACTGTTGACCAGTGGGAAAGAGCTGTACAGCCAGGGGCCCATTCTTTATCAACCTCAGCCCCCACCTTCTCTGTCAGCTTTACTTTAACTCTGATGTCGGTGGGTCCCTGGAACGTTCCAGAGTCCAGGTTTGAAGCAGGCTTGATACTTCAGCTCCATGGCCGAACTCATGCAGTGCCCAACACAGCCCAGCAGGCTTCTGGCACATGGGACCCACTATGGGGTGGGGCAGACGGACACAGGCACATATACGCACACGCAGAGCTGGGTTCTATGCCTGGCCAGGCAGAGGGCTATTGGCCTCTCCTTGCTTTTTTCCTCTGGGCCTCAGACTTCTGACTAATGAATGTTGTTCCCTTTGCACTGGAAGGAAAACATTGAAGTGATACAATTAACCATCTGCCCAGAGATAAACTGATCCTGCCTAAACTAACCACTGCATGTTTGTCCTTAAAACAGAGGCATTGCCAAAACATGCATGAAGCAGCACGGTCCACCACAGGCACCGAGGCTCTTAACAGAAGCAGAGACGATTTGCGAGCACCATAGGGGCTCTCTATGTGGACAGGATCCCCCTTGTCCAGTTAGCTGATGATCACAGCAATGGTGTCAGTTTAGGGCAGGACTCAGGTGAACCGGGATGTTCTGAGTCCTTTATCTGAAGACAACACTTAAAATGAAGCCAGGACTGTTAGGTAGCAGATAGTGGCATCTTTTGTGAAGCTTACCTAAGCATCCTAGGTGGGTGTGCAGATGGCTTTGTGTCTGGTGGTGGCTTGATCTGTAGAATCCACTGGACATTAGTGGGAATGGGCGGTTGCCCGTGGGGAACTCCACTGAGAGATGCTGGCAGGGGGATGGGAAGCGCATATCCGGTTGCTTTATAATTTGCCTATGAAGTCCATGGGGTGTAGCAGGTTTAAATGACCTTCTTAATATACAAAAGTATATTGTATGTACTGGCTCAGAGTAAACAGGTTCCCAAAGGCCATGCAGCCTTAAAGAGTCTTTTCAGCTCCTTGCTTTGGATGGAGCCAAAGCCCTCTCCCAGGGGCAGTCGTTCTGCCAGCCTAGATGGATGTAATGGCCCCACTGAATCCTGTGTGTACACCCAATTGTGGTTGTGAGCCCAGGTAGGAATGAGGTTGAGGTAGGGCTGGGCTAGACCAACCAGCACCTTCTGTCTGGTGCTTGATCTGACAGATTCAGCACTAACTTTGACCGGCCATGAACCATAAACAAATGTGGCCCTGCCACACAGAGCATAAACGTTAAGGGACAGAGGGACAGCTTTGGGAGGGTCATCAGCCGGAGAGAGAGTAGTGTACATCTGTGATTTATTCAGAGGTCCTTATTGACAGATAGTGTAGCATTTGTCAACTCTCGGGTCCCAGTGGGGAACTCCTGTCCATGGCTTTGCCTGAAAAGATACAGGAGCAACTGGATGACAAGAGGAAGTCTGTGGGCACATGTCTGAAGTTGGAGGGAATTGGGCAATCCCCCTTGAGCAGCCATAAGAACTTTCCCAATGGGCCCACCCAGGCGCATTTCCGTGTTATTCAGGGTAGAACCAGGTCCCTTAGAGCCACCCTTGTGCTGTAGGCAGGAGCTCTGTACTGTCAGCGTGGGAACTACATGCCTTCATGGGTCCAGAGTAGGCCTGAGGTATCTTGTGTAGCCTCAGCCACTGCCCCTATAAGATGGTGCTCAGCACACACACACACACACACACACACACACACACACACACACACACACACACCCACCCTGCCCCGGCCAAGGTCTGGTCAACATTTCTATTTCCCGTGGATGCATTTTTTCATTCTGTGTTACTTATCCCTGTACCTGAAGCCTGGAATTTCTAAGTTTGGACAGTGACCTTGTTTAGAGACATGAAATTATGCTATTTAAAAAAGATGAGGGGGGGGGGGTTCTTCTGCTGGCTCTGTAGGCACCCCACCATCTTGTTTGTGGAAGCGCCTCTGTTGGAACCAAGCAGGTGTAGGCTTTACTGGTTTCACTGAGGGTTCTCTCCCAGGGAGGTAGTTCCATGTTCCCCTGCTGAGGCTAAGTTAGCCAGGCTGCGGTAGCTGTGAGCAGCAGGCAGCCTCTGTGCACTGTGGGCCCAGAAGTGGAAAGAAGAGATGGAAGAGGTCTAGCTGTTAGGTAAGGAAAGGTGTGGCCACACGACAGTCTCTTCTTAAGAAATACGATCAGAAACTTGGACTTAGAGCCCCAGGCTATTCCCTCCTGTCCCCTAGCGTCTCTGGAGCCTTTATAGCCCTGTGTGGATGAAGAACAGCATCCAAGTTCCAGTTTTGCCTGCAGATACTACAGTTTCTGGAGATGGAGAGAGATAAGCTGTGCCTGGTGGGTCTCGGGCCCAGCACATCCAAGGAGCCCCCAGCAGGTCCCTCTGGTCTGAAGGTCTCGAGTTTGAAGAAAAAAAAAAAATCACTCTCTGGAGATAATGCTATAAGCAGTGACGTGACAGACCTTGTTGCTTTTGGCTTGTCCGTGAGAGAGTAGCCCCTCGTCCTATAGCGACTAGTTCTAGAAGGCCCTAATTCTAAGAGGATGTCCCAAGTCTTCTTACAACCCGGGGTTCATGGACATGTGGATGCTGGCAGCACAGTGGGCTCAAGAGGACAGGAAAGAAGCAGGTAATTCTTCCCAGAGCCGAAGCACCTAAGGTAGATGGGGAGGAGGATGAGTCTGGGAGTCATTCTGGCCAGGGCCGACTCCTGGCCTTGGTTTCCTGCTGTGAGTCTTGGCTTGTCTTCCTTCTTGGCTCTTAATGACTACTGAACTTACTCCTTGGTAGTGACCCAAAGTCCCGTTTGTACTTCATAAACCTCAGTTATCCAGTCCTGTTCTCAGAGTGAGGCAGGTGATGGGATGCCAATGGATGCCAGGCCCTGCCAGGCCCAGGATGTATGCTAGTTGAAGGATACTCTTTCCTCAAAAGTTCCCAGGTCTATAGGGTCAGTGCAGGCATTGTGAGGTGAGGTAAGGGTCCCCCTAGTCTGATGCAGTGCAGGCAGGAGTGACCTGTGGTAATAGAAGAACTTTCTGGCCACAGGGAACTATGGTTGTCTTAATGGGGCTGGAGGGAAGGGAGGGTCTAACCAGGCATCGGCAACCAAGCCCTATGATCCCTTCCTCCCTCTTGTCACAGAGAGACTCTAAGACTCTGGGCTGCCTAGGAGCCGTGGCAGGGAGTTGGTTTGGGATGTGGGTCCTAGCAAGCCAGAACCGGTTAAAGCCAGACATGGCATTCAGTGCCATTCCCTGTCTCTTGTGACCTGAAACTCCAGGCCTCTGGTGCCACAGTGTGCGTCTCCTTATCTACAGATGGCTCTGGGAGTGACTGAGGAAGGGAAGGCCACACTACCCCCGACCGACCGTTCTCTGTATCTGAGCCACATGACCTGCCAAGCTGACACCTCTGTTTTGATTTCCTTATGTCTTGCAGAACCTGGATGCTCCTGAGGACCCCACCCCCCACCCCAGGAAAGTAAGCACCTGTCATGTGTATCAGAAGACCCCCTACGGCCTCACACACAGGTAGCTGTCTGCCCCACTTGGGCAGAGAAGGGCTCATTCCATCAGAAATAGTCCCGGAGATGATTGTATGCTGGCAAACAGGAGGCCGCCCACAGTTGCTCTTTCAGAGAAGCCAGGACCAGTCCTGTCCTCAGAGGCTCTACCTGGTGCCAGACCTACCCTACCCTCAGCCCCTCAGGGGCTCAGCCTGGCCTCCAACCAGGGAGAGAGATCCTTGCCCAGGACAGGACAGGAGATAGGGCCAAGGATTCCAGGTCCCTGTTCCAGCCCCGCCTTCTGCCCTGCAGGATAAGATGGCCTGAGTTGTCCTCTTGAAGTAGATGGAATCTGTCAGGGACAGATTTGCTCTGAGACAGCCCCTTGCAGCCTAGGCACACAGTAGGTACCCCCAGCACGCAGTAGGTACCCCAGCCCTATCCTCCAGCCCCTTGCACTTGCCTGTCATCCAGATGGGCTATGTCAGTGTTTAAGCATCAGTGTACTGGTCCACAAAATGGCCAGAGATACCTGCTGATAGAGATCAGGGGGCTGTAGAGTGACCCCCTAGAACACCTATACGTTGAGGGTGAAGGCCCCAGAGAGCTGGGAAACATTACATGCACTGAGGTGGCAAACAGTGCTGTCACACTTTCTCTAGCCTTCCCCCAGCCAGCTTCAACAGGTTCAGAACCAGCTGTCCATCACTCAGAGTCATCCCATTGGAGTCTACACACACTGGTGCTACTAGAGGTGGTAGGTTAAAGCATCTGCCTCTGTCCAGTGGGTGAGACTGTGCTGGCTTCTCTCATGCTGTGGCTAAGAAGGGCCCTGTATTGAGGAGCCCAGACCTGTGGGGCTCTGCAGCTTCAAGATAGTTTCAAGGAGAATGCACAAGAGGCCCCATCAACTGGGATGACCTAGCCACTTGGAGGCCTGGCCCTGCCATGCTTCACTTAGATAAGGTAGGGCATCCACTCTGCCCTTGGCAGGATGCCTCCCAGGCCCAATTCCAGTCTGGCACATTTAAGGGGTGCAGTTCTAACCTTGCCAACTGAACCTCAGAGCTACAAACTTTCCATGGCTCCCCAATCTAAGCTCGTAACTCAAAGACCTCATGGCCCAGTGTCTCCAGGCCACAGGTGATGAACTAGTCTCCTGGCCTTAAGCTACCATAAGTTCCAGGTAGCTCCTAAGCTGTGCCTGGGGCCTTTTGAAGGGCTCTCAGGTTGGGGTTCACAGGAAACAATAGAAATGCAAGAGAAGCGCTCATAGATGCACCCCAGTACCTAACTAGTGTTACTTCTTCTCTAGGCACGGACCTCTTCTTGACAACTTCCCCAAGTGACTCCTAGAACTCAACAGCTGCATCCAGCTCAGGTCAGTGCAACATTTTGGTTGTTTATAGAACTCAGGGCTGCCTACCCCAACCCACCTGGATACTGCTATGGGTCCAGGCAGCCATACGGGCCTGGAGGTCTGCATATGCTGGGTCTTGGCTGGGTGGCCTCAACTCCTGCCTGTCTTTTTAGGGGGCTCTAGGATGTCCACGCATATCCGGGTGCACCCAGAAAGCTAAACTGGGTGCTCTCTCAGCCCCAGCCATCAAGAAGGAGATGGGAGAAGATTGAGATGGTCCTGGGACATTTGTATCACATGCAGTGTCACTCAGGGCTCAGTGGCAAAGGTCTTGGTTCTGCCACTGTGGATACCTTGCAGCTATGACATAGGACCTGTGTACCTGGGATTTCTTTGTGCTCAGAGGTGGCGGCCAGCCTGGGCACTGTGCTCACACTTGTCCCTGTCCCTTACAGGCAGACCCCAAGTATAGCTTTGGACCCATGAATCCAGGGATTCGATGTGGCCATGGTTGAAGGCAGCCTCACTTGCCAGACTGCAGGAAGGGCCCCATGCTGTCTCTTATGTGTCAGAGCAACCTGTATTCGGTCCTGGGACTCCTCTGCTACCCCTGCATTGGTGTGTATGGGCTGCGGCACGCACTCCCCTTGTCTTTGTGTCTGCACCTGGGGTCAGGGCTGTTAATGTCTGAGAGTAGAGCAAACTTAGACAGCTAGGGAGGAGGCTCCAGGACTTGGCAGATGGGACAGCACAGGAGAAGAGAGTATAGGCAGAGATGGAAGAGAGGCTGGGCAGGGCATCTGGACACACCCCAAGAGTGTAGTTGCCCCAGGAGTAGCTCTTAGCCAAGAAGCTCTGGTTCACAGATGCTGGCCTATCTTGGGTACCTACCCTAAACCACACGTGCATGTGGTACCTCCATCCTCAGCCAGAGGCAGCCAGCCTCCCGTTTATACAATCCCTTCAGTGTCCCATGGACGCAGATAGACTTCTAGAGTCCAGGGGTGCACCTTTTACAAGGGCTCAGGCTGGGAATGTTGCCCTGCGTCTCTGAGTCCTGGGTGCTAATATGTGTTGGAGGCTGGGCTCCAGTAGCAAGGGTGGGAGTCCCAGAGAGGTCCTGGGTCAAGACATACAAGGAAGAGTCTAGAAAAGAAAAGGATGGCAAAGTAGCCAGTCTGGGTCCATGACCCAGCCCCCACTTAGCACCATGCACACAAGATGATGCTGGATGTATTCAGTAGGTGCTTACTCAGTGCTAGTGTTAGTTTCAGGGACACCCCCTTCCCCATAAATAAAATCCTTCTTTCCAGGGGCTTCTTGGTAGAGAGAGTCAGTCCCATCTCTCCTGTGGTCTGGAGATACTGGGCCATAAGGTCTTTGAGACACCAGCTTAGGCTGGGGAGCCTTGGGACTCTAAGGTTCAGTTGACAAGGTTGGAATTGCACCCCTTGAATATGCCAGACTGGATCTGGGGGCCTGGAAGGTCTGAGCATAGGCAAGCCCTTGGCCTTGCATCCTCCCCATGCTTCTGTAGCTGGTTATGAAGCCAGCCATGATCAGTGTTTGCCCAGCAAGTAGCCAGCAGCAGGAGCCCAGCTTTGGACTCTCGATCTTCCTGCCCACCCAATTTATACAGTGCTGGGCACTGAACACAGGGTTCCGTGCTTATTAGGCAGGTACCCCACCATCTGACCTATGTAGCTCTAGATCTTCTTAAACATTTTTGAAAGATATTTTAGAAATTTATGAGTATTGGTGTTTTACCCTCACACATGTGTGTATGCCACGTTCGTGCCTTTTACCCACAGAGCCTAGGAGAGGACATTGGATCTCTTGGAATTAGAGTTAGAGATTGTTATGAACTGCCATAGGGGTGACGGGACTGGAACTAGGATCCTCTGAAGGAATGACGAGTGTTTTTAACTGCTGTGCCATTGCTCCTGCCCCATGATCTTTGTTTAGTTATACAAATACCTTGCATTTAGTGGTTAGAGGAAGGTTCCAGTGGCTCTCCGTAGTGTCAGGCTTCCTAGAGTCCTCTGAACAACGTTGTGATCTCTCACAATGCAACAGAGTCTCCCATTCCTTCATCCCTAAACCATGAAAACTCCCATGCTGCTGTGTGGCTGGGAGTGAGGGTGGGAAACAGAATCAAACCACAGCCTCTCTGTGTGTCCCCCCCCCCCTTTAGCCAAGGATCACGTCCGTATGTCCGTCCATTGTCACAGGGGCAAAGTGAAACCTGGAGGGAATTATCAGTGCCCGGCACATTCCAGAGACAGAGTGTTCACATTTGCTGGGTCCCATGGCGAAGGCCTGTGACTTGAAAATTTGAGGACAGCATTAGGGAGGTAGAGGCAGACAGATCTCTGTGAGGCTAGCCTGGTCTACAGAGGGAGTTCCAGGAAAGCCAGGGCTACACAGGGAAACTGTCTTGAAGAGAAGAAAAGAGGAGGGGAGGGGAGGGGAGGGGAAAGATAGAAAATTTGAGGCCAGCCTGAACTATAGTGTGGATTTCAAGGTCAGCCTGAGAAACTGAGTAAGGTCTCAAAATAATATTTTTTCGAGGGGCTAGAGATATCATTCAGTGATAGAGGCCTGGGTTTAATCCCCAGTATCCCCTCCCTCTAGAAAGCAAACCAACTGTATGTATATGTCACACATTTATATAAGTCCTTAGGGGAGGGTTTACGTGTACTCAGCACAGGCTCATGAGTTTACAGTACAGTAAAAAAAAATTGCCGGGCGGTGGTGGCGCACACCTTTAATCCCAGCATTTGGGAGGCAGAGGCAGGCGGATTTCTGAGTTCGAGGCCAGCCTGGTCTACAAAGTGAGTTCCAGGACGAAAAAACCAAAAAAAAAAAAAAAAAAATTATAATCCGTTTTTCCTCCCAGCCCCTGCTCTGAGACTAATTATTTATTAAAAATGCTAGGCCATAAGCCTAGCTCGTAACTTATTTAACCCATTCAAACTATTCTGTGTCTTCCACATGGTTAGTTGCCTCTCCCTCTAGGGTTCACTTTGCCCCTGAGACACCGTGATCCTGGACTAAAGGGGAGGGTGTGGAGAGGCCCACTTCCTCATTAGCACCTTGCTCAAATCGCCCTCTGCAGCTCTCCCTGCAGCTCCTTTTATTCTCTCACTATTTCCCAGAATCCTCTCTCTTCCTGCTGGTGTCCCACCCCCTATTTCCTGCCTGAGTTCATTGGCCAGTATCTTTTTTATTGACAGGTGTTACTTATAAGGGATTCTCTCTACACAGTACTGTTGAATGGGGTGGGGACTTGGACCCAGAACCACGTGGTTTCTCACCAAGGAGAGGCCCTTAGTGATTAACAGAGGCCACCGCGCTGTTCACACTCCGGACAGCTGTAGTTGCACACGTGATGACGGGAGGCACCCACTCTTACCACTTATCCATGTGTTCTCGCCATGTGACTGTGGCAGCTCCATGATGAGGACTCCTCTCAGTTTCCACTCTGTCACAGCCCTGTCCTGGACTCATGTGGACAGTCCCTGTCAGACACCGGAACCTTAGCTGTGTGAGTTGTCATCTTTCCTAGGACTTAGCCTACAACATACAACATACGATTGTAGTGTCACTGGCCCCCCTGGGCCTCAGACTACCTGCCTGTGAAATGGGATTGTTCTCCACATAGATTTTTTTGCTTTGCATAGATCATTACGAGGCAGCCTGAGGTGGGTCCTATACCTCCCCCTCTCCACCCCACCCTCCCGGAGCTGTCCTCTCTGTCTCTAGTTTACAACTGGATTCTGAATAAGAGAGAGAATAAGGATAGGAAGGAGCGCGAAGGAGCCCAACAACCCTGGATCCACCCCTCCATGGGGCTCTGGCTGGTCACTGAGTTCCTACTGCCCTCTGCCTAGAGAGGCTTGGAGACCAGCCATGGCAAGTGGGCAGTGGAACCCCTGGCTGGCCAGTGGATGGAAAGGGGGCTATAGCTAGATGATGGTGCTTGTTTACTAAGTGGCTGAGGCAGGATAGGAACGTCTCTAGGGCCATCCTAGCTGGAGCCATAGAGAGTGGGGACTGGGCACAGCCATACACTTGTGAAATGATCCTCCTAGGATCCCTGTTAGTGGCCATCTTGGCAACTGATCCCTCAACCTGTTGACCCCAGACAGAACTGCTCTACCTGGACCACCCGTTCCAGGAGCACAGGATGGCACCTTAGCCCCCTGGCTTGAGGAGCACAGGTTGGCACCTGAGCCCCCTGGCTTGAGGGCTCCCCAACGTGGGCAGATTAGGACATGTCTTGCAGAGAAACTAGGACAGAGAATTGTAAGCCCGAAGAGCGCAGGCCTAGGCAGCCTCACATCTGTTAGTTACCGTTAAGTTTAAGAACTTCAGTGCTCTTTGACAGGCCCACCACAGCCCACCAGGAGCCCCTTAAATGGAGGTATGGAAGTTGCTGGTAGCCCTGAGTGTGCTTGGAGCTTCGGCAGGAGGAAGGCTTTGCTGGAAAGATGCTGTTTGATACACTTTCTCTGACCAGACCATCTCAGGCCTTAGCACAGGGCAGAGCCTTGTTTCCATTTGGTCCTACCCTCTGACTCCCATAGGCTTTTGTCTGCCAAGGGCATCACAAAATGGCCGACATAGCCATCCGGCTGTGTCGGCCATTTTGTAGCTGAAACCAGCCTCGAGGAAAAGGAGACCCCTGCTTCCCGCTTGCCCTGAGTGGCCTGGCCAGAGCCCAGGACCTGCCCCCACAATGTTTGGCTTCGGCCATGGCCACCCTGGGCTTGGCACAGCCAGCTTTTGGCAAGGCAGCCTGGGAGTCCTGGCCCCTTACCCAGCTCCACTTATCCCTTGCTACCCTGCGAGGCTTTATCACCAAGCAGACAGGGAGAGAGAGTGGCCGTACATCACAATCCGGAAAGCCGGCCACTTACATTGTAGTTTTAGAGAGAGAGTCTTTGGCAGGGGCAGGCTCAGCACGGACGGGCCTAGAGATGATGTCTGTATTGTGGCACTGGGTTTCTGAGTGGAGCCATCAACAAGCACAGATTTGAGTTAGGTCCACCTGGAGAGGAAAGCCTCAGTCCTCCAAATGCCCCTCATACCCTTGACCTGCCCAAGGAACTTGGGCCTCCCTGGCTGAACATGATATAGAGTGCCAGGGTTTCACAGTAGCCAGCCAGTCTCCCGGCTGGGGCAGCCTGTGATATCAAGAAGCAGTCCAGGTGCTTGCTAGACGAGGCTGCTTAGCTCCCAGACCCACAGGGCCATGGACCAGGCCACCAAGGCTCTGATTGCCCCAACACAGCCCCCCACCCCCACCTCCCCACTCGCTATGTAGTGCCTGCCTGGTTCAGCATCTCGGCTCAGCAGGGATCCACTGTAAGCCCCCTAAGAGCTTCCTGTGCCTGTTCACAAGCTCACATTGTTCCTCTGCCTTCCCAGAGATCAGAAGCAGCGAGTCCCAGAGCGCTACCTAATAATGATGCCGTCCAGCTCCACAGTACAACCGGCTGCCTTGGTCATTGCTGTATTGACAGTACATTCCAGCTTCTCAAGGTGAGACAACCCGGGGCGTGCTCTGGGAGGCTGGGAGTGACTGGAAGGCTCTGCTACCCCTGTGATGGGGGGTGGGGAGCCCTTAAAAGATGAGGAGATAGTTCCAAGTAAAAATCTTCTTGGGCAGCAGGGCAGTTACTTGATTCCCTGTAACTGCTCTTCTGCCTGGCCTTGTGCTCTCTCCACCAGGGTAGCAAGAAGCCATGTAGAGAGACAAGCTGTCTCATTTAGGAAACTGGCCCCAGGCTTCTTCCCCCACAGCTTCCAGGCAGAAAATTCTGTCACCCTGAAGTGATACTTGTTCAGCCATGCCCTCCTTCCAGAGACCCAGCAGAATGTTCACAATTTACAGGCCCAGACCAATGCCACGTGCCGGGCTAGGACAGAACCTCCTGGGATCTTGGGGTATAAGCTTCCTAGAACAGAAAATGGCTCCCAAGGAAGGGCAAGGCCCAGGGGGAGCTGATTGGGGGTGGGGGATGTCTGTCAGAGAGCAGGCAGAGTCCCCATGATGTCACATCTATAGTCAATTCCCACTTACCCTCCTATGACCCAGATGAAGCTTTGACTGAGAATATCTACAGATGAACACATAGCTTTGTGTTCATAGCCGGCGACCTGTTGCCCAAATGTCTAGCTCCAGGCTCAGTCCAGGGAGCAGGGGACCCTGCACAGTGGCCTTTCCCTACTGTACTCCAAACCTTCTATGCTTTGCCCTAGGCATAAGCCAGCAACTTCCTCATGGCTCCCGACGCTGTCTGTATCAGACAGCTATCTATCTCGCTAGCTCTCCAGAGAAGGTCCATGACCAACTGACTTTGCCTCAGACCCCGTTTCTAGATGGGGAGAGCTAGGCTCAGCTATATGCGCCTCCTCAGCCAGATGAGACCTTGATTCTTCCTTTTTCTCTCCAGAGTTTTGCTATGGGTCCTAGATCGAGGGATAGGCATGTCACCAGAGCAGTACAGAGCCAAGTGCAAGGTTGGACCCATCTGGGGACCAGCATGAGGTGTGTAAGGCTACAAGAGCCAGGTCCAAGGCATTTAGATGCCAGCTCTGGGTGTGACCCTACATTACTGGTCCACGCTTGGAAGAGGGCACCCAAGCCTGTCCAGCACTCTGCCACACACCTTCCAGAGCGTTCCAGTCTAAAGCCAGGGGAGACTATGAAAAGCCCTGGTCATCTTCACTCAGATGTGACCTTGTAGTGTCTAGGGGGCTTTTGCATTAATCATTTCTCTAAACCTCTCACAAAGGCATTACTTGTCTTGATGAGTGAGATTCTTGTTCACCCCCTAACATGCCTGTCCCAGCTAGATCCAAGATGGTGCCTAGTGGGCATGGCCTGCCCCGGGCACGCTGAACCATGCCTACCCAGTGAGCAGCGTGCATCTTTTTAACTTTATGGGCTGTGTTCACAAGGAGATCCGCCTTCTGCCCAGCCGGATGCCACCCCCCTCTCGCTGTTCCCAGACTCGCTGTTGGCACGGCCTACTGAGCAGAGACACTGGCCGCTTTATGGGAGAAACCTAATCAGGGAGGCCAGGAGAGGGGGGGGTACCATGTGGGGGGGTTCTGGCTCTTGGTGGCCCCAAGCCAAGCCTGAGGTGACTTCAGGGTGACACTGTCTGTCTGCCTCTCTCCCTCCAGACATCCGCCCAGCCCTGAAAGGGCCACCTGCCTGCCTAGGCCTTTGGTGCACCTGTCCTGGCCAGCCTGGCTCCTCCCCCAGGCAGACACTGCAGGACTGGGACAGGACTGAGAGGTGGCGGCTGGCAGATGGCAGGGCGTCTGCTGACTGCTCACTCCCTGCCCGCCCCGCCACTGGCCCTCCTCCAGCCTGTCCCCACTGGGTCCCTGTGGTCTGTTTCAGGACCCCTTCCTTTTTACCTTGAGAAAGGAATAATTTCTGTGGGTCCTAAGCCCCAGGCCCGAGGCCAGGCTGTTTCACAGGTGGGCTTGACACATCGGAACGCTCCCCAAATACGGAACTGGGTCTTTTCCTCCTCCTTCACATATGGCTCTAGAGATGACCAGAGACCCAGAAAGGGTGACCCTCCCTGAAGTCTTGTGGAACCAGCGTAAACCCCCACCCCCCCCACCCCAGGTAGGGTAGAGCTTCCCTGGAGCTGAAGAGACCATGGTAGTCATGCCTGCCACCAGAGTGTGGAGAGGCACTGTGAGAGGAACAGGCCTAAGACAGGCACCTGTGGATCAGCCTCACCAGAGCAGAGCCAGCCTCCCCCCCCCAGCCTCCTGGGGGAGCAGGAGCCCTGTGGAAAGAAACAGGAAAAACAGGTCAGCGGTTCCTGGCAGAGGGACAGACGGACCAGGGCAAAAGCCAGGAGGTGGGAAGAACCTGGGAGGTGGCCAAGGAGGGCAGAGGAAGCTTGCCCAGGGCATTTCTCGGGTTTGTGGGTTGGGGACAGGGCTGATGGGCACAGTAGGAAAGATCTGAGAAAGGGTGTCAGCGTGACAGATAGCTCTGCTGTCTTGAGAGCCCAGGCGAGGCTGGTAGTCAGGGATGGGGCTTCCCACCCTTGTGTGCCCTCACCAGACCCTCAGTAGCCAATGGGCTCATCTTCCCATCTTTGAGCCGTGGTTGGGGGACGGGGCGGGGGGGGGAGGTAGGGGGGTTAACAAGGCCTCCAACAAAGCACTCCAGTTTGATGGACAGAAGTGGGCAGATCCTTGTCTCCATATTCTGTACCCCAGGCTCAGCTCCAGAGCCCTTCAGCTGGCCAGGCTTCTCCCTCACCGCCACCATGTCCCTGCTTGGCCTTCCTTCCGTCTTACTGCTGGCTCTGCCATGATGTTTTGGGCCCAAGGGAGGTAGGATAGTGACTTGATTCATGGTGCAAGTCTGTGGTCCAGCGGGTCCACCCACAAAAACACGCTTTCCCACCATGGGTGAAGTTGGAGTTGGAACATAGTCTCTGACCCACATGCCCAGCACAGGGCTGAGCTTAGAGGCCGTTCCATCCAAGGCTTTGCATGCAAAGTGTCACCAGGCAAAAGGCAGACTGGATGAAAATGTCATTGTGCTATAGGATATTAAGGAGTGGCCAGGGGAGGCCACCAGGGGCCAGGCTTTCTCCCTTTTGAAGCTGATGATGGTTGCTTTTGTTTCTAACTCCCAAGGTGGTCAGGAAGTGGCACCAGCAGGAAGTTCTGCAGGCCAATGGCTCCCCTGTGGTGAGTAGGGCCCCAATGTCTTTCCTCTGAGCCACAGAGAGACTTTAGAGTGAGGAAAGCTAGGGTCAGAAACATCCCTGTCAGTGCTCCAGGACCTGCTCTCAGTTTGTATGCCTTGTGCTCCCCCCACCCCCTGCCTTCAGTATTGTGCACCCCCAAGCAATCTACCCCAGATGACACAGCTACCCATGACATGATATGGTGACCTTTGACCCCATATCAGCCTATTTAGCCTGGGCATGGTTTAACAGAGATGCCGTTCCGTTCATCACCAGCTCCAAGTGGAAGAGATGTAGCCTCCCAACCCGAGGACACAATATTTATAGGTCATCCAGCCTCAACATGAGGTCCCTCTCTTTTCTCTGTACCCCGGGCACCATCACTCAGTCCCCCAGTGTGATCCTGCTTCCCCCCAGGCCCCTGGTATCAATGGAGGGTTCACCAGGAGGTCTTGCCTAGAGAAAGGCCAGATGAGGGAGACTGAGTCACATCTGTTCCTGTGTTGGGCTAAGGCACAGGGAGTGGTGGCCCCACTGTCCTTGCTAGAACTAGGATGCTTGTGTCCTGGTGTTTCTCTACCATAGCTTGGGCTCTGCAAGCCTTCTGTTGCAATGAAGCCCAGATCCAGGAGGCTCACTGAGTGCAGACCAGGCGATCTTGGGCTGCCACAGTGACATACACCGGCCTCCTGCTGCTAAGTAGAGTGGCTGAGAATCCCCAGGGGTCGGCCAGAAGGACCCCACGGAAATGCATGATGGTGCCCAGAGTCAGAGGGGACAGCCACGACCTTCCAGCCAGTCCTGCCCATGTACCCGTGTCCTGACAGCCAAGGGCATAACCCAAAGTGTTGAGAGACATGAGGTTGATGTCTGTCCTCTCTCCTCCTTCAAAGTGCTTCTGGGGGCCTCAGATGGAGATGGCCAACATGGTCTCTAGCTATTCCACCACATCGGGCACAGCCTGGGAACCGACAGGATTAACCATGGTCAGTCCAACCTACAGAGAGGCTAAGCAGTGTGGGACAGCCCTCAGCCTTCTCACCTGGTCCACCCATCATAGATAGGATCATCAAGGGGCCCTTCACCGCTCTCTTTCCACGCCTCTTCCTGCCTTGTTGGCTCTGCTGGGACCATCCTTGAGGATTTTTGACCTGCCTGTTAGTGAAAGGGTCCAGGCTTGAGGCAGGGGATGGCACCCCAGTGGCTCAGATTTCCTTCTGGGTCTTGCTTCCTGTCACCACAGGCCTGCCCACCGAGGGCCAGGCCACACCAGTGCTCTGGGGCCTTGTTCCCAAGCTCCTCTGCCCCATAGACTCCGGATCTGGGTCCACAATGTGGACTTAGGCCTAATGGCTTCATTTTGATCTAGGGGCTTTGGACTTGTTCCTTGACCCTTGGCAGGGAGGAAGGGAGGTGTGGCAGTAGACGCTAGGGCTCACACAGAGAGCAAAAGCTGCCTGGCTAGCTAGGTCTGGGCACAGGGCTTCCCTCTGCATGCTGGGCAAACCGGCCTGAGGCCTGAAAGAAGCAGGTCCTTCCCTTCTGAGAGCAGAGCTACCTGAGACCAGAGTCTGAGCCTCAGTTTCTCCAGCGATCCCTGACTCATACCTGGAGGTTGTGAGGCTCCGTCTAACCCAGTGACTGCTTGGGAAGGCTGTGGAGGGAGGGAGGCCTGCAGGAGAATCTCCAGTTGATACTGGAGAGCTGATAGCCACAGGAGCATCTGACAAGGCAGAAGAATGTCCCCACACACTGATACTGGGCCTTTCCTTACTTGTAAGATGGGCTGACACTACACTTGCCCAAGCCTCCCCCAGCAAGCTAGTGACTGTGAACAGTATGTATAGCCGACTGCTGCCCCAGAGCGGGTCTTACCTGACCCAACAAATAGCAAGATCCATGCCAGGCCTTCTGTTCTTACCCGGGTGTCCCCCACTGCCGGGCTCAGTCCAAGGCTCTGGGAGCCCCAAGCTCGGAGCCAAGCATAGAGCCCCTGCTGGCCTCCGGAAGTGCTAGTTGGCCGGGACAGACCGGCCATGAGTGTCCAACCAGGGTCTGCACTTGCGCCCGGCTGGCCACCATGGGGAGTTAGGCTGCCTCCCACAAGGAAAGACTGTTCTGACCCCAACAAGGTCAGCTCAGGCCACCCTGGGAAGAGGGTAGGACAGAACCAGAGCCCATGGGGGGCGGGGGCTCTTCCTGCCTAGGGGAAGAGGGTTCATGCCCAAGGCTATGCTTAGCAGGAGTCCTGGTGGTTCTTCTACACTAGAGGTGAGTGGACAGAGGCTGGGCCTCAGCCAGGTGGACACTGGAAGCACCCTGGACCTTGGTGGCCTTTAACAAATGACACCCTTCCCCCATTGTGGTCATTCCTGTTTAGTAACTGCTCAGCGCCCGGTGCTTTCTCTCTTCTCCCCGTCTCCCCTTACTCTCTCCGTGATTTTGTTTAAATGTCCCTGGCCCACTTTGAGAGAATCCCAGTCCTCTATTAATACCCTCAGCACCGAGCTGCCTGTGTTGGGGGGGGGGGCCCTCACCATGTCCCCAGCTCTCCTTCTTCCTCTAGGAGGAACCTCAAGAAACCGCGACATCCAGCTCTACGCCAAGACTGACTGACGGCCTTTGGGGTGAGGTAGTAGGTTGTATGGTTTTGGGCTCTGCCCCGCTCTGCGGTAACTATACAATCTACTGTCTTTCCTGAAGTGGCCGCAATATCTGCAGTGGATACAACGGTTGCCCTGGCTGGGGAGACTGAGGGAGGGACAGGGGGTGATAGCTGCCATGCAAAAAGAGCCTGACGGAGACCTTGGATAGTCCCTTGACCTCTCTAGGCTGTTACTCATCTGTGTAATGGTTGGGGCATAGGTTTGAAAACAGACAGAATTTCTAGGACACCTCCTCTCCCTGGCCCACACTGAAGGTGCCTTCCTGCCCCTGGCTCCATATCAGACCTGTGCTCACAGGTCTCCATGAAAAGAGGCTCTGGACTAGACCTTCAACTATGTCCCAGAGTTGCTCAGGCTTTTCCAGCGCAGGGTCAGGCCTCCCTCTGACAAGCAAGTGTTAGCTTCTTCATCTACACAGAGGCAGAGTGTCTCTTCTGAGAAGGAATTGAAAAGGATCCATTCTTAGCACACCCGTGAGCACAGCCTGCAGCTGGACCGTGTAGGCCACTGTCCCCTGTCCCTGGGGCAATGGGTTCAGACACCAGAGACTTCCTCGCTCTGTCTGGTGGGCACAGGCCTTTCTTGCTGAGCCGCTGTCTCTGCTTCCCCCTCCCCCACCCCGCCCTGTGCCCTGTGGCTCTAGTGGCCTGTGGCCAGGGTGGGTGGGGAGCGGCTGGGCCTCCTCCAGAACATGGACACCGCAGGGTGAGGTAGTAGGTTGTGTGGTTTCAGGGCAGTGATGTTGCCCCTCCGAAGATAACTATACAACCTACTGCCTTCCCTGAGGCGCCCAGGGACACAGCCACATGGAGGCCCCCCGCTCAGCAAGCTACGTGGAACCACAGATTGGGTGGGTGGGGGCTGTGATGTGGGACCTGGGTATAAATAAAGGATGTTCTGTCATGAACTTATAACTGGTCTTTGGTCATTCTGGAAATACGGAGTCTGGCATAGAGGGCATGAGAATGCCAACCACGCCATTAGCATGTTTCCATACACGAAACATTGCCAGCAAGAGCTGCTCCGGGTAGTGAACGGTACCCTTCCCCTCATCTTCCATATGCCCCTTAGTAGCCCAAGCCCTGGACACCCAAGCCCCTCCACATCAGTGGAGCAACAGACCCTGTAACTCCAAGTCTCAGAGCACAGCACTGGCTCCCAGTGTCCCTCAGCCTGTGGTCCTAACCAGATCCAAGAAATTCCTGGCCTCTTGTCCTTTCATGCCTGCCTCCCTTGGGACAGTATTGAGATGGCTGTGAATGTAGCTTTCTAACCTTGGGCCAAATGGTTATATACCCTTCTTCCATGGACCCCAAGCCTTCATTCAGGTGGTGGTGGTGGGGCAAGGGTCACTAGTTCTCAGCTAGTGTTAGCTTAGGAACATAAAGTCCTATCCTTACCTGACCAGACACCAAAGGCCTCCCTTGTGGGCATTGGCATAGCTGGGTTGATACCTTGGTCCTGGTGTCCTGGCCTTCTCCCCATAATAAATCCCCTGAGTCCCAGATTCCATCCTGGACCCCAATCTGCCTCAACTCTGCATACCCACACACCCACATGGACACACCTAGGCAGACCAAACACCCCTAGAACCCCTCTATATCCACCCTCAGCTACCAGACCTCTCAAGCTTAGTCTTCCATTTCCAGAGATCTGATACTGTGCTAGCCCCAGGGTTGAGAGTACCCAGAGCGATCTGAGCAACAGGGATGGCTTCCCAAAGTAGGGGCTATCTGAGCTGGGTCTTGATGGCTGTATAGGAGTTGGCAGCTAGAGACACAGGAGTGGACACTCAGGCACCCCATGGCGTGCCCCATTGTCTCCTCCCTGCTGTCCTTTGGGACATCGATGGTGGATGATAAATTGTCACCTTTTTACCTCTCTTTATCCTGTAGTTGGTTAGTTGGTTAGTTGGTGGTCAAGTCTGTTGACCCTTGCTGTGCCTCCAGCCCTGGAGGAGTGGTCCTTTCTCCCCTCCCCTGGGCAAAGCTTTGCCCACTCTTCATCCCTTGCTGAATTAGTTAAGTTTACTGCTGTGAGCAGACACCATGACCAAGGCAACTCTTACAAGGTCAACATTTAATTGGGTCTGGCTAACAGGTTCAGAGGTTCAGTCCATTATCATCATGGCAGAAGCATGCCATGATGTAGGAAGAGCTGAGAGGTCTACATCTTGTTCCGAAGACAAACAGGAGAAGACTGGCTTCCAGGGAGCTAGAGTGAGGGTCTTAAAACCCACACCCACAATGACATGCTTCCCCCAACAAGGCCATACCTCCTAATAGTGCCACTCCCTGGACCAAGCATATACAAACTATCACACAGCCCTTCCATACTCTCCTGCACAGCCCAGCCCCCCACCCTTCACCTTCACACAGGCCCGACCCCTGGCTACCACAACCAGCTGTGTCTGTGTAAGCAGACTGACATGCCAACCAGTCACGCCCACCTCCTGGCTCCTACGCTGCAGTGGGAGATGGCCTCTGCTCTGCAGAGTTCAAGTATGAGGGACACAGGACAGGACACAAAGCGGCCACCCTGTGAGGTAGTGCGGGAGTATCTGAGAGCTCTGAGGTGCTCTGCAGTCAGGGTAGCTTCCTGGAAGATGACCTCTGACCTGTCCTGGGCCCCTCTCTACATTCTGTTGGCTCTTCTCTGACAACTGACTGTCACTAGAGATAGGGGTGCATGTGGGGATCAGGGTGGGTACCACACAACATTCGACAGAGTGGAAGTTCTGGGGGCGGGAAGGGGGAGGTTTCAGCCCAGGGAGACCCTGTGTTCACTTCCCACTTCCACAACCTATTGAGGAAGCAAAACAGTTCCACTTAGAGGGTGGGGTCAGGATTCAAGGGCACCCTAGATTGTGCCTCAGGAAAAGTACCCGGGAAGGTCCTGGTCCCTGGTCGGTACTCTGCTGCCACCTGCTGGCTAATCTAAGAAGTGACTCCTGGGGTTGTTAATCAGGAGCCAAGAAGATGCTGCAGGTCCTAGGATACACCCCTCCGGGCAGGCTGGGACTCTAAACACGATGTGCATAAGTGTCTTTGAGGACAAGGTAGTTCAATACCAGCGAGGAGAGCAGGCTGGACCTTGGGTGGCTCTAACACATGGAAACTGGGTTCCACACATCAGCTGGAAACCCAGGCAGCGTGCAGAAGCCTCGCTGAGTCCTACAGAGGCAAGACCTGCCCATCCTCGCCCCCCCCCCCGGGATGATTCTCCAGAGATAGAAGGTCTCCTGGGGTGACATCTGTAGCAGTGGCAGAACCAGCAGTAGCTGGCAGGGGTGGGGGGTGGGGCTCAGGAGTCACAGAACTATATCCAGCAGCTTGAAGCTGAGACCCACGAGGATGTCAGTGCCCCTAAACAGCCTTACTTCCTTTAAAAATAAAGAAAATTGAACACAAATATCAGGTATATAATATATAATGAATGCTACATATAGTATGACGATCAGTATTAATACAGACTATGTTTCATAGAGTGAACACAGGCACACGTTCACTGCTTCCTACAAGGAAGATACACAATCCTGTGCAGGGTGACCCAGGAGGAGTCCCTGTGAGGTTGTACACATCTGCCTACACCACTCCCGCCAGACACATACCATGGGGGATTTGTGTGTGGTGTATGTGTGTGTGTGTGTGTGTGTGTGTGTGTGTGTGTGCAGGAGGCTGTAGGAAAGCCAAGCGCTTAGGCCCAGGGGAATATTTCTGGAGACAGCCCTGGGAAGGCAGCCTTGTTTCAGTCAGTGCCATCAGCATGTTCACAAACAGCTCTCCTTCTGACCAGCCAGTCAGGCTCCTAACCCATCCACTGCCTCCACTGGGTGGTGTGCTTTCCAGCAGCGACACCGTGTGGCAGCAGGAGACCATTGCAACAAACTGAGCACACGCCCCACCCAACCTCTGCTCCACTAGGGGCGGGGGGGGGGGGAGCAGGAGGGAGGTAGGGCTCTTCTGGCCTCTGCCATCCTTGGGTTCAAGGATAAGTCAGGGAAGCCCTATGTGGAGACCAAGCTGCAGTTCCCTATGCCCCTGAGCCTGCCTTGACCCACCTGTCTCCACTCTGTTCTTTGTATAATACAGCTGTGCAAAAGGCTGCCAGGGAATCCTTCCGTATCCCAGGGGAGAGCAGTGAGCCCAGGTCACAGCTTACCAGCACCCCATCAGGTAAGTTTTGCCCCTTGTGAGGTAGTAGCACTCGCACCCCTCCAACGGGCATCATGGGGCCAAGCTACAGGGGCTCTTGGCAGGAAACGGACCATCTTAAGACTGAACCGACCAATGTGGGGAGAAGGTGCTGGCGTCTTTAGAGACCTGAAGATGAGGATGGCGGAGGCAAGGGAGGGAGGTGGCTGAGAGGAGGCCGCAGCTTGGGAGGCAGCTGTGATGGCTGACCCATGGGTCTTTGCGTTGCTGTGCCCGTGACCTTCTGCCTGAAGCACACCTGTCCTGTGGCATTCATTCAGTAGGCCTGTGTCTCTGATGTCACCTGCTGAGACGGTCTGTGTGGCACTGGAAAAATGCCTGGGGCCAGCTGGGTGAATACAGCTGATCACTCAGAGCCCAGTCCTTTAGTGGAGACAGCAAAAACCCCACACTAATCAGACCTGGGACAACCAGAGAGCTGAGATATACTAAGGAACAGAGCGCCATTGACTCTCTGACTTGCTCACAGGCCCAAACCTCAGGACAAGGGCAGGGAGGGACTGCCAATCATCCCACCCCCCAATATACCTTCCCAGATGCCCAAGTTCATTATACACATCCCTGACTGCCTCCCCTTTTCCTGCCCAGACAGGATCCAGCTAAAACCCCCACTTTCTGTGAGCCTAGGTGGAAAGCCAGGTTGCTCTATTCTGTAGGGGTGGCTCCCTGCGGGATGGCAGCAGAGGCACAGGCTATTGGTGCAAACACAGGAATGTAGGTGTCTTAGTCAGGGTTTCTATTCCTGCACAAACATCATGACCAAGAAGCAAGTTGGGGAGGACAGAGTTTATTCAGCTTACACTTCCATACAGCTGTTCATCACTGAAGGAATTCAGGACTGGAACTCAAGCAGATCAGGAAGCAGGAGCTGATACAGAGGCCATGGAGGGATGTTCTTTACTGGCTTGCTTCCCCTGGCTTGCTCAGCCTGCTCTCTTATAGAACCCAAGACTGCCAGCCCAGAGATGGTCTCACCCACAAGGGGCCTTTCCCCCTTGATCACTAATTTAGAAAATGCCTCACAGCTAGATCTCATGGAGGCATTTCCCCAACTGAAGCTCCTTTCTCTGTGATAACCCCGCTGTGTCAAGTTGACACAAAAACTAGCCAGTACAGTAGGTGACATACCTTTAGGTCTGCTTCCCACAGTCAGTACAAGCTCTAGAGGCCACCTTTCTGAGCTGGTTTCCTGGTCACAGAGTTTGAGGAACAGAGATGGAGCAACCTTCTCAAGGCTACACACCAGGCTAGGTAGCGTGGGTACGGAAGTCCAGGTCTGTCCACCCACATCTGTCGTTGTCTTGCTTGCTCAGCCACTGGGGACAGTGAAGGGGACAGGCACTGAGGGAGGGACTAAGGAATCTGGTCTGTCCCAGCTGCCCTCTTTAGCAAAAGGAAAGTGATTCACTCGTAGTCTGGCTTCCCAGGAAAGAAGCGACTGTCCTGGGTTTGAACTGGGACGAGGAAGTGGCCTGCCTTTGAGTTTCTGGCCCTCCAGCATCTGGTCCTAGGCATTGGACAGACCTCTAGCTAAGACCACACTGCCACCAGCGTGGTGGGGGAGGCATTGTTTTGACAAAAAACAAACAAACAAACAACAACAAAAACGAACATGCACCGTTTTGACATAAAGGTATGTCACCTACTGTACTGGCTAGTTTTTGTGTCAACTTGACACAGCGGGGTTATCACAGAGAAAGGAGTTTCAGTTGGGGAAGTACCTCCATGAGATCTAGCTGTGAGGCATTTTCTCAATTAGTGATCAAGGAAACCCAAGTGGAGTGTCTCCTGCCTTCCACCCATCCCTTTTCTCCCCTCTCCTTCCCCGGCTGGGCCTCACTCACCAAGTCTACCCTGAGCACCTCCCTCCTGCCTCTGTCTTCCGTTCATTGCCTAGGTCAGCTTGGCATGAGTCCGGGGTCACGGAAGAGCTTCGAGGGAAACACTCTTTTCTTCCCTGTGTGTGCTAGACCCGAATGGCTGGCCTGCAGCTGAGCTATGCTGAGGAGGGCTGTGGATATGATGGCGTAGAAGGTTCGAGGAGGGGGAGACCAGGGAGTGAGCGAGGCCCATATGGCCCCATGCTGGAACAGGGGTCACTGCTCTTGGGACACATGGCAGGCATGGGTACCAAAGTAGAGGGCATAGAAGGGGAGTAAGGAAGGAGGGGTGGACTCTGAGAAGCCTTTTGGGAGGTGGGCTGCAAGAGGCCTGCTGCCTAGGGTGAGGCTGGAGTGAGCTTGGTGAAGCAGCCTATAGCCATTCTGCTCACTACTCAGGAGCTGGGGCGGGCAGGAAGCGGGTTGGTGGAGGGTGCATTCCAAGGCACGGACATTATCCATGCTGAAGTCTGTGGATGTTCCCACAGGGCTTGTAGGTATCACCTTGCCCTCATCCATTGAGGCTCCTAGGGTTTTAAGTGGACACACAGGCCAGGCTATTGTCCAGTCACACCCAGCTACTGCAACACCTCCTCTCTCTCCCATGCCTACTCCAATTTGTACTGTGTCCCTAATATGTGGTCCCAGTAGTCCCCTAGAGCTCCAGGAACTGTGACCCACCATTTGGCTTTCAGTGCATGTTCGTTTTTGTTGTTGTTTATTTGTTTGTTTGTTTATTTTTTGTCAATGTGATAATAAAATTGCGTCATCTTGGAAGAGAGAACTTCATTTGAGAAAAATGCCGATGGGCAAGTTTGTGGGGGCGTTTCCTTGACTAATGATTGATGGGAGAAGGCCCAGCCCACTGAGGGTGGTGCCATTCCCTGGGCAGGTGGGTGGGCCTGGATTCTGTAAGAGAGCAGGCTGAGCAAGCCATGGAAAGCAAGCCAGAACACAGTACACCACCTCCCGTGGTGTCTGCTTCAGTTCCTGCTTCCAGATTCCCACCTTGAGCTCCTAGCCTGGCTCTTCCTGATAATGGACTCCAACCTGTAAGACAAAAACCCAGCTTTATCCTGTTATCTGTAGTCAGTGCTTTATCACAGCAAGAAACCAAACTAGAACGGCAAGTAAATTAAAGGGGTTGTGTCATGGGTGAAATGAGCTCAGAGCCGTTGGAGGATGCAGAACAGCTGGGAGCCTGGAACAAGGCAAGGAGGCCGCTGCTGGCTCGCTCTCTCTTTCTCTTTCTTTCTTTCTTTCTTTCTTTCTTTTTTTTTTTTCGAGACAAGGTTTCTCTGTGTAGATCTGACTGTCCTGGAACTCACTCTGTAGACCAGGCTGGCCTCGAACTCAGAAATCCGCCTGCCTCTGCCTCCCGAGTGCTGGGATTAAAGGCGTGCGCTACCACGCCCAGCTCACTCTCTCTCTCTTTTAATAAAGAATTTTTTTTTATTTGATGTACAGGGGTACACTGTAGCTGTCCTCAGACACACCAGAAGAGAGCATCCAATCCCATTACAGATGGTTGTGAGCCACCACGTGGTTGCTGGGAGTCGAACGCATGACCTCTGAAAGAGCAGTCGGTGCTCCTAAGCACTGAGTCATCTCTCAAGCCCCCAGTTGCTGGCTCTTGTAAGGGCTTATGAGACACTCTTGTATTGTGAGGATTCCTGGAGTGCGGTGTGGAGTGTGGTGGTGGTGGTGGTGGTGGTAGAAGAGAGGTGGCAAGACCTTTCTTTCTTTCCTTTTTAAAGATTTATTTATTTATTTATTATATGTAGACACTGTAGCTGTCTTCAGACACTCCAGAAGAGGGCGTCAGATCTCGTTATGGATGGTTGTGAGCCACCATGTGGATGCTGGGATTTGAACTCAGGACCTACGGAAGAGCAGTCAGTGCTCTTAACTGCTGAGCCATCTCTCCAGCCCAGGAAGACCTTTCTAAGGTCTATAGTTCTGCCCCCCCGACCCCCATGCCCTCTCTTGGAGTCATGCAGTATTGAGCCATTGAAGGCTCTGACAAGGTCTGTATAGGGGGAAGCCGACTTGGTACCCTCGTGCTCCCACGGGGCAGGAGCTATGTCAGGGGCTTTAGTCAGCAGAAGTCTCAAGTGGGCAGAGAGTCTTGAGAGGTCACAAGCCCTATCCTCAAGCCAAAGTGGACCCCCCTGAAGCACAGCAGAGAGTGGCCCACCAGTGAGAAGCCGTGGCTGCTCAGGGGAGTTGCAGCCCCTACCCCTTCCCCTGTACGTGGCCAACCGGGGAGAGTCTCAGGCTGCCCAGCCCTGGGTGATGGCCTGTCCTGTGGGGATCCAGTCTTGAGGAGGCTCAGGAGTAGCAGAAGGAAGGGCACCTGGGTGCATGCACACCTGGGCTCAGAGCCGGGTGCCACTCAGTGCCCTAAGTTAAGCCCCGAGGCAGAACAAGGCAGGAACTCCAGACCCAGAAGCTGAAGTACTTAACATTTCCAGATTCAGGCAAGGCCCCTTGATCATCAGTGCTGCCCTGACTCCCTGTACCTGGGACTTTGGGGGATGGGATGTAGAAGTCTGGCTTCTGAGTGTGAGGCCCAGGTGTGGCCCATCTGTCCCTGGTCCTGGTTGGCTTTGCTAAGTGTTCTGGGAATAGTGGGTTTTCTCAGCCATAGCTTGGTCAGGACTGGGATGAAAGACTATTAGAGACAGAGTCAGGGGTCTGCGGGCCTTGAAAGGCTGGACCAGTGGCCTCTTTTATCCCCAAGACACTGTAGCCTGGTCACCCAGCCAAGCGGGAGCTGGGGGCAGGGGGATTTACATTGTGAGCCTAGGTGGGGTCAGAGAGCTCCCAGATCTTCTGCAGGCTTCAACAGAGAGGCACAGGCTTGCTTTCTATTGCTGTGGTCAAGACCACGATCAAAATCAACTTGGGGAGGGTAGAGTTTCTTTCATCTCATGCTTCCAGATAGCAGGAAGTCCAGGTCAGGAAGCTGGAGGCAGGAGCTGAAGCATACATAGGTCATGAAGGAGTGCTGCTTACTGGCTTGTTCTCTATAAGGTTTGCTTAGCCCGCTTTTCCAATGTCTAGGAGTGGCATTATTAGTCGTGGGCTGGGACCTCCTACATTAATCGTTAATTTAAAAAAATACCCTAAAGAATTGCCTATAGGCCAGTCTGATGGAGGCATTTTCTTGAGAGCTTGTTTGGAGGTTCTAGCAGGGGAGCGCAGCTACTCGTATACCCTTGACCGAAGACCGGTCCTCCTCTATTTGGGGAAGGTCGTCCTCTTCGACCGAGCCCGCAGCTTCGGGAGGGACGCACGTGGAGCGGTGAGGGAGGAAGAGGACACCCGCCTAGCCAGCCAGATCAGCCGAATCAACCCTGGCGATCAATGGGGTGACAGATGTCGCAGCCAGATCGCCCTCACATCCAGAGGCATTTTCTTAATTGAGGTTCCTTCTTCCCAGATGACTGTGACACGATGTCAAAAACCTAACCAGCACATACTGGTAACCTTTTTATTTGCCACGCCCATCAAGGCAGTTTCTGTCCTGTCCACCAGGTGGCGCCATGCACTCGCTAATAGGCCCATAGTAAAAGGCAGGCAGTATGGGTGCTGTCCTTGGCCACCTCCTCTCTGCAGATGGGGAGACCTAATGGTTCCTGTGAGGTCTCCAGGTGTGGCGTCCTCTTCCAACCCGCATGAACCCCTTCCTCCAAATCCCTTTTGTAGGGTCACGGGAGTCAGAACTCCACCTGAGCTCACCACAGTGTTCTGCCTTTCTGAGTTTCCCCATCCATAAACAGACACCCCTACTCTTCCCTAGTTTGAAAGAACTAGCCATTACCCCCAAAGAAAGCCTGTTTAACCTCTCCAACCATCCCCATCTTCTCTCTTACTCTTCCATGTACCAGCCCCTACAGAGAGGGATGTCCCCAGGAGGGCTGTCATACAAAGTGGAGGGTGCTACCGGGGTTAGGTTGTCTATAGGTCATGTGACCCAAGGTCACACTCAGCAGGAGGTGAAACAGTAAGAAAAGGGGGGAGGGACCTTGTAGACCACTGGTCTCAGCAATGCAGGGGTTCTCAACTTGCTGGTCATGACCCCTTTGGAGGCTGAACGACCCTTTCACAAGACCACTGGGGAAGACATTTACATTATGATTCGTGACAGTAGCAAAGTTACAGGTAAGAAGTATCCACGATGATAATTTTATGGTCGGGGGTCACCACAGCATGAAGAACTAACTACTATATTAAAGGGTCGCAGCATTAGGAAGGTTGACAGCCACTACGGTGGTGGGTGGAAGGTGGCCCCAGCACAGAAGTAGAGGCTGATTCTCAGCTGCTTTTCCCAGATGAGGACATCAAGACAGAGAAGCCAGTGTCACTTTCAGGGTCACATAGAAGTGTCCCCCGAGGACAGGGTCCTTCGAAGATCTCTGAGCTTGAGCCTGATTGTGGAGTTATACCTGTCGACATGGCTGGTCATCACTGGTAACCCTGCATACGCCATCATGAGAGCCCCAGAGACAGTGATCTCCGAGAGGGTCACTAGGCCCCAGGGGAGGATCCGAAGCTCTGGAACGGCAGAGATGTTGTTGTGGTAGGGAAGGGAGGCAATTCAGGGACAGCCTTGTGACACAGATCAGAGGAAATCCTGGCACCTTGTGTAACCTGACTGGCCCATGTCCTACTGAGGGGCTGGTGGCCAGCAGGTGAATTCTCCCTGTAGGTATGGACAGAGGCAGCTGCTGGCCCAGCCCTGAAGGAATCTGGTGGGTATAGGAGCCAGGTCCCAGACTCCTGGTGGTTTGGAAAAGTTTCAGCCAGGGTGCCTTGTCTAGGGGTGGTGGGCAGTGCCACCATTTCAGTATTTGGTGCCCAGGGAGATGGCTAGGGCTGGAGAGTAAGATCCTTGTCTTTTTCCCTTCCTACCTGTTCATGCCTAAGCTCAACCTCTCCTACCTCTGGTGTGCTCACTTCTGGGGCCAGGGTGACCCTCTCCCTCCAGCTTTCCCTGCCACAGGGGACCACAAGTGTACATACAGCCTCAGCTCACTCGGGCCCTCCTCTGGCCAGCTTTTCCTGGCCTCCTCTCTCAGCCTTTGTGAGCACTAATCGCCTGGCTGTCTGGGAATGCTCCGACAGTGCATCTGTTTCCACATCCAGGTGTTAACTCCCTTCCAGCTTAAGGGTGAGAATGATGGGACACTGTGGGGTGGCAGGGTGGGGTTGAAAAGGAGAGGTGGCAAGACCTTCCCGAGGTCTACAGCCTGCAAGGTGCCCATCAAAAGCACTTGTGGCTGCGTATTACATAAACCCTGGCTTTGCCACCACCTGCCCTGTGTGACTTCTCATCTCCAGGGAGCCTCCCGGACTCCATCTCTCTCTTCCTCTCTGCCCCAGCTCTTCTACCCAGATGCCCACAAGTCCTGGCCCCTAGGAGGCTTGGGAGTTACTGGGACAGAGGGGAGCCAGTCACAGGCAGGAGACCTGTCTGTAACACCCTCGGGGTGAGAGTGCAGCCATATGCGCTGGCCACCACCCCAGGGAGGCCGGAACCTGGCACCGAGAGTCCCTATCTGTTCCAGAGCTCCCTTCCCCACCTTCTGAGTGGATCCAGCGTGTCATGTGCAGTCTCGGAGGGGTCCTGTTTGGGCAGAGAGACTCACAAGGACAAGGACATAGGTGGCAAGAGCCAAGGAGACTCGCGCTGTGGAGGAGGAGGTGCCTGCAATAGGGCCTGGCTGGAGCTCATCTTTAAAGCCGTCTCCCCTACTCCTACCCCCTAGCATAGAGCTGAGACTTATCGAGCCCAGGTAAGTGAGGTAGATCTTAGCCTAGGCTCTAAAGGATGAATAGAAGTTCATGGAGAAGATGAGAGGCATGTCCTGTGAAGGGGACAGTGGGCACAGAAGACGCAAAGGCCTGAGGGAGGGCAGAGACACTGTGTACCTCACACTCCTGTATAGGTGGGTAACAAGGACACACAGGATGGATAGAGGGATGGAGGCTGCTCTGTCCCCTGTCCCACTAGGCCATGGCCACATCTCATGCTTCCCTGACCAAGCTTTCCTCAGGGTGCTCTGGCACGATTGATCATCAAGCTTCCCCAACCTCCCCACTCCCTCCTCTTTCTTCCAACAGACTCCTCCCTCCGCTTGTCCCTCTTCTTGATGGCAGACATTTTGACCACCACCACCCTCACCCACCCGCTGGGATGCCATCCTTTCTCTCTGGCCCCATCCTTCATCCTTCTCTCTAGCAGCCCTGGGCACATCTTGAAAATCGGCCTTCGTCAGGCTGTCTATCCCCCCGTTGGAACCTAGGTGTGAATGGGACTGGGCTCAAGACAGGTATCGGTAGCTGGACACCCAACGGCTTAACCTTCTGGTAATAACCTGCTCTTTTTAGGTGGCCATGTGGGATCACTCTGGAGTGTTAGTACCCATCCCCTACCCCTTTCTGCTCAGGCAGAGATACTGACCATGGGCCTGGGTGGCTGTGTTCCATGGGCACTTCCTCCCCTTGGAGTCCCCTCTGGCTTTCCGGGTGGCAAGTTGGTGCGGTGGGACAGGGGATATGTGCAGGTTCTCAGTGGCCAAGTTCCACGTGCTGTTTGCAATCAGGGCTACACACCTGTGGAGATTCAGTCATGAACTTCAAGGAGGAACCGTGCCCTCCCTTCTGAGGAGGGACAGTGTCAGGCCATTGCAGAAGCACCACACCACTAATTTGCATATAGATATCACATCTCCCCAGAGGCCCTGCTCTCAGAGCAGGGTATGTGGTATATATAAGCAGCTCTTGAGTTAGGAAGGCCAGTGGGCCTCCTCTTGAGGTGCGGGCTGCTGTGAGCAGCCAATACTGCAGGTATACCAAAGCTCCATAGGGCTTGGGGCCCCCTCCTCTGGAACTGGTGCCTGTTTCCAGTCTGCAGAGCACATTAAGGACTTTGTTACCCTTGGGTCAGCATGACTTGGCATCAATTAAACCCTGCCCCCACCCCCCGATGGGGTCCTGTGAATATGGCTGAGGCCAGGGTCCCACAGGGTGCTGGACCTGGAAGTGACTTAGTAAACACAGTACTGACTGTGGATCCTGTCTATACCGACTGTGGATCCTGTCTATACTGACTGTGGAGCAGGTCTGGGGAAACAAGCACAGGGAGTCACATGCCCGGAGTAGGTAGGCACTGGCTGGGCTCTGCAGGTCCCTTTCTTCCTGGTACCCCTTCATTTACAAGCTGTGGCTAGGCCAAGGGCTCTCTGGAACATTTGTCAGGGTCTTCTGCTGGGGTCAGGGTGAGGGTTAGAATAGAACCTTGACATCCTGATGTCAGGGCAGGGTCTACTGGTAGACCTGACTGCAGGGACAGAGAACTATGTTTAATATGGACTCCCAGCTCACTGCCAGGATCTACATTTGCTGTGTCAGTCCTGACTTGCAGGACTGGCAGCAGGAAGCAGGCCCCAGTATGGTTGTATGTCCTCATGCTGGCCTTTTGGTCATCGGGACACCCATGGAACCCTGTGCAGGGATCCAGTGCGCTAGGAAACCTTCTGGCCAGATTCTGCTGAAATGGCCATTAAGATTATCTATATGCCCTGCCTTCTAGGCAGCGAGCGCCATGACACCACCCATCTGTTTGCCACATCTGGGAGGATGCTTTTGGCATCCTTAGGAGTAGAAAGCCATACTGGGCTACACAACATTATCCTGGCCCAGCCATGGATGTAAGCATCCCACTGCTGGATGCTGGCCCTCACTCAGCCTTGTAGCACTGGCTAACACTTCCCCTTGGTTCTCTGGGGATGCTGGATGTAAGCAATAGCAGGGAGCATAGCGTGACAAGCATGGGTGTCCTGGAAGCCACTAGGTGGAAGGGCCTCCTCCCTCTGTCTGTGTGACATGGCCCCGAGAGTCCAAAGACCAGGCCAAGGTCATACCATGGCCAGGCAACCAAGGCTGGCAGCCAGGTCTTCAGCTCCCACGTTGAGCTCTTTCCTCTGTAGCACTCAGGATGGGGATGAACGGGCTCTGTTTTCTTCCCATCCTTGAGTGGTCCAGTCCCGGGATACACCAGCCCCTAGGCTGGGGGTCTAGTGGAATCTGGAATCATGGAGAGACTGGGGCTTCACAGATTTCTGGCAGCTGTCCAAGGTGGCTGTGACTCAAGGGACAAGTGGCCAGAATGTTGTGAGCCACCTCCTGTCTTTGCTCTTTCTACTGCAGCTGGCCTTACAGGGCAGCTGCAGGGAGCTAGCCAATTGTCCGATTGCTTGGTCGTTGTGAAGGCATGATTCTCACGTAGCAATCAGTTCAGGCTTCCTGCCCCATAGGCAGTATGGTCACATGAGTCCAGGTCACATGAGCCCTAATGCCAAAGAGGGTCCCTGGGGCCTCTGTGAGCACCAGGTTGGCTTCTGCCCTTCTACCTCTTCCCATAGTTGGACCCTGTAAGTCTCTTCACCCAAGATCTCTGTTTTCACCCTATGTCCAGGGCGAAAATCCTAGAGGTTACTTTAGGGCTCAAGGCCAAGACTTTTGCCCAACCAGGACTTCCCTGTCTCCCTGTTTACCTGTTCCCTGTATACCCCTCTGCTGTCTCTGCCCCATCTTAGCCAGGACACAGGAAGAGTCCAGTCCCTATACTAACTCATTGGCCTCTGAGTCTCAGATTTTCATCTTCAGAACAGAGATTATTGTACCATGCCTTAGAACCAGCATGGAGATTAAAGGTGTTTGTTCTTACCAGTCCTGAACATAGGGCTCTCTCTATTCTAGTTCTCATCTGGTTTGAGCCAGGCATTACCCTCCTGGCATCACCTTTGCTAGGCGTGATCCCTGCCTGAGATGTAGGACCACCTGTCTATCCACCTCAGGACTCTGAACCCCTCCCCTACAACCTTCATCTCAACTGTCTAAAACCCAAGTCCTCCTGGCCACATCATTTCAATTCTCTCTCTTCCTTTCTCTTTCTCTCTTTCTCTCTCCTCTCCTCCTCTCCCTCATCCCCCTCTCCCTCATCCCCCTCTCCCTCTCCCCCTCCCCCTCTCCCTCTCCCTCTTCCTCTCCCTCTCCCTTTCCCTCTCCCTCTCAGCTGCCGCTGGCTTTGTGAATCCTGTGAACATCTACAGAATGGCCCATGTGGTGAAATCTCCTCCATGGACCCTTGCCTAGCTTCATATTCTGCCCTGGACCTTGGTCTCTGCTTCTGTTGTCCCTGCTCCACAGTTCTTCTCTGTCCCCATCACTGCCACCTGGAAAGCAGTTAAGGGACTTCAGGGGCTGTGACTATAAGTAGGCCCTATATGGAGTCCTTTTGCCCCTCAGTCCCTCAACCCAGAAGCCAAACCTGGCTCTCGGTTGTCTTGGTGCCAGCCCTTACTAAAGCCAGTCCTCTCTTTTTAAATCAAGAGGTAAAGAAGAGTCTTCTAGAATCTAAGACCATGGCTGCTGGAGAGATGAAATCTCTCTGTGAGTATGAACAATAATTCTCCTCCCAAGCACTGGAACAGGTAGCACAAGCCACATCTGGGGCACAGGACTCTATGAGAAACTCTCAGCAGAGGGGGGCAACATCCAGGGGCTGAAAAGATGGGGGGGTGCAGAGCCTTGCTAGGTAGCTACTTCGGAGATCTACATGCAATGCTCAGTGGCCTGTCCCATGGGTGCAGGATCCTCTTGCCCCCTCACAGAAGAGGTAACAAGGGTGCTGAAGTGGTTTGGGCAGCAGAGGTAAGCACTCCTGGGTGTCGGCCTCAGTGGGATGCCACTGAAGGGAGCTGGTTCTTAAGGATGGAAGGGCACAGAAGAATGGAGGGAGAGTGACAGCAGAGGATTGAAGATGCCAGGACCACCAGTATGGATCCCAGAGCAGGAGGGCTGGAGATCCCGATGTGGGGAAGGGAGAGGTTAAGATTGCTCCAGGGCCAAGTGTGAACAATGTAGGGCAAACCAGACACCCCAGGGTGCTCTGTATACTGCCTGCTTCACTTTCAGAAGCTATGTCTGAATTCCCAGGCAGCCCCCACAGGTTCAAATCAGGAAAGAAAGAAATAAATTCTTTGTGGCCCTTTCCCGTAAGCTGTTACAATTCTATCTTTGTTCCCCTCATGAAGCAAAGCCTGGAGAAATGGACAGCTTTTCAAATTTCTGTGGAGCCTTAAATAAAAGGTCTAGGGCAGGCTGTGCCCCTACCATTTACTGGGACACCAGCTGGGAGAGAAGGCAACTACAGGGATCCTTTTGGGGTGACCTTCAATTGGAAGACATGGCTTGCTGTGAAGTGGGAGAAATTGGCAAACAGGCACCAGGGAAGGCCGACATCAAAGCTGCTATCCGCATGGTCCAAAGCTGCTGCCCCTGCTGACCTTGGCTTTGTAGAGTTCAAGGTTTTGAGGCCTTCCTGGATATGAGTAGACAGTGGGTCACTGGACTAAGCTCTGGACAGCTGCTGCCCCCAGCTGTCTCCGATGCTCCCACTGACGAGCAAGCAAATAAAAGGTATAAGCATGTGCACATGTTCAAACACATGCATGCACAGATGTGTCCACTCAGACAGGAGCTCACAGACAAACCTGGATGTGCACGTAAAGGCAGGAATGCATGCTCACACGTACATGTATGTGCATACTTTTCTTTTTCATCTGCTCACGTGTGGTTATTCCAAGCCACCGGTGACCTTGAGGAACACAATCCACTGATTTGGTAGGATGTCTGCCGTGATAAGATCCAAGCTACCTCCTCCCTAGCAGGAGGGCCACAGGAATTTGTGTTCTTATCCGTGTGCCCCAAGCCAGAACCCCCTGGAAAAGTGTGGAGTCAGCTGGATGTTCTTAAAAGTTGCTGTTTTCCTTTTGAAGTCTGTTTTGCTACAATTTGTTACTATGTGTCCTTGGTCCTTGAGAGCAGATACTTTGAGACCGTAAATATTGGATTAAATTTTCACCTACCTATTCTAGCATCCATGGGTGTCACAGTGGAATAATAATAATAATAATAATAATAATAATAATAACAATAAATAATATAGTAATAGTAATAATAGCAATTATTATTATTGAGGCAGTGTTTCTCTGTGTAGCCCTGGCTGTCCTGGAACTAGCTCTGTAGATCAGGGGGACCTCAAACTACAAAAAAAAAAAAAAAATCCATCTATCTCTGCCTCTGGAGTGCTGGGATTAAAGGAGTGAGCCACCACTGACCGGCTCATTTTATTAGTTTTTTAATCATTAATCTCAGATGAAATTCTAATTCCCAATGAGTTCCTAGTCCAGTGAGAAAGACAGCTAAGACACAGACACCACAGTACATTAACATACAGCAGGACATAGGGAGGGGAGATCAAGGAGGCCTTCCTGGAGGAGTTAATGCCCGAAATGTGAGCCATTAAAGGAAAAGCAGAAGTGAGCACCAGAGATGCCCTGCAGAAGGAAAAGTGATCAGGGAGAAGCACAACTCAAGGCCAGTGCCTGGAGAGAGGTGAGACAAGGCTGGGTCACAGGGCTCTGCTCAGGAATGCAGGCTGCCCCAGCACAGGGCTATGGAGAGGGAAGGGGCTATGCGAGAGCCTAACAGCCTACGGCATCAGTCAGGTGGGGCATGAGCAGAAAGGGTCACAGGGTGGAGGGAAAGTCCATGCTTGCCCATCACCTCTGCCTTCCTGAAGCCCCTCTACGGGGCTGGAAATAAAACAAGTCCCAAGGAGGTAAAGCCACAAGCCAAAGTCACCCTAGAGTTAGCATTCAGCTTCAGAACAAGTGGATTAGGGAGAGAGAGCCTTGCCCAGGCAGAGGGGCCTCCCTCCTGGAGCCTAGAGCCTGGAGCTCTTCCAGACCCAGAGAAAACCCCCATGGGGCTCACTCAGTTTAGAGGATTCTTGGGGACCTTGGGTCCTGCCAGGTCTGTCCTAGCTGACCAACGTGTTGGGCTTCCTCCCAAAGAAGGCAGGGGTGACCAGGCAAAGAGGTGCAGCTCTGGCCTTCTCGTCTCTCAGCCTGGGGACTGAGCATCCCCCATCCTGGACTGAGGGGCCCAGCATGCACGGGAGTCAGGCTTTGAGTCTCGCTCTTTGTCAATGCGCCAGAGCAAGCTCCCCTGGCCCTTCTCTCTTCCTGCTCCCAGCAGGATCCGTGGCTGTTCAGATCAAAGTAAGAACATGGGACAGTGGCGGGGAGGAACTGAGGTGATCAGCCATGCACAGGGTAGAAGCACAGAGAGATTGTCCCTGCCCCAGGATGGGCTTGGGTGGTGACCTTCCACTGGCCAGCTCTGGCCTTGCAGGATTCACTGAGATGAGTCAAGTCCCCAGAGCTGTGGGCTTGGGGCTAATTCTAGGCCCGGGGAAAGCACAGAGCATGAGACACTGAACATAATTCTCTACAAGGTTCTGTCTGGAAGGTCACGTGGTGGCCGCCTTTCCCCCAGTCAGGGCATGCCTCCCTGGCACTCTCCCTCTGGGGCCTGTCACAGTCACACCTCCAGATACTACGCAGAATCCCAAACTGGCAGGGCTGTTCTTGATCAGCCAGTCTGGCCTCTCGTCTTACAGCTGGAGACAGACTGCCTGGAGGCCAAGGTCACAGAGCCCAGGAGGGAGCAAGGGGACTCATGAGCAGGGCCACACTTTCAGCCTCTCTACCTCAGCTCCCACTGCTGGGAGCAGGTGGAGGAGCAGCCGCAGGAGGCTCTCCCAGAGCCTTCTTACAGCGCCTTGAGGTTTCATCGGTTGCCACTCCGGGCAGTGAAGCTGGAGGGTTAGCTCTGGGATGGTGACAACCTACAGCACCGTGGTCAAAATGTCTGCCTGGCGATGGCCTTCCTGTATGAGGGAAGTTATGGCTCACTTGTGTGAGTGCATTTCCATCTCCAGTTGCCTAGTAGCCAGCACGTGGCGTCAGTGATGTCCTCAACTTAAATAAGGGCTCCAGAGACTGCGGGATGACGGGGATGAGGCTTGGATTTGGAACTCTCAACACCCAGACAGAAGTTGGGTGCGGCTGCTTAAGACTGTAACCCCAGTGCTGGTGGGGTGGGGCGTGGGGAAAGAAGGGTCACCGTGAATGCATGGGCATCTGCATGTATATGTGTGTATACACATTCAACACACACACACACACACACACACACACACACACATACACTAAAATTAGACATCCAGCTGTGTGTGCAGAAATAGCATGTGAGCCAGCTTCCTCTCATCTGCTCCTGCTCTGGGAAGCGAGAAGGTGCACATTGTGAATGAAACAGTCTTCAGAATTCTGTTGAAAGCCAGGAAAAGATGGCAGGATGAAGAGGAACCCAGGTCCCACGGAGGAGAAAGACCCAGAGGATGTCAGAGCCCTCTGCTTTGAGGCATCGGACGAGGCTGGAGAAAGCCAGGCTTTGGTGGTAGAGTGGAGAGTCTGTGAACAGACAGAGGCCAGGTTAGGAGGTGCCCCTCCACCAGCAGGGGTCCAACGCCTCACTTTCAGGTAAAAGTGAAGCAAGGAAACCTGACTCACAGCTCAACTTCCTCTAGCAACCTAGAAAAAAGACTTCCTTAGCATCCAAAGGAAGAAAAAGGAAAGGAAAAAATAGACGCTCAGTCATGAAGTCTGTGGCCTGGAAGGCTTAGCAGCCTGAGTTTTATCTCTGGGTGGCCCAGCAGAGTTCAAGACATAGATTTGGTTTCAAATGACCTGGGGTGGTAGCTGTGTAAGCAAACAGAAATCGTTCTTAGAAGGAGCCTCTACATTCAGTCTCATGGAACCCCAGCAAAGACCGGCTCAAAAGCACAGAGAAACGCTGGGAGGTACACACCCAAAACTATACCCGAGGTACAGCAAGGAAGAACCGCCAGACAGAAGCCAGGCATAGCGGCGTATGCCCATAGCAGTGCATGGGAATCTGAGATGACGAGGATTATCAAGAGCCAGCCAGGGCTGTAGAGCAAGACTCCATCTCAACCCAAGAGCAGCAGACTGAACAGCAGCTTCCAGATGCTTATCAGAGATGATATCTTAACCAGGATAGAGAGATGACCATACTTAGGCCCAGTACATGGTGTATCTCAGCTTCTATGATGGTTTGAATGAAAATGCCCGCCCCCATAGACTCAGGGAGTGGTATTACTGAAGGTGTGTGCCCTTCCTGGTGGAAGGGTGTCACTGGGGTGTGGGCTTTGAGGTTTCAGATGCTCAAGCCAAACCCACTGTCACTCTCTCTTCCTGCTGCCTGCAGATCCAGATGTAGAACTCTCAGCTACCTCGCCAGCGCCATGTCTGCCTGCATGCTGACATGCTTCCCACCGTGTCGATAATGGACCAAACTTCTGAACTGTAAGTCATCCCCAATTAAATGTTTTCCTGTATAAGAGTTACCATGATCATGGTATCTCTTCCTAGTAAAAATAAAAACAAACAAACAAACAAAAAACTAAGCTTTTCTCAAAAATCCTGCAGAGGACTGTCTTGTCCGGGGAGTGCCAGGTGGGTAGGCGGCTGCAGGCAGGTGGCTAACATGTAGTACACTGTAGTTGTCCTCAGACACACCAGAAGAGCATCAGATCTCATTATGGATGGTTGTGCGCCACCATGTGATTGCTGAGATTTGAACTCAGGACCTTCGGAAGAGCAGTCAGTGCTCTTAGCCACTGAGCCATCTCTCTAGCCCCTGTCCAGACTTTCTAACACACATTTGTTATATAATTGTGCTTTTCCTCCTCAGTGTATGGCAGACAGGGAGAAACAGATTTTCTCTTATTAAGAGAAGTACAAGTGAGGGGCTGGAGAGATGGCTCAGCAGGTAAGGTGGCTTGCACCTGACCTTGACCCTCGGAACCCACGTGTTCCAACTCCCACAAGTTTTCCTTTGCTCTTCACATGTGTGCCATGGTGTGTAAACCCCAACACACACACACACACACACACACACACACACACACACACACCATAATATTTGAAAACGTAAAATACCTTTTTATAAGTGTAAGCAAGTATAGAGCGATAGGTCAGTCAGTAAAGCCCTGTAAGCATGAGGGCTGAGTTCAAGCCCTACAACCCACCCAGGCACAGTAATGCCAGGCCAGGCACAGTAACGCACCTTGGAAGCTCAGTGCTGGGGAGGTAGAGACAGGGGGATTCCTGGAACTCACTGTCCAGCTGCGCAGCCTGGCCTGCTTGACAAGTTCTAGACCAGTGGAAGACTCTGTCTCAACGGGAAAAATGGATGATCCCTGAGGAACAATACCCAGTGTTGTCCTCTGGCTTGCACACATACTCTTGCAGCCATACCTACAGAGATACACACACACACACACACACACACACACACACACACACACACCACAGAAACAGATCTATTCAGGAATCACTTCTGTATATAGGGTGAAGCTAAGTCCCCGCTCTGAACAAACTGCCTGGTTTTCCATCATTGTTTCCTTTCTAATTTCACGTGCACTTTCCCAAACCTGTCTGGGAAGGGCTAATGAACTTGGAGTTCAAATCCCCAAAAGTCATTTAAGTCACTTCTGTAGGCAGCAGCACACTCATGAATGAATTTTAGCACTTGGACCTGCCTGCTTCTGTTCATTGCCCCCCCCCCCCAACCCTCGACAAGATAGCTGCTTTTCTGTGTCAGTTAGGAGAACCTTCTATATCTGTTCACACCTCTCGTCTTGGGGCTGAGACCATGCTCAGCTCTGGCCAGCTCAGTAGCATAGTTCCAACATTCCTTGAGTGTGCCTTCTCTGCATACTGACCTCTGCTCCTTCTCCGGGGCCAGGGACAGGTTAGGACAAGCAGACAGGGAAGTCCTGGTGTTTGAGTCTGCGGTTGCCTGGCATCTCTCTTGGCTCTTCATCGCTTGTAAGACGAAGCCCCAGCCCCTTTGCCTACATTCTAAGACTCTCTGTGTCTTGGCAGGATGATTTCTGTAGCCATACCTCTGGTCTCTGAGGCTACGGAGCTGACTCTTGCTCCCAGGTGTGAGAGTGTGTGGCCAGCACCCTCCATCAGTAAGAAAAACCACAAGTTGGTCTTCTGTGGGAGCCTCCTGTGTGTCGAGGCCACACAGCTAATGAAGGCAAGCTTTTCCCCATCTGACGAGAGAAGGAGCCAGGAAATGACCCAGAAAGCAATAGGCTGAGGTTTCCCCAAGACACCAGGGGTCTGTGGTGGCAAGTGCCAGAGACAGTAATTAGTCTACACAGTAGTGCATGGCCAGCCGAGGACGGCGTAGCCCAGGATAATAAGGGAGTATCAAGATGTGGTTCAGCAACTGGGTAGAACCCAGAGCCCAGCTTGCTGCCTGTCAGCGCCGTGGTTGCTGGGCAGGAAGATGGAAATCACTCTCTGAAAGCACCAGCTTAGCCCTTGGCACCTTCTTAGCACCGCCACATAGGTTTAGAGTTGTTTTTAGAAGTAAAACTTAGCACTAATACTTGACAGAGACATCCATTCATTCTGGCACGTCCTCCCAGGCAATGTGGAGATGGGAGCTCCAGCTCCCAGGCCGTTCTCCAGGCAGCTAACCACTTTTTACTAAGAGTAAATCTATCTTTCCCACGGTGGGGTGTGTGTGTGTGTGTGTGTGTGTGTGTGTGAGGCTGGCCCCATGTCCCTCACTGCCCCAGGCCTTTTCCAGGGACGTGGAATGCTTCTCACACCATGAGGAACGAAGCTTCCTTCTCTGAGTCTAGCTGCCCCTCTTAGGGTTCTTCCTGAGGCTCGCAGACAGAGGGAAACATGCCTCTCCAATCTGAGCCCTGGGAGGGTGCCCAGTGCCTTGTGCCACAGCCCCATGTGTGTGTGCAAAACTCCTGCGGGCTGTGCCGCCCACACCCTGCTCCTTGGCCTCCTGGAAGATCAGAATCAAGCCCTCGCATAGAATCTTGTATTTCACGGTGCAAGTCTCAACATAAGCCAGTGTGTTGACTTGAAAAACAAATATCATAAATAAAGGCGGGGGAGAGGGCTGGGCACGGAAAGGCCAGAACCATGTCAAGAAGTCTTTGCAGCTCACCTAGTGTGGATTAGTAAACAGGGCCATTCAGGCCAGAGGTGGCAAGCAGCAGCAGGGGCCTGGGATTTATCCCACTTGGAGACTCATCACGGGGTTGTTAGTCCTCAGTGAAGCCAAGTCAGAACAAACTCACCCCTTCCTGATAACACCGGTGTGTTATATAGGGAATTTTCATTAAGAGAGGGTATTTTCAGCCTGGTGGTGGCGGTGCATACCTTTAATCTTAGCATTCAGGAGTCAAAGGCAGTTGGATCTTTGAATTTGAGGTTAGTCTGGTCTAGAGAGCAAGTTTCAGGACAGCCTTGTGTAGCTCTACACAGAGAAACGCAGTCTCAAAAAAAACCAAAGCAAAACAAAGGGGTATTTTCAACAATAACATTTTATAAAAGATAGTGGGGGGGGGGGGCTGGTGAGATGGCTCAGCAGGTAAGAGCACACTGCTCTTCCGAAGGTGATGAGTTCAAATCCCAGCAACCACATGGTGGCTTACAACCACCCGTAATGAGATCTGACACCCTCCTCTGGTGCGTCTGAAGTCAGCTACAGCGTACTTATGAAGAATAATAATAAACGAATCCTTGGACCAGAGAGACCAACCGGAGCGAGTGGGGCCGTCTGGAGTGAGCGGGGCCGTCTGGAGCGAGCACGCCGGCCGGAGCAAGCAGAGCCAGCCAGAGCGAGCAGGGTTGACTGGAACAAGGGGAAAAAAAAAGATACTCAGAGGGGGAAAAAAGGCATATTTCTTTAAAACAACAATAAAAGCTGAAACTCTTCAATACATCTTTTCCCTCCAGTTTGCTGAGGAGCAAAAACAAACAAACAAACAAAAAACAAGACAAAAGCTTCACTGATGACCTATCTCCTTCTAGGGAACCAGGTGTGGCCATAGTGCAATTCCACATTTTGGTAAAACTGAAGGCCACCCAGCTGGTCTTATCTACAAAGGCAGCTCTTCCTGAGCTCTGCAGATGTGCTGCAGGGCCAGAAGACCCTTCCACAGAGTGCTTTGGAGCCTGGGGCCTGCAGGATGCTCTGGACAAGAGAGACTCCTCTGTAAAGGGGAAGAGAGTGGAGGGAGAGGAGGCTGCTATAGCATCTGCAGGAGGGAGAGCTCCTGATCAGCTATACTGAGTGGTAGCCAGAATAGGGCAACTAGAAGCTGCCAGATGGGGAGGGGAGGCAGGGGGGCTGAGCTAACTGTGTGGAAGGAGAGCCTGGAACAGAGGGCAGCCTCAGCCACGAGATGGAAGCCAAGAAGCTTTCTAGAGGGTGGTGGTGGTGCACGCCTTTAATCCCAGCACTTGGGAGGCAGAGGCAGGTGGATATATGAGTTTGAGGCCAGCCTGGTCTATAGAGTGAGTTCCAGGACAGCCAGGGGCTANTGTGGGACACAATGAAAGCAGTGGGAAGAGAAGAACTCATAGCTCTGAGTACCTCCAAGAAGGAACAAGAGAGAGAATACTCTAGCAGTTTGACAGAACAACTGAAAGCTCTAGAAAAAGAAAAAAAGAAGAAGAAGAAGAAGAAGAAGAAGAAGAAGAAGAAGAAGAAGAAGAAGAAGAAGAAGAAGAAGAAGAAGAAACTTTCTAGAGGAGGTACCTCTTGGCACAACTCTCAGGGCTAGTGGTCATCACAATATGACCTGTCTTTCAGAGGGGTCCTACAAGCACCTTCCTCATTCTCCCACAGGGATACTGAGAAAGACACAACAGCTCTGCTCACTAGATGGGAAGCCTCCTGTAGGAGTTAAGTCCAATACCAAAGTTACAGAGTGACTAATGGGCAGAGCCGGACCCTGCACTAAGGGGACCGAGGTGGTAATGTGTACTTTCAAGCCCCGAGGAGATGCTGAAGCTCAGTACCAGAACCTAGAGGGATTGGATTTTTCCTATTCATTCGGACCCAGAATAGCATTTAATTTATATAGCAGGCACACGATAAGAGATTAGCCATCAAGTAGAATAACTGTAATAATACGCTGCAAGAAACGTTTCTTGAAAATGTGTGAAATGTTTATTTCCATTTAGTGTTTTCAGATTGAACTTGACCACAGGTTCTTGCAAATAGGCAAAGCACATATCATTTGTTTGTTCTGAAGCTGGGTCTCTTCTATTATGTCGAAGGCCATGGATGTCCTAGAATTTCCTTGTGGACCAGGCTAGCCTCAAACTCACAGAGATCCACCTTCCTCTTCCTACCAAATGCTGGGGTCCATGGCGTGAGCTACCACACCTGGCGTGCACTGGCAACTGACACATCAGGCCTTATCTCTACTATCCTGACCCTTGCTCACACTCAAAGCCATGAGTCCTATCACAGTCCTATCTCTGGTCTAGGTCAGAACAAACATCCTTTAGAAATTGAATCTGTCTTCTTGACTCTACACTGAGACTCTCACAGCACCCAGCAGGTCAGTCTGCAAGCCCAAGCTCTGGATTGGATAAAAGGCACCCATGACCCAGTGCCCAGAGGCATAGCCCACTGGGGATGTAGCCACGTGGATCCACAAGGAAAGTATCTGTGTGCTGTGGGGGGAAGGGAGAGAGGGGCAAAGAGCAGAGTTACTGTAAGCAGGGTGCTTTGACCTTCCAAGATATACAAAGACAGACATCTGACCCGTGGTGAGCAAAGACAGTCTGTAAACTTAGGTTTGGAGACGGGTTAATTATCAAAAAGGGTAGCACGCCAATGAGGCAGCAGGTTCTGAACAGAAGGTACCAGATCCTGCAGACCTCCAGTGAGTTTATAGCTTCTCTGCCCAGGTGACAGCCAGTATTTGACATAGCTCTCATCCCAACTGTTGTTCTGATGGGACTGCAGCCCTGCTTAAAACCAGGCTTCCCATAGACCTCAGCACAAATGCCAGGCCCCCCCTCCCCCTCCTCAGCTTCCTTAGCAGGGCCCCACCCACCTCTGCCCACTTTATATCTCACTTCCACAGTCTCCTTCCCTGAGCCCGTCTCTCCTTCTCGCCACTGCTTTTGAACTGTCTGATGCCAACCCCAAGAGTCTTAGAGCCAGGACTGTCCAGAGCACCAGGCTCCTATGTCTGCCAGAGCCTGAGGTGTCAAGCCAACAGTTGGCCTCTGTGCCAGATAAGTGCAGATCTCAGAGTGGATATGAGGTCTGAGAGCATCCTCACTCCTTCCAGGTGGCTTCTGCCCTTGATTTCCTCATCTGTGAAGTGGGGGTAGGTGGAGCTGCCTTCCAGGGCTCCTGTGAGTCTCATGTCTAAGGGTGAACACACTTTGTTTCCTGGATGGTGAGTGCCAGCCCTAGGGCGGCATCCAAGGGCATACCAGGGTTGATCTTCACTGAAGTCCACCTCGGGCCACCAGCAAGCCGCTTCCTATTTTCCATCAGCAAATACCTACTTCCCCTGCCCTGGTGGACCTTCCACCACCTGATTGAAGGCACGCTTCCAGGAGATCAGAGGCCACTATCCTGGCAGATGACACATGATAGGCTTTGCAGATCAGCAGAGGGCAAGCCAGTGACCCTCAGAGGCCTTGGGTGGTTCCTGGAAAGGTCTTACATAAGTTATAAGGTAAACATAGACAAGCCTGGACCCCAGACCCATGGGAGAATCTCCAAGCGCTGGTGTAGAGCAGGTAGTGGGGCTTGCATGCTTTCTGCATTGAGCTCTAAGCCACTACATGTATACTCACTCTGGGATGCCCCCCCTCCCCCAGTTACACCTTCCGACCACCTCTGGCAAGTGGATGCATGCAGCAAGGGCTTTACAGACTGGCTCTCTCTCATCAGCTTGCAACCGGTCAGGAAATGTGAATGTGGGGAAGGGATGGGTGTGGCTAACCTGCAGCCTGTGGGCCACTTATACCCCAGGATAGACCAACACATTTGCAGGTGACATCCAGGGTGAGCTAAAGCACATGGCCCGTGATTCTCATTGGTTACTAATGTGCCAACTAGGGACACAAGAACATTAACGGTGTCTACTCAGCCCTGCACAGAGGGTGTCTCTATTATATGTGTATCTAGACCCCCTCAACACCTTAGGAAGCAAAGAGAAAAGATGCAGAGGTGTCCCAGAGTCAGGCATGCACCCTCTGAGATAGCTTCTTGAAGGGGGGCGGGTTATAGGACAAGCCCTTGCATCTCTTTCCTCTGAATACAGTCTATCAAACAAAATTCACTGTCCTCTACAGGTGACAGAGGGCCGTTTGAGGAGGAGATGTTCAGGATCTCTAAGGGAGTCTGGGTTGAAAAAAGTCTGTGTTCCAAAGTGATTCTTCTGGACAGAGAGTCAACAACAACAACAAAAAAACCCATATTTTCTCATCTTGAAACCTTGGGCGCTCCAAGAATACCAACTGTCTTTTTTTTTTTTCTGTGTTCTCTGTGCTCAGCAGTTACATTGCTGGCCCCTCTCATTCCGAACCATTCTTTCCAGATTATTCCAAATGTCTGGTAGAACTGGATTAACAGCAGAACACTCTGCAAAAGAAGGCAGCACTCCTGCATGTGGAGTCTGATCTTTGGAGCTTGGGACCTCCTGTACACCATGCAACTAGGCACCCTCTCTTCAGAGGCCACCCAGCCACCTGAGGCCACCCCAGCCACCTGGTACACTAGGGAGGATATCCTTTGGGGATGCAGCTACTGTGAGCAGCCTCCAGCCATTCTCACTCACTGTTATATACAGGGTAGGAAAATGGACTAATGTTGTCTTTGAATATCCCCTGGGCCCTTCAGGATATCATACAGACAGGTCACTGTGCAAGGTCTTTTAATTTTTCCAGTTTTTAAATTGTATGTGGCAGAGTGGCTGGTGTGTGTGTGTGTGTGTGTGTGTGTGTGTGCTCGTGTGCATGTGGAGGGGGTCAGAGTACAACTTGCAGGAGTTGGTTCTTTCCTTCCACCGTGTGAGTCCCCAGGTTGGAAATCAGGTCATCAGGATTGGTAGCAAGCACCTTTACCCATTCAACCATCTCCAGGGTCTCACTTTTGTGAGCTTAGAAGTATAATACAAATAGTAGCTATTTCCTGGCCAGTGCGTGCAAGAAAAAGTGAGCTTTTGCCAGTAGGCAAGCAGGGAATGTTCTGTGGGTGTCTGGCAGGTGGGGCAGAGTTCACCATAGGTATGAGGCTGATCAGCAAAGGTGGGTTTAAAAGACGTTCCTGAATGTGCCTATAGGGTCTGGTCTCCAGTTCCCAGGGTAAGGAGATGTGTGCTGAAAGGTTCCTTTCCCTAGTAGGCTCTCCTGGGCGCTCATCGCCACAAATAGCATAGTGGCAGACCCAGCAGGCCCAGCGTGAGGACAGACAGGAGGGCTGGCATAGCACACATTTCGTTCCCAAAGGAGCCAGGGGCGACACAAGCAAAGCGGCTGCTCTGGGTCGCAGCCTGCTCCCGGTCACAGCCTTCCCCCTGCGCTGTCAGTTGGCAGAGCCCCAGTGCCTGAGCTGGACACAGCCCCTCAACCCCTGAAGCATACGCAGAGGGGCCGCAGCCCGGGGCGGGGCAGAGGCGGAGGGTCGGAGCGGCCGCGCCTCCCTGCGACCGTCCTCGATGCCCTTCAGCCTCTGCCTTCCCCGCCCGCCACACCCACCCTGGCACCTTGGCCACCTGTTGCCGCGTGCCCCAGCTCGCTCTTCCTTTCTCCCCATATCTTGGGACTCCAAAGAACAGATCCCGCTTGCCCGCCCACCTCCCCACGAACTCCCGGGACTCAGGGCACAAGCTTGGCGATCTAGACCAGCTCACCGAGGACACCCCGGAGGAAAGCTCTACCCAGACCCGCAGCCTTGAACTTCAGTCCTGGCCAGTGCGCGGGGCTGGGAGCAGGAGGGAGGGTGCGCCGGGGCGCACCCTTCCCACTGGGCTGTTCTCGCCCGTCGGGTGACCTTGGGCAGTCCCTTCACCTAACCAGCCTCAGTTTACCAACGGATGCCCGGGCCCCGAGGCACTAAATGGGCATCGAGGAGAGCCGCCCCCGGCCTCTTAGGCCCCGCCCTCCCCTGCAGCAGCCAATCAGACGCTGCCGTCCGGGGGGTGTGTCTCGCCCTGAGCTGCGGCCCGGGCCTAGGGGGCGGGGTTTCCGGGGCGGTCACCTCACCGCGGGACCCCGCAGGGGACGTCCGAGGGGCGGCGCGTGTCGTGGGGGCGCGGCTGGCACGGGCGCGCGTAGGCGGTGCCGGGCCGGGGCCCCGGACGCTACGGTCCCACGACAGGGGTGACGGGGGCGGAGGCAGCCGCTTGCGCCCCTCCTGGCGCCTCCTCCCAGGCGCGCTTGGCCCTGCGGAGCCTCAGGCGGAGTGCAGCCTCAGGTGCCCAGGAGCTGGAGGGCACGCGCGAGGGCGGGAGCCAGGAGTCCCCTGTCCCGGGACAGTGAGGTGGGTGGACAGGGAGGGGAGGGGCTCGGTGGCGCATGCGCGCGGACCAGGGGCGCGGGTCTGGAGACCCACAGCCACTGGAGAGGGCACACGCTAGAAAGGGCACACGCGTGCGACTTTCAGGGCCAGCGGAACTGTCCGCCACTTCGAGTCCCCTGGAGCGCCGTGCGCCGGCTCCGAACATTGGTGTTCGCAGCTGTTTGGGGGGCTGGACGGTTCGTGGAGTCCTGGAACTGGAGCGACGCTGGGTCCTCTGGTTGTCCCCTGGAGGGGAGGGCACACGGGCGGGGACATCGGGACGCTCCCTTCTCATGGCGTGGTGCATTTGGGCGTAACTCACCGGGAGGCGTTTCCTGAGACCCTCGGGGAACTTAGAGGAGAGGTAACTCGAGGCCCCCTGACAGACTGATTCTGGGGTCACAGCCTAGGCTTTGCTGGGGACCTGAGAAACGCCACCGGTGGGTTCGAGTCCCCAGCAGCCGACCCTCTTTGAACACCCGTTTCCTCATTGCTCCTGATTGTAGTGGGGCGATGTGGTCAGGCCCCAGCAGTAGGGTAGAGACGATGCCAAAGCCCTATGTCTCTGACCTCCAGAGGCCAGTGCCACAGCGGGTCCTGTGTGGGGCCAGCTTTAGTCTTCTCTGTGTAGTGGCTGTGCGGCTGGCCTGATATGGGTAAAGGGAGCCTGGAGTGCCTGTGTGCTAGTCAGGAGGGTGACTCTGCCCCAATACCCACACCAACTAGCCTGAAATAACTGCACCTCTCCTTTTCCCAAACTTTTTTTTTTTAATTTAAAAGAGAGAATGTTCAGATTCTAAAGAAAATCCACGGTGGTATATAATGTCTTTGGGGTGCACTCTGCCACTGGGGTGCTCACTGACCCCCAACCCCAACCGACTCCCTTCCTCTAAGGAAACCAGAAAGGCCCCTCCTCTCCTTGGGGGAGGAGCATAGAACTTTCTTGGGCGACCCTGGGACACTAGTGGTTGCAGGCAACAGGGTCACAGTGACTTTCCCAAGGTGGTGGAGAGTTGGGGGGGGATCCAGAGAACATATTGTAACCGGTTCCTTCTTTAACGTTCTACAGCCAAGACTGAAGTTCAAGGCCCTGCCTTCCCTGTGAACTGACGTTTGTGGCTGGTCAAGTTCGGGAACAAGACGTTGTCATCACAGGTAAAGAGGATTAATGGACAGCTTCCAGACTGGAATATTGTAAACGCTGTCTTTGGTTGCACTTCAGACTAGCAACAGGGCTTGGGTAGTGGTTATTTTGTGGTGAAATAGTAACTGTCTTTTCAGAGCTCGGGAAGCCAGGTAAATGGGTAGTCCATGTTTCAGTTCTGTGAAAGTGTGTTTGCTTCATGGGAACCTCATTTCTTTATGGCAGGCTGTGTCGGCATAGTTTTAAAAGAGGTGGTATTGTGTTAGAAATGGTGTTACTAACTGGCTTATCAACTGGCTCATAAGAATGTCTCTTGGCTGTCTTCATATCAATTCAATGAAGTAGTCAGTTAATTTCATCATTAGCCAGGCAGGGATGGCCCCCAAGAAGCAGCCAGATGGATATGACTTGGTGACCATATGAAAATCTAGAGCCAGTGGGCCTGGTGAGACATGAACTGAGAATAGAAAGCAAAGTGTTTCTTTTCCAACCTCTTAAACATGCATGGAAACATGCCAGACTCATAGCTTGTTAGGAGGGTAGGAGCCTGCGATGTAGCCCATGCTAGCCTGGAACTTGTTATGTAACAGAGGCTAGCCTTGAATTCCTTATATTCTCACCTCGGGCTCCCAAGTACTGAAAGCTGAAGTCGTTCTTTTTAACTTATGTTTGTCAAGCCTATAAACAGAGTTCTAAAAAGTATGTGTGTATATGTATGTGTATGTATCAATGTGTGTTTGTATGTATGTATGTATGTATGTATGTATGTGTCTAGGTGTGTATGTTATGTGTATGTGTGTAAAGGGTGGGAAGAGAATGAGAGAAGAGAAAGCATGTTTCTAATTTGTTTTATTAACTATTAAGTTGAGAAAAATACTTCCATGTGAATGTAAAAAACAATGTATTTTTGTTTCAACTGCCTGTCTAATAACTCACTAGGTTTAGATACAGTATTTAGCCAATGCATATATAGACATACGTTAGTATATAACTCATTCGTTTGATTCATGCTTATTGCATAGCTTCCTGGGGCGGGGGCTGCTGAGCCACCCATAAACAAGACGGCCACGGACTTGCTCATGAGACTGAGTTCCATGCTAGAATTATAAGAAACTTGAAGCCAGATAGTGGTGGCACATGCCTTTAATCTCAGCACTCGGGAGGCAGAGGCAGGTGTATTTCTGAGTTGGAGGCCAGCCTGGTCTACAGAGTGAGTTAGTTCCCTGACAGCCAGGACTACACAGACAAACCCTTTCTGGGGAGTGAGGAGAAGAGAGAGAGAGAGAGAGAGAGAGAGAGAGAGAGAGAGAGAGAGAGAGAGAGAAAGTTAGTTGAAGGCTAGGGCTGTAGTTCAGTTGGAGGTGTCTGGCATGCACAAGGCTATTGGTTTGATCCTCAGCCCCTCATAAACCAGGTGCGCTGGGGTCCATGCTCATAATCCCAGCACTGGGGAGACAGAGGCAGGAAAGACAAAAGCATATGATAAGTTTGAGGCTACATGGAATCTGGTCTCAAAAACAAATCAATAACCAGGCACAGTGATAGATTCTTTTAATCCTTGTACTCAGGAGACAGAGGCAGGAGGTTCTCTGTGAGTTCAAGTCTAGCTTGGTCTACACACAGAGTTTTGGGCTGGCCAGTGTTACACAATGAGACCCTCTCTTAAAAAATAAAGCAAACAATAATAACAATAAAGCAAGCAAGCAAGCAAACAAAGAGAAATCTATAACTATCCTAAGGGTGATTAAAAGATGAAGAAACTGAGTGTGAGAATGGATGTCTTAATTCTTTTGTGACTAAGGACCCCTGTCTCCCCTTTTAATGTTATGATTATTTGTGTCTTTATAATACCATTGGAGAAGATTTTACTGATACATCAGTTGAAATGTGTCTTTGCTTGTCGTCAGTAAATTTTAGCTACAGCCAATCTTCTTCCCGTTTGCTCGCACAGGATCTGTGTGGGACGATGACGCTCTTGGTGGAAGATGCTTGGTGTTATTTTGTGGCATTACAGTTAAGGTCGCGGCCTCTTCAATGCCCACTTTGGGTGGTGGAAGGGAGAGGGTCTCTGTTTTTATTTCTGATTTTGGCAGCTTGATAGGCACTGTTTTAAAAGATATAGTTTCACGAACATAGTGTTGCACGCCTTTAATCCCACTGGAGGTGCTGGCAGGTGGATCTTTGTGAGTTTAAGGGGCCTGGTCTACATAGTGAATTCCAGGCTAACCAGGGCTACATAGAGAGACCCTGTCTGATAAATAATTTAATTAATTACGAATTAACAAGCCATAGTTTCTGTGAATGGGACAAACATTTGCCATGTCTGTGGCTTTAGACTCTTGAATGCACCGGGCAAGCTAGAATGTCTAGGGCCAGGTGCTTAGAGAAAATTAGGCTCAGAATTTAAATCTGCAACTTGGTGATAAGAGAGGTTTTGTGAGGTTTCTGGTTTGGTTGGGTTGTTGAACATCAAGCCCGGGACTTGAAGTTCACAGCATGAGCTGTGCTGAGCTATGTCCCCAGCTGCAACTGGGTTTCCAGTAGGAGCTTCCTGAGAGATGTGCTAGGTTAGCGGAGCTTGCTTCTCCCCTGAGAACGTTTCTGTTTCTGATGTGCCTCGGGCTTCCTGCATGTGGCTTTCCACACTGCTGTATGGATGTACTCATTCTTCAAAGGTGTGTGTGTGTGTGTGTGTGTGTGTGTGTGTGTGTGTGCGCGCGCGCACACACACACACACACACACACACACACACACACCTTTGAAGAATGAGTACATCCATACAGCAGTGTGGAAAGCCACATGCACGCACACACACACACACACACACACGCACACGCACACGCACACGCACATGTGCTTTGCCTCTGCAGCCCTCGGTGGCTGAGCATCAGGAGGTGGTGATTGCAGTGTCCAGAGAAAGTGTGAGCACTTTACACAGTGAAGCCCTTGCAGAGCCTTCCTAGTTGAGCTGAGCCGGCTTGGGCTCTGCAGAGGGTAAAGGTGCACTGGAAAGTTTAGATTGGTGAAGCATCGGGATACAGCAAGAAAGGTGTGATGTCATTCTGTTATGTATGACATTTGGTCCCCCCACCCCTGCGCCACCGCCACCACCTCTCAGATGCCACCTGCTAGGCCACAGACTTCTGTCCAACTCCCTAAACTGCTACTTCTCAACGGAAAGTGCGCTTCTTTAGATCACCTTTGAGGGGTTATAGAGCTGAGAAGCAGTGGCTGACAACACTGAACTCATCCAAGTAGCTGTCAGGGCAGCCTGGGCTCTGGGACTCCAATACATCCCCAGGGTGTCCAATGTATGGCCAGTAGGCCGTGTGTTTACCACGATAGCTATAAGTGTGACCTAGTGTGTATGTAGATGATATAACTGGACAATGTAAAAAAAGGTCAGATACCCATTAGACCATACCATACTGGGGAACTTATGTACTGGCTGATTTTGTGTGTCAGCTTGACACAAACTAGAGTCATCAAAGAGAAAGGAGCCCCAGTTGAGGCAATACTTCCTTGAGATCTAGCTGTAATTTTCTCAATTAGTGATCAATGGGGGAGGGCCCAGCCCCTTGTGGGTGGTGCCATCCCTGGGCTGGTGGTCCCAGGTTCTATAAGAAAGCAGGCTGAGCAAGCCAGTAAGCAGCACCCCTCTGTGGCCAAATAAACCCTTTCCTCTCTTACTTGCTTTTTGGTCATGGTGTTTCATGGCAGCAACAGAAACCTACTAAGATACCTACTAAAAGGCAGCCTCCTGCAGCTTACTGGAACTCATGTCTAGGTATTGCCTGTCCCTATGGCTCCAGGAGAGTCTGCCTCTCTCACTGAGTTTGGATTCCTGAGAGCCAGCATGTGGACATGGATGGCTGAGGTGGCGGGTTTGAATCTGTTCACTGTTGATCTGCTAGCACTGTAGGGTTCTGTAGGAACTTGTAGAATCTCATTGAATATGTAAAAGGTTGGCAGAATTGAGACCAGCAAGAACGCACTGCTGTGTACCCTCATGTGTGGGAGCACTTATTTGGAAAGGCAGGCATCTCGGAGCCAGCAAATACTGCAGCCTCATCTCCACTGTGGGGCGCATCTCCGCAGTTGGCAGTTCCCCTCGTGTAGGTCCCATGGCAGCCAGGTTAAGGTGTGATGGTGCAATCAAAACAGTGTTTGTAATTATCACTAGACTTGGGAGCTAGTGTGTATGAAATAGACCTTTTTTAAAAAAACTAGGAAACCTGAGGATCTGTTTAAACAAAATGATATATATGTATTTTATTTCAAGACCATGGATTCAAATGTCAAACATGTGCCTGAAAAAGAAATGTGGGTAAAGTTTTGTGATTTGGAACATGTATTATTGTTGTTGTTGTTGTTGTTGTTGTTACTTTATGAGCGCTTTGCCTACATGTATGTTTGCACATCACATGCATGCCTAGTGCCCGCGGAGGCCAAAAGAGGGCATTGGATCTTCTGGAACTAGAGTTACAGATGGTTGTACATTGCTATGTGGATGATGCTGGGAATGGAACTCAGGTCTTCTGGAAGAACAACCAATGCTTTAACTACCAAGCCATCTCTTAAATCCTAAAGTATTTGCATTTAATGGGCTAAGGGTCTTGCATGGGATGTATATTCTTGGGAAAAACTAGAGAAATTAAGTGAGCCCCCATCGGACTGCTTTTATTTTGACGGATGTTAAGAGATTTGGAAATAAAGAGGGGAGCGAGCCTTTCTACATGGATCTCCTTACTTCAGTCTCCCTGCTTGGAGAACACAAGAAAGCCTTTGGAAAAGCATCATTCTGGATCCCGAGAGTCAGGGGTAGAGCTCAGAAGAGTTAATTGTCCCAAAGGTCATTGAAACTTGTGAACAACTCAAGATTAGTATAAGGTCGGAGAGGGGGCCCTCAGGCTTTTGACAGCCATCTGTAACTGAACAGGTCTGTGGCTCTATAACTACTCTGAGGTGACAAGGAACCAGGTTCAAGGGAGAGAGACCTAGTAACGAGAGGTGGATGGGTGGACGTGCCCAATTCTGAAACACACCAAGACAGTAGCAGCCAGCTTTCTGTGAACATTCACAGCGAAACAAGATGCCTTGTAAAAAAAAACCAAGATGCATTCATGCAGCAGCAAACACGTCTCAGTGTCCTGAAAGCCGGCATTTCCCTGTTCCCACCACACTAAATGCAGATGGGTTTTATTGGAAGGGCTGTATCTTCTAGGTCACTTTTCTATACAGATGTCTAACGGTTTGCCAACACGAGAGCCCTGCTTTCTGATGTTTAGAATCACGAGCTACCCTGATGCAGTCCAGACTCCGTGGCATAGTTTTATAACTGAGGCGGGGTCTTACTCTCCACCCACCCCTCACTCTCTATACAATGTAAAAAGAGTGACGCTTTAGAGAAGAATCCGTCCCGAGAACTTTGAACTTTGGCTGCAATGGGGTCATGTCTGAGTAGGCGAAAGTTATTGACCATGGGAATCAGCCTGGCAGTGTGTGTCAACAGTGCCCTTGGACTTCACAGTTTAGGGAAGCATTTTGCTCAAGTATTATCATTACCTCCTCCACCCCCACGCCCCACACATACACATACTTTGAAAAATGCTGCAGATGTGGCCAGATGTGCCTGCTGCTTCCCGAGCAGGAGCCTAAGGTCCTTGAAATTTCAGATTGTGGCATCCATTATCTCTCCTCCAAAAATTATGCTTTGTCCAAAGTGTTTTCCATCAGGAAAGACATTCTGTCTGTTTTGAAGTTTTAAAAAAAATCAAGCCTTGCCTTGTGGAGTTTTGACGGAGTTTTGATGGAGGAATGTCACTTTTAAATGAGTTCAGATGAACAAAGATGTGTAGGTGCACACAGCCCAGGAGACACCCCAGGAGACACCCCAGGAGACACCCCAGGAGGAAAGGAGGCTTGGGAAGGAAGCGGCAGCAAAGAAAGGGCTCTGAGGGTCTAAACCTGCGCCGAGCCAATGCTCGTCGAAAGACAGAGTTAGGAGGGCTCTGCAGGTGATCAACATGGGATGGTGCCACGTATGGCGGCCCACGCCTATAATCCCCACTGGGGAAATCTAGGGCAGGAGGATTGCTGCAAGTTCTCCAACAGTTTGGGCTAAACAGCAACAGCAAAGAAGGCATGGGGTGGAAAGGTTGGCATTGCCTGGGGCATTGAGCTGAAGCTGAGAGGATTTTACATGCATGAGGGCATTATGTTAAACGTGGGAGTGCTCAGAAACAGGATGAGGAGAACAATGAGAGGGTGAACCCAAGGTGGTGGACAAAGGGCACCCACCCTTGCTACAAGACCTGGAACCCACATGGGACCTCGAAAGAGGAGGCAGGAGTGTACATCCGGGCTGGTAAGTGGATGCCGCCTTGCAGTTCATAGCCATGAGGATGGCAGTGGTGACAGTGGTGGCCTCAGGTGCATGGCTTCCCGCTGGGAGCAATAAGGCTCCTTGCAGGGTCCCAGGTTTGTATATAGACAGCAGGCAGGGGATTTAGCAGGATTCAGAAGAAAAAGTGATACGTGGGCGGCTTTCTTTTACTCTACAGACCAAACATTATCAGCTTTTCCCCTGCCCTATTCTCTACTTGGATGAATGTAATAAAGGTAGCTTTTAGTGTCTAGGGCAGAAGTCTAATGGAGGTGAATATTTAACCATGCTCAAGGGCAGCTGATAATCTCAAAAGCAATAGAGGTAGAGACTTGGAGAAATGGGAGCCAAAAGGAAGACTCCAGACAGGACTTCCTTGACGAAGAGAGTACAATCCTACAATGAATTGTGACCTTTGGAGAAATGAATGAACTTAGAGGGGGCTTTCCTGATGGTGGAAAAGCATCCTCTGGTGGGTAATTAAAACACTACCTACTCACATGTGAAAGGAGGTTTGGTAGAGACTCTTCAAGAATGAAGCCCCAGAGAGATAAGGGAGTGGTTGAAACCCAGACCTGGAGAGGTGATAATGTGCTTTGTGGCAAAAGATGAACACATCCACATACCAGTTTTTCTGAGAGCATCTTATTTAGACATATGAAGGTAAATTACTGAAACGCCCGATAACACGGGCGTTGTGATTTTCAGAATTCTCAGGGCTAGTCCCCTGGACCCAGCCAGTCCCCCTACCTCTTGCCAGGCCCCTGAACATTGCCATCCACCTCAGAACTCCAAATCCAAGCCTCCCCCGTGACCTTACCATGACTCTCAAGCTCTGTGTGTCTTATCCTAAGCCAGCCTGCACTCCTCCCTCTCCTTGATTCCGGCATACCCTTCCCCCCTACCCCGTCTCACTTACTGCCTCCAGTGGGGCTGATCTGGGGCCAGGACAAGCTTCAGGGTCTCCCCCATCATTTAGTAGCTTTCACCTGGCCTGTACCTCAGTTTCTTTGTCCATCAATGGGAAGAATACCAGTGCTTTTCATAGATGGTTCTGCCTGGCAGGCTGTAAGAGCTCGGTACGTGCTGGCTTGCCTTAACTCTCTCTCACTGCCCATCAGACACTCATGAGTTTCAGTGGTGACCAGAAAGGCACAGTCACAACTACCCAGGACTGACATTTTCTACTCTAGCGTCTTAGAGTTCTTTTCCTACCCTTTGCTTCTTCCACAGATGAAGAAGACATGGACCCTCCAGGTCTTCCCTTGCCTTCAGATCTTAGTTAAGACTTCCTCCCTGAGTCTCCTGACAGAGTGTCAGGTGCCTTCCTCTCAAAGCATGAATGTTCATAGGCACATGTGTGTGTTTGTTTGAGTGCACTCATATGTGCAGGTGTGTGTGCATATGTACGTGTATGCCTGTACATATGTGTATGCATGTGTGCCTGTGTGTGTGGTATGTCTGTTCCCATGTAAGCTGGAGAAAGTGGCTCTCCCCAAGACCACTCTAGCTGCAAGAAGCCATATAGTTCTTACCCATACTCCACTCATCTTGGGAGCAGTTGGTGCACTCTGTCTGTCTGAGATGTCTTCAAGGCTGCAACCAGTGTTCCTTCCTTCCTGAAATCTTCATGATTGAAATTGGGTACAAGTGTGTGTGTGTGTGTGTGTGTGTGTGTGTGTGTGTGTGTACTTGGAAGCCAGAGGTCAATGCCTGTGTGTGGTGTATATTTGTCTCTGTGTGTGTGTGTGTGTGTCAGTGTGTGTGTGTGCACATATGTGGAAGCCAGAAGTCAGTGGCTAGTATCTTCCACGATTGCTTGCCACCTTACTTCTTTTCATAAAAAAAAGATTTATTTTGTTTTAAATCTGTGCACATGTGTGTGTGCATGTGTGTGTGCATGTGTGTAAGCTTATGTGTATCCATGTGTGCATGTGCATGCATGTGTGTGTTTGTGTGTGCCTGCATGTACATGTGTGTGTGTGCATGTGAGCATGTGTGTGTGTGTGTGTGTGTGTGTGTGTGTGTGTGTGTGTGATCCATATATAGGAATACCTAGAGGCCCAAGGTACTGGATTCCCTGGAGCTGGAGTTTTGGGCAGTTGCAAGCTTCCCGGTGTGGGTTCTGGGAAACTGCTGAGCCACCTCTCTAGCCTTCTCTACCTTACTTTTTGAGACAGGCTCTCTCTCGGAATCTAGAGCTTATTGATTTGGTGAGGTTGACTTACCAAGGAGCTTCTATCCCTACCCTTGCTGGGGGTGCAGACATGTGCCTCTGTGCCTAGATGTTATGTGTATCCGGAGCTGGGGGTCCTTGCTCAGGATCAGTCCTCGTGCCTGTGGGGCCGGCACATTCCTGCCGAGCCTTCTCCCCAACCCTGGATACAGGATTCTTACCCATCCCATACTCAGAGACGACTTGAATCTCTGCTTCTACTCATTCTCCCTCCCTAGGAGTCCGGCAGTCACTTGTTCCTAGGCTCATTTATTTATTCAACAGCTATTTATTGCATCCAGTGGGTGCCAGACTCTGCCCTGAGTGTGAAGCAAGCAGTGAGGCACCCCAGGGATCTCCCTGCCCTTCCACAGCTTTGCCTTTGCAGTCCCTCTTCTGGGCTACCAGGAGGGGCAGGTGGGTAACGAAGCCTGACCTGTGGTGTGGAAGGACCCTGTATAGCAGGTCCAATGGACCTCCGGGGATGCTTGCCCAGGCCTTACCAATGCCTCCAATCTGCAGTGCAGAGCGCATTTGTTCTAGAATCTGGAATTTCCCTTAGCTAGAACAAGTTGAAGGAAAAATAGACTCACTAAAACGTCATGAATCCGCAGAACTCACTTTCAGGTCTTTCATCGCGATCTCAAAGCATTATGGGCTGAGCTAAACTCCTCTTGACCCACATCGGCCGGTGGGATCTAATCTTAGGTGATTATTAACTCTAATCAGGAATCTAATGACTGATATTCAGGAAGCGTTGGCCATTTAATCACCACGCCTGCCTGTCCCCTTCCTGCCTCGGATGGGTCTAGCAGCCTCAGAGCAGTGACCGGCTTCCTCTGGCCAGCAGGTCAGTGGCTTCCTGAGATGCAGCCTGGGAGGGTAAAAACCAGCTGTGGGGTATAGCAGGCTCCACACCATTCAGCCTGATTGGCCTGCATGAAGTAAACTGTTCTTGGACAAATATAAACGTCTCACCCAGGCCTGTTTGCTAGAAGAATCTAAAGTGGGCATGAGCCCAGGCTACTCCTTGATTTGTGTGGTGGGTTTGGGGCATAGGGAAGAAATCTATATTGTATATGGGGGGTCGTGAGCCCATTAGATTAGATGGCAGTAGGGCTGGTCACGGATGTTTCTGGACAGGGCACCCTGGATGCCAGCTCTTGTGCATGGGAACCCAGGCAGTGAGGTGGATCTGAGGGGTTTAGTGTTTCTTTTACAAACAGGCTGTTAAGATGACTGTATGTCATGTACATAGAGTGAAATTCATCTATCATCAGTCTACAGTTCTTTGGGGTTTGAGAAACCTACCAGATCCAGGCTAGATGTCAGCTAAGGTTTTTTGTTTGTTTGTTTGCTTGCTTGGTTGTTTTTTTCTGTTTTTGTTTTTGTTTTTGTTTTTGTTTTTTGTTTAGATACGGGGTTTTTCTGTGTAGCCCTGGCTGTCCTAGAACTCACTCTGTAGACCAGGATGGCCTGGAACTCAGAAATCCACCTGCCTCTGCCTCCCAAGTGCTGGGATTAAAGACATGCGCCACCACTGCCTGGCATCAGCTAAGGTTTGATCAGATCGTAGTGGCTCCTCTGCTATTGACACCAACCTCTCCACTTCTCTCTCCCACACTGCCAGTCCCTGTAACTCCTCTGCCTTCACCTCAGTCGCATCTTCTGCAGCATCTCAGATTCCAGCTGGCAGGAGTTAGAGTTCTTCCTCGGGGCCCACCCTAGGACTCAGGATGGCCGCCATCTTAGTCTCTGTAGTACTATTCTTCTGAGGTATGGGCTCCGAGGATAGGGGTTTCTTCTGATTCAGGAGGCAGATGCATGAATCAGCCTGCAGGGCTACATGCCTATGCTAGTTCTTGTTTCTCTAGCATTCATGATGACCACAGCCCTTCTGCTCCGTAGCCCGCCAGGGCAGCCCTGCTATGTCTTTCTTTCGCTTTAGAAAGCATCCATCCTCAGCCTGTGGCCACCTTCCTGCTTTAACCTTACTTAGTGCGTATGTGTGTATACGTGTATGTCTGTGCACAGTCATGTGTGAGAGGGTGCACATGTGGAGGTCAGGTCTGTGCACAACTTTGGGGGAGTCTGTTCTGACCTTCCACTTTGTAGAGATGGGGGGTCCCCTTTGTTAGTGCCTGTAAAATGTATACTCCAAGCTAGCTGGCCTGAGAGCTATCCAGGTTCTCTTGTCTCTACCTCCTTCACCATAGGAGTGCTGGCATTAACAGCAGGCCCCATTGTTTTTTTATGTGGTTTTGAGGATAGCACTTGGGTTGTGAGGTTTGCACAACTGGCCTGTCTACTGCTGAGCCATCTCCCTGGACCCGTGGTTCCCCTCTTTGATGAAGATGTCGGTCACTTTGCCTTAGGCCTAACCTCTACCACTGTGAACTTGCTTAAACCTTATTATTGGTGACTCATTTGTAAATAATATCCATCTCTAAGGTATAGTGAGTTGATATTGAACACTTCTGCGAGGAACACAAACCAAACTGATCACAACACACACACATACACACACACACACACACACACACAAGCTCACTGCAGAACCCTCTGCCATGGGAGAGAACAAGATGAAAAAGTCTGGGCTCAGGACACAGACGGCTCTGGAGCTACCATCTCATGGCCTCTCGTGGCTTCTGCCTCCCTGCCCACAGTGTAAGGGCAGGTGACCCTCCCTCGGGAAGGTGTGGAACTTTGAGGTCACTGTTCATCCTTAACTGTAGACTTGGCAGGGGGAGCTAGCGATGGCCAAGGAGAGAGGCTGTGACTGGTCATGCTGAGGGTCAGAAGCTGCTGTGGTTGCAGGTCACAGCAGCCTTGCATGGGACAGGGGTGAGATGTTCAGGGTTGCTATTATGGCTTAGTGTGCCAGCTGCCCCTTCCCTGCATGAAGCTGGTGTGAGGGGAGAGTTAGCATGCTGTCTTCGTAGGGTGTAAATGAATGGGGAAGGCAGGGGTGAGAAGGGGAAGGGGAAGGAGAAGGTAGGGAATGTTATAGCTTCTGGCCCCTGAAGAGAGAGGAAGGAGAGAGTGTGCTGGTGTTCATGATTCCTGGCCAGTTTCAAAATCACTCTGTGATTGGATCTGAGCCCCTCACCTTGAGATCATGCACAGTCAGCAAACTTGTAGCTTTCCTCACTGATAAATGCGCATGATGCGCTTCACAAAACTGGAAAAGAAAAAGAGGAACTAGCCATGAATATGCGAAACCTATCCATCATCCTTAGCCATCAGGGAAATGTTAATCAGAATTGCACCAAGTTTCCTGTCTCCTCTCAGTCAGAATGGCTTCAGGAAGAAAACAGACAACGTTAAGTGCTGGTGAGGTTGTGCGGCAAGAGCAAGTCACACACCATTAGTGGAAGGGTAGAATGCGGCCGCCATCCAGGAACCAGTGTGGAGGTGTCTCCAACGCTAAAAGAAGAACTGCTGTGTGCATGCATGCGTGCGTGCGAGGTCCAGCTAAACATCTGAAGGACTCTCAGCAAGTATAGCTCAGAGACACTTGGACAGCAGCCAAGATAAGGAATCAGCCTAACCCTAGAGGCCCATCGACAGATGAGTGGTTAAAGAAATAGGAGGCATACAGGCAAAGGCATATTTAGTCACAAAAAGGAGTGGAATCTTGCCATTTGTCCGAAAAATGTATGGACCTAAAAAACATTGTGTAATCCTGGTGATGGTGATGGCAGAAGTGCACACCTTTAACCACAGCATTCGGGAGGCAGAGGCAGGCAGATCTCTATGAGTTTTAGGCTAGCCTGGTCGACATAGCGAGTTCCAAGACAGCCAGGGCTACAAAGGGAAATCCTGTCTCAAAAAAACAAAGCAAAACAAAACAGATGATTGTGCAAGTGAAATGAGACCCAGGAAGGTAGATGATGCATGCTTTCTCTTATGAAGGGTCTATATTTAAAAACATATATGATATGGAAGTATACATCATATGGAAGTCAGGAGGGGCTCCACGGGAAAGGATGGGATTGAAAGAGAGTGGAGAGGGGCAAGAGAAATTAATGGGAGGGCTAGAAAGGCCCAAAATAGCCCATATTTCCTCTCACAAGAGGAGTCAGGATCTAAGCACATACATGACATGGATGGGAGGGAGGAGCATTTGGGGACGGGAGACAAGTGCGTGGGGTCAGGGGGAGTGTGGTGAAATGTGGCAATGAAGTCCAGTATTCTATACACTAACTAAAATATAATAATAAACAGTAGAGGAGCAGTCCCAGGGAGATGCATATGTCACAGTAAATGAGGTGAGAGGACACCAGTGATGATGTCAGAGGGGCCCATAGAAGGAACTGTGGGAGAACAGCCAGCCACTGCTGGAGGTGTGTTGAGGTCCTTTTCTCACACACACTGAGAAAGTGAGTGTCGTGTGAAGCCAGAGGAAACAGCTTCCACACATTAAAGGGATTCACAATGCTATTCACCACCTCAAAAGAGCAAAGGGTAGGGGCTGAGGAGATGCCCAGTGGTTAAAGTCCATGACCTGTAAGACTGGAGTACTGGCTCCTAAGCCCACATAAATGCCTGGTGTGAGTGGCAGCCCAGCAGTCATGCTAGCCTCAGAAAGTGGAGAGCAAGCTAGCTAGTGAGACTAGCCATATTGGTGAGCTCTGGGTTCAATTGAGAGACCCCACCTCAATGAAAAGGCAGAGAAGCAATTGAGGATGATAGCCAACCACAGTGTCAGGCTTCCACATATATGCACACATATGGATCCACACACATGCATGCATGCACACACATGGACCCACACGTATACAAAAACATGTGCACACCACACACACACATGAAGTTGGGAAAGGGATGGAGGGGGGATGCAAAGGATAATGTATGGGTGGCAAGTCCAAACTTCAAAGGGAATCTAGACTGATGGTTTATGTGATACAGAAAAAGATACTCAGCCAATGAGAGAAGATGGTCACTTCATACCTCCAGTTACCAGGTTCTTAACAAAAGAAGAGTGGGGCTGGAGAGGTGGTTACAGACACTGGCTGTTCTTCCACAAGACCCAGGTTCTGTTCTGAACACCAACATGGTGGCTCACAACCATCTTTAACTCCAGTTCTCGATAACCTGATGCCCTCTTCTGGCCTGTGCACACGGTGCTTGTATGGTGGTACAAGCAGGCAAAACACCATACACATACACATAAATTTTTTAAAAATATTTTTTAAAAATCCAAGTGCCATGGTGGCACACACCTTTAATCCCAGCACTCAGAGAAGCATACAGATCTTCAGGTTCAAGGCTATACTGGTCTACAGAGTAAATTTTAGGATAGCCATAGTTATGTAGAGAAATACTGTCTCGGAAACAAACAAACAAATAAACAAACAAAAAAGAAAGTTAAAGAGGTAAAAATTATATTTGAATATTAGCAAATTTAATATGCTAGCATGCAGAAGTACAATGTGTTTCAGCCACATGGTCAGGGAGTTGGTAAGAATGCAAGTTGACAGATTAAACATTTGGAAGATATTTGAAGAAAAATCAAGGAAAATTTTCAATCTATGAATTTCACAGAACTGATGGAATGAAGGAGAAAGATCAGTGTAATTCAAAATATGAACTGGATAAAGACAAAAGCTGTAATACAGGTAAAACACCAGACCAAAATCCCAAAGAGAAAAATGCAGATAGACTCCTCAATCTGAGAAAGGGTCTGGGAAATACCTCCCACCTAACAGCAAAGGCTAAAAAGCCCTTTAAAACTAGCTACAAATGTGTTATGTAGTTGTCTTGAGCATTGTGATATAAACATTAGACAATGCAATAGGACAAGAAAAATGAAACTCACCTGTCCTGGTGATTCCTCACATGTCATGCTGTCAACCTTTGCTTATCAAAAGACACTTCGGAAAAGTAAAACCACAGACTTGGAGTTTAAAAAATAAAATCATAAAGCAGGTATGAGAAAAAATGCTACCCCTGAAAGATACAAAGAGCTCTTCTTATAGCCCAGCATTTAAACAGCCCAGTTTGAAACGGGATTGGAGATGCGCAAAGCGCCTGTGTTTAAATGGACTGGAGAGAGCAGGTGAGTAGTGTCTTGCCTCCTCAGCCTGTTGGGAAAAGCAAGGAACCTTTTCACCAAATAGAGAGGGTCTCTGACTCTCTTGCTGGATCAGAAGGTACCCAGCAGACTGGCCAAATGTATGTGGGCCTGTGCAAGGGATCTCCTTCATATACTGCAGGTATTAGTGAAGAAGGACAGCCCCTTCCAACAGCCCTGTGGCTAGTGACATCCATTAGACTGCAACCACACATGTTACAACATGTGTGACCTTGAAATGGTGGTATTCTGTACAGTTAAGACTTCAGGATGTAAAGGAAAGGCCAAGAGTATGGAGCCAATAAAAACAGCGGTGGTCTGGTCTAGAGAGAGGGAGGAAGTGCGTCGGTGAGCGTGCGTGGGATACTTTTAGGGCAGTGAGTTGGCTCTGTGTTATACCATAATGTGGATGCCAAGCCAACATGGCTGTCAAAAGCCAAAAGATGTATTCATCCTTACAAAGAGTGATCTCCAATGGTAACTAGGGCCTTCGGCTCCTAATATGGCAATATTGGCTCCTCAGTAAGGTAACAGATTTATCTCCTCGATGCAACACCTTAGTAACAGGGGAACTGGTCAGAACTGAAGTGGTGTATGGAAAGCATGTTGAAATACATTGTAACAGTGTATTAAAAACTAAAAGCATGTATCATATACCTAGGAATAAGTTTGAGACATGCAAGGTACCTGCTAAGAAACCTGACTGATATTGTTGGAAGAAATTAAATATAGTTTGTCCTGGATAGTTTTTACTGTCAACCTGACACAACCCAAAGTCTCTTGGGAAGAGGGAAATGTAATTGAACAATTAATTGCCTTGATCAAGTTGAACTGTGGCCATGTCTAAGAGATTGTCTTGGTTAATGACTGATGTGGGAGAGTCCAGCCCACTGTGGGTGGTACCATCCCTAGGCAGATGGGCCTAGAATATATAAGAAAGCCAGCTGAGCAAGCCAGAGAGTGAGCCAGCAAGCAGCCTTCCTCTGTGGTTTATGCTTCAGTTCCTGCCCTGACTTCCCTTGTGATAGATTGTGTGACTTGGAAGTGGTGAACCTTTTTCTCTCTCAGAGTGCTTTTGGCCTTAATGTTTATCACCGTAACAGAAAAGCAAACATATCATAAAGTAAATAGATGGATTACCAGCTCTCTAGGAGTTCCCTGGGACTCTGCCAGCAGATTGGTACTGCTGAGACACCTGGTCTCAGGGGCTGAACAACTAGATTCTTGGCATTTCTATCAGGAGACAGCCTTGGGCTACTCAGACCATGACTGTAAGCCCTTTAAGATAGATAGGTAGATGATAATGATGATAGATAAATGATAGATGATAGCTAGATAGATAGCTAGATAGATAGATAGACAGATTATTGATAGATGATAGGTAGATAGATAGACAGACAGACAGTTGGGTGATAGATGATAAATAGATAATAGATATTGCTAGATTGATAGACAGACAGATAGCTGATTGATAGATGATAGACAGATGATAGATAGATAGATAGATAGATAGATAGATAGATAGATAGATAGATAGATAGATAGAGTCATTCTTTCAATTATGCTCTCTTAGAGAACCCTGGTTTAATACAGAATCTATCAAGAATCTTATAGCAGAAAGTATCACCATGCTTTCCTTCCTTCCTTCCTTCTTTCCTTCCTTTAGACAGAGTCTCACTCACTTTGTAGCCCTGACTGGCCTGAACTTGATATGTAGATCAGGCTAACCTCAAACTCACAGAGATCCACCTGCCTCTGCCCTCAAAGGGCTGGGATTAAAGGTGTGTGGCACCACACTCTAGCTTCGCACTTTTCTTAAGCGACAGTCATCCTGCCTCTTTAAGAGAGGCTTTGCCTTGCAGTCTGCCCTGTCCTTTCAACACTGCTGTTATCTGTGGGCAGGCTCCTCCCATAGGCTCACTGCTTAGCATTGTCAGGGAGCACTCAGTGTTCAGACATTAGCACCAGTATGCAATTCATTTCATAGCTACTGATGTGTGTGTGTGTGTGTGTGTGTGTGTGTGTGTGTGTGTGAGAGAGAGAGAGAGAGAGAGAGAGAGAGAGGAGGCAGAGGAAGTACAAAGTCCCCCTAGTGCACTCATGTGGGCAGGTCTTAGGTAGGTCATCAGTCAGGACCTAAGAACCAAGCTACAGTGAGTCAGGGAGTCGGGGAGCGGCTCTTCCATCTGGGGGTGTCATCGAGAGGATTTTGAAAGGAGGGGTATTTGAGTACCCTCAAATGGGCAAAGGTGGGTGATGTTTCAGGTCAAAGAAATGGGGGTTGGGGGGAGCAGGGAGGCTGGAAAGCAAGCAGTGGGTCTGGCAAGTTCTGACTGCCTTACATTGGCCAGACAATGGAGTTTGCAAAGGGAAAATGAGAAAGAAAATAGATGCATTCAAATATCCATTGAGTTCTCTGTGTCTGGCATCATTTTGTACCACAGGGTTTTATCAGTGAGCCCCAAATACAAAACCCCATCTCTCATAGAGAGGGAGAGGGATGGTGGGCATGGTGACTGAGGTTGGACCTGGTAACGTAAAATGAGGACAGGTGTAATGGAAAGAGCAAGCTTACCTTGGGACAGCTGGGTCTGGAAAATTGTGGGGCAGCCATGAATGGCCTGGGAGAAGATTAGTGCTGGGAAGTTGAGCTCAGGTTTGAACCTGCACAGCAGGCTGGATCAGGGATTATCCTGGCAGTGCAGGCAACCAGCTGGGCTCATGCAAGGAGCAACAAGGCAGTAGACTATAGGATTGCCCCAGAGGGGATGTTGTGAGGTCCCAGGAGAGAGGTGGTGGCCTGTTACTATGGTGTCCATCGTGAAGCCTGTTTGGAACTCTGTGAAAGCAGCATGGGGCTTCTGACCAGGGCTAGCATGTGCTTTGATTCAACTGTAAAGAGACCCCTTCAGAGTCATGTCAGGCTGGGGGCAGAGCTGAAGGTGGCTAAGAGTGATTACTGAAAACTTGAGCAGGTTGTAGCCTGTGGGTTGTAGTATGTGGGAAGGCACTGCACCATGTGAGGACAAGGAGACCTTGACTTAGATCTAAGCCCTAGCAAGCTTCCAGGCATGACATGACCTTGGATGAGACCAAACCACGATCTGGTGTCCCAGCTCTGCCAGCACACATGGGTAGTTGAGAGCCATGGTGTCCTCAGCAGGAGTAAAATGATCAGGATTCATGCTCAGGACCACGAACACTGCCCCCTGCATGTAAACCTTGCAGTATGAAGTAGATGGAGCGTTATGGCCAGAGTCTGGAGGGGTGGGGATGATGCTACCAAGCAAGATGGGGATGAGGGGTTGGATGAAAGCCAAAGGAAGACAGAACAGCCTTTCAAAATAAACAGCACAGAAGGAAAGCAGAAGGTTCGAAGGGGACCAGCTCTACTTGTGAGCAGAAATAAAGAGCAAGGTCACATAGGGCCATGCTGGGGTCAAGACTTATGCACGGCTGTCCCTAACCTCAGGTATGCCTGCCCTCTTGCTGGTAGAGGGGCTGCACAGTTCTGCAGATGTGTCGTGACTTCACAGAGTGCTTAACTTGCTCCTGCAATGAATCAGAAGCACATCTGTCCCCTTGAGGTCTCACTGATGGTGGGTTCTTGTTGGTGTGTGTGTGTGTGTGTTCATGTGAATGTTATACACGTTTGTATATGCATGTGTGGGGACACACATGGACATGTGTGCGCATGTCTGCAGAGGTGAGAGGTCAATGTTCCTCCCTCTCCTTCTCTCCCATGTTAGTTTTTGACACTGAGTCTCTCACAGAACCTGGACCTTGTTAATTCCATTAGGTTGGCCCCAAGGATCCTCCCACCTCTGCCTCCCAAGTGCTGGGATTGCGAGTGCTTGCCCCCCACACCTGGTCTTTTATGTTTCCTAACTCTTATTTTTATTGATGAGCTTTAGAGCAGACAATTCCATTTCCCCTGCAAAATGTATTGCCTTCCGTTCCCTTAGTGTCCCTGCCACTTTAAACCGTGTTAGTCCTTATTTCCCTTCAACCAGTTATGATAGGAGTTACCTGCCTTCTGAGTCTCCATAAACCCACTAAATGTTTAAATCCCTGAAACAGATTCAAGTTGGTGTTATCGGGGGATGCTGTAGCCCTTCACTCGCTTAGTTGGAAGCAGACAAAATAATTACTCTCCCAAGTTTCTTTTATTGGTTGTGCTGAATAAGAATGGAAGCTATGCGGCTCTGGGGACCGCTCGTTCCAAACAGGAAAGCCTTGTACACATTTCCAGCTGGCAGAGGGACAAGGCCGAAGAGGGCATGCAAATGGAGAGAGGCCCAGAGCCTATTTAAGAACCCAGCTTGAGAGTGAGACACAAGATACCTTGGGCTAGAAATTCTCAATGTGCAGGACCAGCTGTGCAGACACCTCCCAGAAGTACTCCCAAGAGGCACTGAAGACGTTTCTATGTTCTGTTTAAAAAGGTGAGAGCTACCAACTGTATCCCTTGAAAGTGTCACCAACACAGTTGGAAAAGGAAAGTTGTGGGCAGGTTTCAGATGCAGGGAGAGACGGCAACAAAATACAGTGTCTAACCCTAAGCTGGGCCTTCTACTGGAGAGGGTTAGGTTACCTCAAAAGATTTGAGTGTGAATCATAGATTAAGGAGTTGTATCTCCTTAAATTTACTGAAAGAAGTAAGTGTACACTGGCATGTGGAGAACACCGCCGTTCATAGCAAGCATGCAATTTATAGTACTTGGTTGATAGGGCCACGATGTATCCTCTGATCAGTCACAGGTATACACACACACACACACACACACACACACACACACACACATGTATTCTCATGCCTGCCCATAGAGACATGACAAAAATGGTAGGTAATTACACTGGGGAAGAACTTACCACGGACCTGACACCTGCTACAACCTCTGGGCATAGTTCTTCTCACTCTGTGTGATTCCTTGAGAGGCATCTGCACTGTTGGGCTCGTCAGTAGATCCTTACTGTTTGCTGCGGAGTCTCGTTCTGTATGGCATTGTGGGTAGACCACAGTGTGCAAAGCTATTCGCCCACAAAAATATATCTAGGCTGCTTCCAGCTTGGCGTTACTATTTATTGGTAGAGATGCTTTGGACATTATATGCCAGTTTCTGCAACTTTTTAAAAAGATGTATTTATGTTTGGTGTGTGTGTACATTACATGTGTGTGGTACCTGTGAGGGCCAGTAGAGGGCATCATATCCCCTAAAACTGGAGTTAGAGGCATTGTGAACTGCTCAGTGTGGCTTCGGGGAGTGTGGGTCTGCTGCAAGAACAGGACTGGCTCTTAGCTGCTGAGCTATCTCCCCAGCCCTCTTTTTTTTTTTTTTTTTTTAAGATTCTATTGACATGCAATTCACACTGGTCCACAGGATGTCATTCCACCAAAGTGGTGCAACTCTTACACAGCAATCGCCATCCATCAGTTGTCTTCAGGCACCCAGCTCCTCTCATGAAAGCCACTGAATATACATCCTAAGTGGCCTCTTCTGCAATCAGTCACAGTCTGATCTCTGTGAAAACTTGTCTGCTGGAACATATACCCATTCCTTTTATTGCCAAAATACCCCATTGTGTGGACAGGCTGCACTGTATTTAGTGGCTGTCCCTTGGCAGGGTTGCATAGTTGAGACTCTGACTCAAACAACAATAATAATGTGGAATCACAAATTTCCATTCAGCATGGCTTCAACTTTATTAAGTATAATTTTATTTATTCCTCCAGAATTTCATATGTACATAAACATACAATGCATTTGTATCACACTCAGTCCCACCCCCTCCCCCCATCTCCTCTTGACTTGCAGCAACAGCTTCAACCCCAGTACTGCTGGGTAAGCATAATGGGGCATCCTTGGCCTTGCTGCTGATCAAGACTGTCATTAATCTCATCATTAATCTTAGTGTTGGTTTGGTAGATGTTCATTCTCAAGGTGGCTTCTGAATTCATTGAGGTTTTGCCAGTGTCTTTTTTTTTTTTTAGCTATTGTTATGGTGGTATGCATTTTCCAAGGTTAAATTACATACCTGAAATCCATCTCATGTGGCTGTGTCATGTTGGTTGTTTCTTATTTCATTTTTTAACTCTTTATGTAGTTTTGGATTTGATTTGTTAATATTTTGCTGAAGAGCTTTATGTTGAAACTCATGAGTACAATACATCTGTAGCTTTCCTTCTTTCAACTGGCTTTGCTGGGTTTCTGAGAGGTACTAGCTTCATGAAAATGCATTTCCTTTTTTGTTTCAGTTAGAATTAACTGGTGATTTAACAAAGCCTAAAATTACCCAGAGGATGGGGCTCAAAACAAAAACAAAGAACCCTGTATCTTCTGGATTTGGCCCTCTTATATCAGGTTGGCCTGTGTCTGTGTTTGAGGGGAACTGTCTTGATGAGTAATTGATGTAGGAGGGCATAGTCCACTAAGGGCAGCACCATTCCCTAGTCAGGTTGACTATACAAGAAAGCTAACTTAGCATGGATCTGTGTACCGCAAGCAGTATTTTGTGGTTTCTGCTTGAGTTCCTGTCTAGACTTCCCTCAGTAATGAACTATGAGCTGGAAGTGTAAGCCAAGTAAATCTTTCTTCTCCGAGTTACTTTGGCCATAGTGTTTTATCATAGCAACAGAAACGAAACAGGATATACTTCATTTTTTAAAACGGAGATTATATAAGATTGTTGTATGGAGTCTGCTTTAGATATTTTGTAGAATTCTCTAGTAAACACAGCTGAAGCAGGGAATTTCTTTGCTGGGATATTTTTAAGTCACAAATTCAATTTTGTGACCATCAAGCTATCAGTGAAGTTCTGACCATAACTTTTGGGGAATTTGTCCATTTCTTCTCACCAGTTTTATTTTCTGACACTGGTGGCCTGTATCTTGAATGTATCAGTCTAACTGAGGTTTGTCAACTCCATTGTTTTCCCTGAAGATACAACTTTTTGTTCTATTGATTTTCCTGATTTTTTAAAAACTTAATTGATTGCTCTTCCTGTTTTATTCTTTTCTTCCTTCGCTCGCTTTGCATTTTCTTTGCTATTATTCTGTTGGCTTCCTGAGGAAGAACCTTACATTACTGTTCTGTGCTCTCCCCTCTCCTCTGTCCCCTGTGTGGGTATTTTAGGGTAGGAGTTTCTCTCAGCCTTATTCCTGCAGCTTCTCACGGTTCTGTTGTGATTTTGATATGTCATGTCTTCCTTTACTTCTATATATTCCAAATCTGTTTTTGCGACTTCCTCTTGACTTGTGAGTTGTTTTGAAGTGTGTAGCATAATTTTCAAACATTTAGAAATGTTTATGTTGTGTTTTCTTTGTTCATTTCTAGTCTAATTCCATTGTTATTAGAAAACACACTCCTCGTGATTTTGATTATTTTAAAGGTATTAAACTTTACTTACTGGCCCAGGGTATGACACATGACTTGGTGAATTTTCTATAGGCTCTTAGGGTAAATGGGAGTATAACCTGCTATTGAATAGTGTCTTGATTCGGTAGAGCTTTTGTAACAATGTTTTGGTAAGCCGGGGCCAGGGAGAGAATTCAGTGTTAAAGCATGTGCTATGCTCTGGGGACCAGTGTTTGGATTGGCAGAACCCAGGTGTATGCTAGATGCATCTTGTGATCCTCTTGTAATTCCAGACTCTGTGGAAACAGGGGATTCCTAGAGTGAAATGGCTAACAAAAGTAGACATATCAGCAAACTCTTTGAGAAAGCCTACCTGGATCAATAAGGCAAAATGGAAACTAAATCCTTATGTCAGCCTCCAGCCTCCATACACACCCTCACACATATGTACCTGTATACACACGTGTGTATGTGTGTATATATGTATGTGTGCTTATGTATATATGTGTGTACATGTGTGTGTACATATATATGTATATATGTATATGTGTGTATGTGTATATATGTGTGTGTGAGTGTGTGTATATGATGTATGTGTATGTTTATGTATATTACATATATATGTGTGTGTTTATGTATATATTTGTGTATATGTGTATATATGTGTGTATGTATATATGTGCATATATGTGTATATATGTGTGTATATGTATGCATACATATGTGTGTATGTATATGTGTGTGTGTGTGTGTGTGTATGTATGTATGTATGTGTGTATGGACACATAGAGAAATGGAAAAAGAAAGAAGTTATCATGAGCTGAGTCATATATAAACAGTGTGAGTATTTCTCACAGACTAGAAGACTGGGAATTCCAGAATCAAGTTGTTTCCTGTTGCAGAGAGCCTCCTTGCTTAGTCTTTACCTGGTGGAGGGAGGAAGTGACTCACTGAGCCCTGTCTAAGTGCTCTTTAACCATCCATCCTCTTGAGCTAAAACCCCAAAAGGACCCATTTCCTTAGACTGTTGCCTTGGGAGTCAGATTTTCAGCATGTGAGCTGTTGGAGGGACATAGACCATTGATATATTGATCTGCCACAGGTGGAGTGTTCTGCTTGTTTTGATTAGAACCAGTTGATTAGCTGCATTCCCCAGCTCTTCGATAACCAAACAGACTTCCTGTGCTACTGACTTTATTGGCCCCTAAGAGAAAAATTCTGGACTTGTCCTATTCCTTCAGCTCTGTCAGGTTTTGCTTCATGTATTTGGAGGCCCTGTTGCTTTGTGCACATAGAAGATCATCACATGTTCCCGAATCTCTTTGCAGTAGTTAATCCTCTTGGTATTGTGCTTTTAAAAAGAATCACCAAGATAGCCTAGTAATGTTCTTCCTTTCCTATTTTATTCATTAACAAGTAATATATGTTCTGTTGGTGGTGGTGAAATATTTTACAATACTCATTAATCCCAACATATCTACATCAGGATAGACAATAATATGACATCTGATGATTTAATATTTATCATATTTTCTAACACTCAAATTGAAATCTAACTACAGGCTTAAAGATGGGAATTTAAGATTTGAATATGCAGAAAGCAATGTCTACTAGATTCTTGAGTATGTACACAAGGGCTTATAGATCAAGATATCACCTATACACCTTAAAAACCCATATAAAATCTCATGTCCAGGGGCTGGGGAGATGACTCTGTGATTAAAAGCTCTTGCCTGTCTTGCAGTGGACTGGAGTTGGGTTCTCAGCACCCACATGATGGCTCACAACAGTATGTAGCTCTGGGTGATACATCAGCCTTTTCTGGACTCCATGGACATAAGGCATACATGTGACACATATACATACATGTAAACAAAACACTCATGCATATAAACATTGTTTTAAATTAAAAAGGAATCTCAGGTGTTTACCCAAGGACTATATTAGGATCTTTAAGGATCATGGTTAATTTACTTTGAAATTATGTAAACAGTACTAGAGAATATGAGATATTTCTGTTCATCAGAAGAGAATGTGGATTTTAGAAAACATTGAAATGGCTGAAGACCTGGCTTAGCAATATAAGGACACTTGCTGCGAAATAAAGGAACCTGAGTTCAATTTCGAGCATTCATGCTAGAAGCTGAGTATGTGTGGGCATGCCTGGGACCCCAGAATGGATGGGTAGAGACAGGAGGATCCTGATGCTTGCTGGCCAGCCAGCCTAGCTCAAAGAGTGAGCTTCTGGTTCAGTGAGAGACTATCAAAAAATAAAGAGGAAATTGATAGAGCAATACACCAGTATCCTGCTCTGGACTCCAAATGTGCACACATGAGTGTGCACACACACATGCGCGTGTGCGTGCACACACACACACACATAAACACATGCACAATTAAAAATAGCATTTATAAAGTATTGGGAAGTACCAATCCAAATGGCCTTATTGAATCCAACTTATTTTTATATGTGTGATAATGGCCGGCCACTTGTCCCAAAGGGATAACAGCCAGTGATAACAAAAAGTCCAGACCAAGTGTATTCTGCTTTTGGAAGTGCAGGGAGTCAGGTACAGTTCGGGTGATTCTGAGAGGATAGAGGCCCTGACTTGAGGATGGCCAGGCTGCCACACAGTGGAGAGACTGAGGCAGAACCTGCAAACTCAGTGGTGAAGAACTGGGAGAGGACAGTGTTCACAGCCCTCTAGGCAGATGGTAGGAGGAGAAAGATCTCTGGCCCCCGGACATCTGCCAACCAATGTTTGGTTGCATGTCTATGAACAGAGCTAGAAGAGTGGCCAGAAAAAGAACCAATCAGAGAGGTTTAGAGGGAAACAATGTCCAGCACTCCCAATGGGCCAGGCATCTGGCCCTCATGCAGGTCCAGAAACTGTGCCTACAGCTCCTACTGCCAACCTGCGAGCCCTCATGCTTCAAGGCGAACTGGACAGATTCCTCCTCTGTAGCGGGGAGCAATGACCTGTCACAACACATGGCTGTGCTCCTGGCTAGCAAATTTCAATGACAAGATACAGAAGGACCAGAATTTGTCCAAGTAATTTAGCTGCATCCCAGAACAAAGACCAAGAAGATTTCTAGGGACATAAGGCTCTTTCACAGGAAGCAAGAAGAGATCACAAACCAGGCATCCCACTGAAGATTGCTAGGCGCTGGAAGACTCAGGAAGAGAGGCCTCATAATGAGGATAAAAATCAATGTTTTGAAATGTAGCAGGAATGGCCATGGATATTGGATTTAGCAGCCGGGTGCATTAAAGTCATTATGATTGAATTTCAAAGGTTCAGAAAGTCAAGTGGAGACATGGATGGTATTATAACAAAATTGAACTTCTCTAATGGAGACTGCAAGAGCCGAGATATAAAACACATTGAGTGGGGTTGGTGGCTGGTTAGACGTTGCAGAAGGAAAACTGGTGAGGTTGAACATAGTCAAGAGAGCCATTTAAAATGAAATACACAGGAAAAAGAGGTTTTTTTTTTTTTCAGTGAAAATGCCATCAGTGGTACTGGCTGACTTTAAGCATCTAATGTGTGCATAGTTGGAGACCCCAGGGAACAAAAGAGAGGCAGCCAGGGTTCTAGTTTCTTTTCTGTTGCTGTGACCAACACTATGACCAAAAGCAGCTTATGAGAGGAAAAAGATTTATTTGGATTAAACTTCCATCATTAAGGGAAGTCAGGACAGAAACTCAAACAGGAGATTGAAGCAAAAAGGCCATCGAGGGAATGTCACTTTCTGGCTCGCTTGTAGGCTCATGCTTAGCTAGCTAGCTTTCTTATACAGCCTAGGACCACCTGCCTAGGGAATGGTATTGCCCACAGTGGGCTAGGCCCTCCTGTATCTCCAGACATGTCCACAGGCCAATCTGATCTTGGGCATTCCTAAACTGAGATTCCCTTCTCACTTGGCTCCATGGTGCCATGTCATTATGACAAACAGAAAAAAAAAAGAGTTTTGTTTTTTTTTAAGGAAATAATATAGTTGATTTATTGGTAAGAGTTAATTATCCTAACAGTTTTTTTTTAATCTAATAACAAAGCTTTAAAACACACAAGCCAAAGAATGATATCACTGTAAGGAGAAATATCTAAGTACATAACAATAATACAGAAGACACACAATATCTAAGTACACAATAAGATGCAAAGACAAATACAGACACCAGCAAAGATAAGGTGCATCGAGCAACATCATCAACCAAGCTGATAAGACTGACTTATATGTAAAATACCTCACCACCACCAACAGGACACACACATTACTTGTCAAATTGCCTAATTCGCTGATATGCACCACATTTTGAGTCATACAACTCTCAATAAATTTAAAGAGATTCAAGTCATGTGAAGTAAATTCTCGGACCACAATGGAACTAAATTAGAAGTCAGTTGCATAAACATCACAGAGAAACCATCAGTCACTTGGAAACTAGTTGACCAACTAAAGCAGTAAGGAAACACACAAGAAATAATGAAGAGTTTGGACGGGAGGAAAAGTTAAAACAATGTTTCAAACTTGTGGGATTGTGCAACAGTGGTGCTTAGGGAGAAATGTGCAGCACTAAACAATTAACATTAGGGGGAAAGAGAAAGAAAGAAAGAAAGAAAGGAAAAAAAAAACAACCCTCAAATAAGCAGCCTTAAACTAGGCTAGAGGGATCAGGGAAATGAGTCAGCTGGGAAAGTATTTACCATGCAAGCATGAGGGTCTGAGTTCAAATCTCAACATCCACATAAAAAAATTGGGCATGGAAGCATGGCCCTGTGCTCCTAGTGCTTGAGAGACAAGAACAAGCCTGTCTCTGCCAGTCTTTAAGCCTTGTTAGGTATTCATTCTAGCCAATCAGTGAGCTCTAGATTCCGTGAGAGACCCAGCCTCAAAATACAAGCTGGCTCAAGGACCACCGTGAAGGAGGGGGAGGAGGTGTGGAAAGCTTGTGAGGCTGAAGGTTGGGGAGGACTGCAGCCAGTGGGGAGGACTGAAACCAATGGGAAGGACTGCAGCCAATGGGAAGACTGCTGTCTTCCGGTGCAACAGGACCCCTGCACTCATGAACTCACAGCAGCAGTGGTTGCCTGCAGAGATCAAGCCAGCTAACTCTCCAGCAAGGACTGGGGAGAGATCTGTGAACTACGTGGTCCTTGCTGATGAGCTAAAGACAGCCAGTGGCTTCTAGGATGGGGGGAGGGGGGAGGGAAGAGGAGGAAGTGGAGGGGGGAAAAAAGCTTTCTTTAAGTGCCCTAGGTAGGGTGACTATGCTCCAGTGGGTGGCCACACACACAGGAGTATATGGACAACACAAATTGGAGTTAATGAACTGCCAAATTAAGAGAGGTTGGAGAGAGACAGAGACAGAGACAGAGACAGAGACAGAGACAGAGAACATGAAGTTGCAGGAATAATGACGTGGGGGGGATTTGGAGTTAAGGTGGGCATTGGGATGGATAAGATCAAAATACAGCATATGAAATCCTCAAAGAATTAAACGTATTTGTTAAAAAGGAAAAAAAATGAGGTAGAGAGCAATGGAGAAGCCTTCTGGCATGACCTATGACCTCCGTGTGCACGCTCTTTTGCATATACGTATGCACAAACATAGAGTAACAATAAATTTTCTAGGAAACTAGAAAAAGGTAAACAAATGAAATCTGATGTAAAGCAGGGGAAAGAAGAGGGATCTGAGAGGAAAGGGGCTGTCAGAATACCTGATGGAAAGGGGCTGTCAGAATACCGGATGGAAAGAAAGAGGAGAAAAAAATGAATAATTAAGCTTTTGTTTATTTTATTTTATTTTATTTTATTTGAGGCAGTAAATAAAGCCTGGCTAATTGGCGGTGGGGGAACAAATCCCTACCATTTGTCATGAGAGGAGACATCACTACAAGTCCTACAGACATAAGCAGGCACTAAAGGAGCATTAGGAACACATCCACACCAATACACAGCACGGGTGGAAAGGACAAATCACTTGCACTCCGTGGCCTTTCAAAACCCATTTCCAGAAGAAATACATCGCCCAAGGAGCCCTCGGTCAAATGACTCACTGGAGGATAGGATCAAATGCCTCAGGAAGAGATAATACAGGTTGCATACAGTCCTAGAAAATCAAAGAGATGAAGACAAGCCCCAGTTCATTCCATGAAGCCAGAATTCATCTGGTAATCAAAGTAGACAAAGGAGTCATGAACAAGTAAAATGAAAGATCGATATCCCTAGTGAACATGGAATCCAAAATTCTACTAAAAAATTTAGGATGGAGAATTCAAGAGTCTACCTAAAAGACCATGATAAGTGGAGGAGGTCATCTCAGAGATGCAAAGATGGCTTGATAGTTAAAAAAAAAAAAAAAAAGAATCTCACTAAATCAACAGGATATGGGATCCCATATAATCAATTCAGCAACCCCACAAAAAGCATTTGATTTTTTAAAAAATCCCACTTTTGTTTATAATTTTTCAAAAAAAAAATACAAAAAAACCCCACCAAAACCCAAACCCTGTTTCTTGACAAAGATAAAGGGAAATCTTTCAACACACAGAACTATATTTGTGTGCTTGGTTATGTATGAACACCTGTCTGCACCTCATACCAGATAACCCAAAATAACCCAAATTAGATATGAACCTAGATCGTAAATTCCAATGCAAAGTCTAAAGTGGTATATAGCTTTAGAGGAAATCACGGGAGGAAAACTCGATGAATGTGCATTAGCAGGAGTTCACCAGAACCAAGACTTGCTCTTCAAAAGATAGTATTGGGAGAATGGACACCCAAGTTGTGGTGTGGGAGGAATCATACCCAAAGCATGTGCTTGGTAAAGGATTATATCCATTTTACAAAAAGAACTCTCAAAATCGAATCACCCAGAGTAAAAAATACCTAAAGCTTTAACATTGGCAGAAGATTTGAGGGTCAGAACACCAAACAGATAAAAAGTGTAGTGGATGATCTGTAAAAAAGCTGTCAGCATGGCTACCTAGTGAGATCCTGGTTCTCATCACACACACACACACACACACACACACACACACACACACCTATATGTGTACATTATCTTGCATACATACAGAACACTCACCTGGTACCTAAATCTCATGCTCCCATCCCAGGGCCCTCACAGTCTCACTGTGACATTGAACTCCCATTGAATATCCAGATTCAGAGAGCCAATCACACCAAAGACCAAACCAGGCCTTGCATGCATTGCTGGTGGGAAAGGGAAATGACGCAGACACTGGAAAACAAGTCGGTGGTTTCTTTAAAAGCTCAACAAGGGGCCAGAGAGATGGCTCAGCAGATGGTGCTTGCAGGGGACCTGGGTTCACTTCCTATTGATGCAGCTCATGACTGCCTGTAACTCCAGTTCCAGAGATCTGACACCCTCTTCTGAACTCCACAGATACCAGGCATGCACACAAACATGCAGGTATCCATCACTACATAGATAAATATTTTTAAAACATTAAGCAAATACATATCACCATTCAGTATTCCCAGACCTGCGTTTTTCAGCCAAGAGAAAAGAAGTTCACATGTGCGTATGCATATACGGGCTCCCGAATGCTTCTCACTGCCTTGTGTGCCTACAAGAGGCTGGGCAGTGGTGGCGCACACCTTTAATCCCAGCACTTGGGAGGTAGAGGCAGGCAGATTTCTGAGTTGGTGGCCAGCCTGGTTTACAGAGTGAGTTCCAGGACAGCCAGGGCTATACAGAGAAACCCTGTCTTGAAAAACCAAAAAAAAAAAAAAAAAGAAAAAGAAAAGCATGGGACTGCTCAGATGTCCATCAGCAGGTGAATGGATGGCCACACTGTGGTTTGTGGTTACCCATCTCTCCAGCCACTAAAGCTGCTTTTTAAATGAAAGGGGGAAAATCCTTAGCACATCAATGTAGACTTGAAGTGAGGCCTTGGCCGAGGGCTCCTCTGAGACCCGACTCAAGTGGCTGAAAGTAGGGACACCTACAATGGCTCCATTTGCTAAATGAGCAGACTAATGTCCATAATCACACAACACTCAGCAGTACGAGCCTTTCCCCAACAGTCTTCACCAAAGTTTATCAAAGACACCAACACAGAATTGATAGTACTCAGCCACGCGTGGTGGCGCACACCTTTAATCCCAGCACTCAGGAAGCGGAAACAGGTGGATTTCTGTGAGTTCAAGGCCCGCTTGGACTACATAGCAAGTTCTAGGCTAGCCATGGCTACATAGTGAGACCCTGGTTCTCATAACACACACACACACACACACACACACACACACACACACACACACAGCCCTATACTACTTAATGGAACATGCACTATTGTGTGTACATGTTGTGTTGTGTACACACACATATTAACACACAGGAGAGAGTGTGTGTGTGCCAGAGGTCAACCTGAGGTGTCATTCCTCAGCTGCTCTGCATCTTGCTTCTTGGTGACATACTCTCCTGGGGGTCACCATCTGGCTAAGGTAACCAGTCAGCAAGCCCCAGAGGATCCTATCATCTCTACCTTCCCAGTACTAAAATGGCAAGGACGCGCCACCACACAGAACTCTTTAAGTGGTTTCTGGGGATCGAACTCAGTTTCTTGTGCTCTCAGTGCTAATATTTACTAACTGAACCATCTCGCCAGCCTCTGTTCTCTTGAGATACACAAACCAGGAAGGAAAGATTAAGCATTGTTTGAGAGCCATGGTTGGGAATGAGGCGCAGAAGTCAGAGGCTGGGTTTACTATAGGTCATGGGCTGTGACCCTAGGTATGATACGGAGACTCTCTGTACTTTAGTGTCCTTATCTGTAAATTGAATGCAATAGCAGCGTCGATCTCACGGGGCTGGGCAAGGATGGCAGGAGCAGGTAGATATTAGGTACTTAGGACTCAGGGTGTGGCCCATGATAAGCGCTCAGGAGTGTTAGCCATGCCCACCATCACCCACACCACCAATATAATCGGCCACATCTCTGTTTTACAGCAGTGTTGTGTCTGATAGACACCTAATAATGACTACTTACTAAATGATGGGTGGAAAGGGCCATGAGACTATAAAAAGATGGAGATATAGGAACTTAGCAATTTACCAAAGTTGGATATCTAGAAAAAAAGTGCTGTTAAGTCCCACCTAGGGAAACCGTATTCAGCAAAGAAACGTAGGTACCAAGTGTTGCCGAAGAAAGCATTCTAGAACCTTGGAGAGATGGTGCACAGGGTGAACAGGAGCTCTGCCCCATTCTCACACTGCAGATGGCTTTCTGAACCCATGGGTATCAGCCATAAGTTATTTCTTATCTGCATTTTGATGGTGTTAACTCCTTTTCTCTCTTCCTGTAGTTGCTGTTGAGAAACTCAAAAACTTTCCCGTACGTGAGTCCTTACAAGTGTTGTCCTTTACCTCTTCTGCCTTCTGGAGAATGCCAGTCGGTCCCCAGAATGCTATGGAACTTTCCAGCAACTGGCCTTACTGTGTATCTGTCCTTACCCTGTTAGGACCCTGATGGAACCTGGTACCTGTGAACTCTAGACTTTCTTCTCTGAGGAATTTTCTTGAATTCACAGAGGGTTTCCCTCTGCTCTGTTCCCAGAATCCTCCTGTTCTTGGTGGAATTCACCTACTGTAGGTCCATGCTCAACTTTCTTCACTCCCCCCACCCCCCACCCCAGTGCCGTAGTTTGTGAGACAGTCTCTTAGTGAACCTGTCATTCCTACTGCCCAGCACTGACGTCACAGACACTGTCACCATGCTGTGCCTTACATGGATTCTGAGCGTTCAACCTTGGGTCCTCATGCTTATATTTGGGTGTCATGGATGTCACCGCTTCTGCCAGTTACCTAAGCCAGGGTCCCTGTCTGTCCTAGGCTCGGCTCCAAATGCCCGATGCAGCCATCTTCAAATGCTGGCACCCTCTTCCACCTCCCCCTCCTCCAGTTCTCTGAGGCAGCCTCCAGGTGGAGAGGGACAGGCTGACAGTGTCTCAAGGACTTGGGTCCATCCTGCTATTGTTCTGTGAGTGCAGATCTCACCCTGCTGCCGGGGCAGTCCACATGTGACTCTCAGTGTCTAGAGTTGCTGTTCCACAGTCTGTATAATTTGGAAGAGAGAGCTAGCCTAACCCTAACAAGCCTCACCTTCTTAAGATGGTGCCACTCTTGAGGGAGTCCGACAGCTTCCGGTCCCTAAGATGGTGCCACTCTTGTGGGAGTCCAACAGCTTCCGGTCCCAGTAAGAGGATGGGAGACCTGGTGGGAAGGGACTAATCAGGAGCGTCAGTTGCTGGGCATGTGATGGAGACTATGTTGAACTTATCAGTCATGAGTAAGGCTCCCAGGAGCTACAGCTCATTGGCAGAGCCTTTGTGACCAGCAGAAAGCCTGCCCAGCTCTATTTTCTGACTCAGAGTTGAAAGCAAAGTCCTGGTGCTTTTAAACGGTTATGTTTAGGGCTATTTGTTACACAGTTGTAGCTGATACAGCTCTTGGCTTAGCCTGGCTGTCCATCGTTGCTTATTTTTCCCAGTAACATCTCAGGTCATTCATGTATGTGTGCTGCTCCCTTCTCATTGAGATACCCTTTGCCATTTTCTGTTGAGTTTCTGGTCACCTTTTAGGCTTCATGTCTGGTATTCCTGATCTCTGATCTGCCATAGTTCCCACACAGCACCCTGCATCTCCAACTGTTTGCTGATGTGTACTAGTTGGACAGATGACGCTGCTCTCTTGAGTCATTTTCTGCTTTGTGAGTGAGACCCATGACTCCCACTCTGCCTTGGTACTAGGAAAATTCAAGTCATTTTCACTGAGGACATGACACTAGGGGCCACTTAGTAAATGTTCATTTTTCCCTGGTCCCTCCTTTCTGCCCAAGCCCACTCTTCTTTCTAATGCGCTGGTCCATGGGATCCTTCAAGACTGTATGTAGTCTCTGGTGTTGAACACAAGCATTAGCTTAAGTGGATACTTGTATGTGTCTCATGGAATTCATAAAACATGGTCTCTCTTCCCAAAAACATCATTAGGTTAAGGAGAGAGAGAGAGAGAGAGAGAGAGAGAGAGAGAGAGAGAGAGAGAGAGAGAGAGATGGCTGCCTTCACAAATCAGATTTTTGTGCCAACCCCCTCTTGTGCCAGTTTTACACGTGGCAGGGCCATTGATCTGTGGCTTCTGTCACCTGTCCACTAAACATCACAGCACCGTCCCCATGTTTGTACATTCTGTCTGCACAGGATCGAAGCTTCCAATTGACAAATACAAATGCCTCATTAGTTGACTTTTGATTCTTGTGACAGACTTCCTGGACTCAGCCAGCTCTGATTGCAACAGGCACAGAATGTGTTCAAGCTTGTAGCTTTTTCTTTCACCATTTTTTTGACACCATTATTCACAGAGGCAAGATTACATCCAAATTTTAAAGGCACACGTTGGGTTTCAAATGGAAGTGATAAGCCCCATCATGTAGTGAGGACTTTGTGGAAAGGAATGTCATGGGACGTGTTCCTTAGAAGAACTGGGGACATTCATCTTGTGCTGTCACCGTTGGGCTGTGGAGACTCAAAGCCACCGTCTTGTACCGCCCTACCTCTCATGCTAACCATTTCTTGTGATCACAAGGATTCAAGGTCATGCCTTCAGCATTGTTGGGCAAGAACCAGGTGATGGGGAAATGATTGGAGCTGTATTGAACTTGACTTGTAAAAATACCCCCTCCCCCCTTTTTTAACCATTGCTACGTGCTGACCTTGGCCTTGGGCTTCCCTTGTGTTTTATGGGCATTTTTTACACTGACCATTGGCATGTCGATCACTGTGTGGTTGGTAATGATTAACCTATTTTGTTGGACCCCTGGGTCATAGGTAAAGGTACAGGGGAGGATTCTGTGGCTTTTAGTTTGTTTATTTTGAAATGTTATTTTAGGTCCTTTGCCTAGCTGAACTCAAAGATGTGTAAATATGACTCTGTTATGTAAAACAACCTGCCTTTGTAGACTAGAATCTGAGTCTGGGAGCCGCCTGCTGACAACTTGCTCCCTTGGTAAGACTTCCTCTTTGGCCTTTCAACCACTCCCTTAAACCTAATCAGACTTCCTCTAGCAGTGGAAGGGTTAAACTGGTTTCTCCAGGTTTATAATGTTGAGCTCTGGGAGGCAGTGAGCTGGGGAGTCAGTCCTGTCCTGTGGCACAGTGAATGAGGGAAGGAATAGAGAGGGCATGGTCAGGAAGCCAGAGTCATGGCTATCGGGATGCTTTTGTGATCGATGTTATTGGTCATTTGTTCATGGAAGGCACGGAACTGTTTTCTGTAGCTGCTTCAAGTGTCCTGCTCGGTGCTAGTCAATAAGTAGTTCTAGAAGATATCTAGGAAGTGACTTGTCGATCCAAGAACCTCTGTTAATAATACAGAGGTTTGACGATGGGTCCGAGGCAGCCCACAGTAACTTTCCTAGTGTCTCTTGTCTTTCTTTCTTTCTTTCTTTCTTTCTTTCTTTCTTTCTTTCTTTCTTTCTTTCTTTGTATAGTTCTGGGGGTGCTGGAGGCTTTCTCTGTGCACTCCAGCAGTAGCCACACCCTAACCCCAGTCTTTTATTCCATCCGAAGGACGAAGCCCCTTCATTCTCTCCCCTCCCCTTCATCCCTTCTTCTTCCCCTTCTTCCTTTTCTTTCCTCCCTTCCTTAAAAAGGTCTTTCTATGTAGCCCAGCCTAGCCTGGAACTCACAATCCTCCTGCCTCAGCCTTCCAAGTAGTCAGGTTTCCATGAGTGCCACTGTTTTGTTTTGTTTTATTTTGTTTTGTTTTTGGAGACAGGGTCTTACCATGCAACTCTAGCTGTCTTGGAACTTGCTATGTAGCCCAGGCTAGTCTCAAACTCCCAGACATCTGCCTGCTTTTGCCTTCCAAGAGCTGGGATTAAAGGTGTGTTTCATCACTCCTAGCTACCTGGCTGGTGTTGTTGAAACTTCTGGACTATCCTGTGGCACACTTGGTCACAGGACATATCCAAAGCTCAGCGTTTGTGGATCTAAGGGGAAAGTCAAGAATGCCGAGCCTCCCGCTCCTCTGGCTCTTCATGTTTGCTGTCTGCTGGGCACCAGTTTTTACCCCAATGCCAGGGAATGCACTGGACCTGTCTGGCCACGTCCTTTGCTTTGCATTGAGGGGTTGACACCTGGCATCCCTTGTTTCCACAGCTCTCAATTCATGACTGGAAACTTCTCTGTTCACTATACTGTTGAGATATTATTATTATTATTATTATTATTATTATTATTATTATTATTCTCCTTCTTACAAACTTTTTCAAACCCTGTAATTATACTCCACTCTGGAAACTGCAGGTCACGTATCCAGTGCAGAATTCCCTTTGACCTCTGTTCTGGGTACTCACTGCACAGATATTGTCTTTGGATGCTGGTGCCGTTTCACTGACTGGGCGATACCTGAGCAGTAGCTGCTTATACAGAGCCACAGTGAGCTCTCACAGAGCCCGGCAAACATGAAGGCTAGTTCTGTAACAAGAGTCGAAATTGTTTTTGAATACCTGCTCCGTGGTAGAGATTATTCTGGAAGTATGCTTACAAAAATCATGCAAATATACCCTTTGCTCTATCAAGACATACAACCTAATAGGAAAGGCAGACATAAGAAGTTACATGACCACATGTAAATAAGGGCCTAAGAGATTTAGGACCCAGGGGTGGAGGACCTTAGAGCAGAATGAGCCCCTCTTGGCTTCATACAGTAGGTGCTCATTGTACGATTAGCAAGTCATATTAGCCAATTCACTCAATGCTGTAGAGAGTGGCAGCACACATGCTTCTTCAGCAAAAAAGGTTGTCAGTGGACACCCAAATCCCCGTGTGCTTTGACCCTTTCCCACCATGAAACTGCATGTCTGTTTCTTTTGTTTCCTATTTACTGAACGCTCTTAACAGTTTTTAAATGGTCAACTTCTTAATTCCCAAGGGAATATTGCTGTTACTTAATTCAGTTATCCCAAGCCATGTGGGCAATGCTAAGGTGGGGTTTCTTCCTCATTCCCCTACCCTTCTGGAATATCTAGGCACAAGGCACAGTCACTGGCTGGCCTGGCCGCTCTTCTCCATAAATCAGCAATGGTGGTGAACTATAGATGTTGGACACAGTGGTAAGACTGCCCCGGATGTTTTTGCTCTCAGAGTCTGTGAGGATGCCAGGGTCTGACAGGAACCTCAGGGCCAGTGTGTTGGGGTGTGCCCATGTGACCTCTGTTATCTATCTGGGGGACTCATTCAAAGGGAAAGGCTCTTATCTGCCCTGGTTGGAATCAAGAAGGACCAATGTGTTCTTCATTGTGTGCAGTGCCAGGCCCTGTGTCCAGAGTTCACGCCGAGATTGCTCTCCTCTTGAAACTGTATTATCTCATCTCATTTGTACATGGCAAGAGCAGGGTTTCTCTGCCCAAGTCCTGGTTATTCCCTAAGAGCAACCAGTCAAGTGACATGATTCCTAAACACTGGGGCTCCCTGAAAGTCATGGCAAGGAGACCAACTCATGGCCTTCGACCCGTGCCCCTGGTTTGTGGGAATAAAGGCTGCTGTTGGAGTCAGTGACAAAAAAAAAAAAAAAAAAAAAAAAGGAGAAGACGCCGCCCACCCCCAGCACAGACTGCCCAGCAGTGACCTTTTTATAGGGATGAACTTTATGGCTGATATCACAATTGCCATTTTTGAACTTTTTGTTCATGGTGAAAATAACTTATGTAATGCTTATCACTTCGCTATCTGGCTTGCCAATTAAAGAGCAAGTCCTTTGTGTATGATACAGAATTAAGTGTGCAGATGGGCTGGGGTAATAGATCTATTGGTGGAGTGTGCTGGGTGTGCATGAGACCCTGGGCTCCATCCCCAGCACCCACCGCCCCACCAAGTAATAAAGTAGGCACAGGCTTGTGGCATAACATAACATAAACACATCATTATCCTACAAAGGTCAGTGATTTTGTAGGGGTGGGTGCGGGTGTTTGCATCCATGTGCCTATACTCATGTGCCTGTACATGTGTGACACATGTGCCTTTACACATGTGCCCCATACACATGCTTGTATAGGTCAGTGTGAGCTGTCCTCCTCAATTATTTTCAACTTTTCTCTTTGAGATAGAGTCTCATGAACTTGGATTCAGCTAGGTTGGCTGACCAACCAGTCCTGGGAATCCTCCTGCCTCCACCTACTCAGTGCTAGGATTGTAGATGCACACTGCCATGCCTAGCTTTGTGTGTGTGTGTGTGAGAGAGAGAGAGAGAGAGAGAGAGAGAGAGAGAGAGAGAGTGTGTGTGTGTGTGATGGGATTTGAACCCAGGTCCTGGAACCCTCACAGCAAGCTCTTTACCCACGGAGCCATCTCCTCAGTTCCAGGATGTTTTTATCTCCCTGTGTGTAGATCTCTTACAGTTTCTCCCTGGGGGTCATGAGCACCCATGACAAACTGTCAGGATTCCAAGTTCCAGAGGTGAATTTCACAGAAATATGTAATTGTACCAACTTTTCCTTCCTTTCTTCCTTTCTTCCTTCCTTCCTTCCTTCCTTTCTTTCTTTCTTTCTTTCTTTCTTTCTTTCTTTCTTTCTTTCTTTCTTTCTTTTTTTGGTTTTTTTTTCGAGATAGGGTTTCTCTGTGTAGCCCTGGCTGTCCTGGAACTCACTCTGTAAACCAGGCTAGCCTTGAACTCAGAAATCTGCCTGCTTTTGCCTCCCAAGTGCTGGGATTAAAGGCGTGTGCCACTCATTTCTTGAGGAAGCCAAAACATCTCTCTTCCTCTGCAATTAAAGTTTGTTGACTCTTGGCAAATGGGAACCGTGGCGCTGTCAGTTCACGTGTGTTCACTCAGTGCTTTGAGAAATGTTCTTCAGAAGACGCTGGCTCTCTGTAGCCACAGCACGACAGGAGCTGCAGCACTTGGAATCCACAACCGCCCCGCTTCCCCAGCACACAGTAGCTCTGGCCTTCTCTGCCATGGGAGCTGTGGCCTTCTCTGTGACTACTTCTAGATGGAAAAACAGTTTAGGGAGCTAAATGTCATCTAGTCAGTGTGGCTGGGTGGTTGGTGACCCTATCAGGCTTAGGGGAAGGAGGCTGGGTCAGGGCCTACTGAAGGCAGCTGTGAGACAGTTTAGGCAGAGCTGCAGAGGTGAACCTCCCAAGAGGCCTAGTGTGATCAATTCCCATGGGGCTGAAGGGGCCATGACAAGTGCATGATGGGAAGAGATGAGGTCCAAAGGGCTGAACTGACATGCTAAGGGGATTGAACTTGGGGCTAGAGGGAATAAGATTCATTTAAGTCATTTAAGATTATGGAGAAAGAGTATACTTATTTATATGGAGACTATTTTGGTTTTTTGGGGGGTGGTTGTTTTGGTTTGGTTTGGTTTTGGTTTTTTGTTTGTTTTTGGTTTTTGTTTGTGTTGTTTGTTTGTTGTTTTGCTTGCAGGTAAATGGAGGTTGATGTTGTGTAGGAAGAACACTGGATACTTATTTCCTCCCCCTTGATGTCCCTCAGCCAGGATCAGTGGCCTCCCTGCTGACCCTAGAATGTGCTGGCATGCACTGGCACTTGGTGTTCTTTTTGCTGGAACATTCTGCTCCAGAAGAGAGCCCACCCTTCTGGGGCTTCCCCCAGTGAGGCATCTGTTCCCCATCTGCTCCTGCTGTATCATCTCACCCCCAACAGACATCCCATTCAGTTGGCTCCACCTGTGTCCCCATTGGAAGGCCTGTTCTAGGGAACGTGGACTTTACTCTTGTCCATGGCTGGGAAGCTGAGCTCAGTGTACTGGACAGACAGTAAGCAATGAAGGGTTGCCAGCTGCACGGCAGTTCGGCACCTTCTGTGTTTTCTTGTTTGGAAATTTAAAAATATATATTTATTTTATTTTCTGTGTTGTATGAACATTTATCCTGGATCTATACATGTGTACCAAAAAATGTGAATGCTCACAGAGGTCAGAAGATCCCCTGGAACTGGAGTTACAGATGTTTGTGAGCTGCCACATAGGTGTTGGGAATTGAACCAAGGTTCTCTGCAAGAGCAACAACTACTCCCAACTGCTGAGTCATCTCTCTAGACCCTGCTTCGAGAGTCAAGGGAAGGGTAGAGAGTCAAGGCTGCCACTGCTGAGTCATCTCTCTAGATCCTGTCTCGAGAGTCAAGGGAAGGGTAGAGAGTCAGGGCTGCTGAGATTTGAACTTAGTGATGTTTTCAATTCAGAACAGAAAGTGAATGGCTATTTTCCTCTCACAGGTTAGCGCTCTGTGGCCTGCCTGGCCACATCCATCCAACATGGTGGACACAGAGAGCCCCATCTGTCCTCTCTCCCCACTTGAGGCAGATGACCTGGAAAGTCCCTTATCTGAAGAATTCTTACAAGAAATGGGAAACATTCAAGAGATTTCTCAGTCCATCGGAGAGGAGAGCTCTGGAAGCTTCAGTTTCGCAGACTACCAGTACTTAGGAAGCTGTCCAGGCTCTGAGGGCTCTGTCATCACAGGTAAGTGCTGCTTTCTAGGAAGATCTCTCTCTCTCTTTCTCTCTCTCTCTCTCTCTCTCTGATGCCATCATTACAATCAAATTAATGACCACACCCAAAAAAGCCGTGGTGCCCCCTGCAGTGCCGTCCTTCCTGCTCACCACGTAACTTCTGGTATGCTCTCTACCATTGTGCCAGATAGCACTGAGCATCTTTTTTGTGTGATAATTCATCCTATAACTTTTTTTGGTAACTTCTCTGTTCAAATCATTTACCCATTTTTACTTGGGTTGTGTGTTTTCTTGCTACTGATGCTAGAAACTTATATCTGCAATCTGGACAACAAGGACTTCATTAGATTATTGATCTATAAATACATTCTTCCAGTCTCTACTTTATTTTTTCCTGTTAGCTGAGTTATTCAATAAAAAAAAATCAGTTCCTCATTGATGGAGTCCACTTATCAGCATCTTTCCTGTGTCATATTTAAGAGTTCTTCACTTGAACTCCTAGAAGTCTTAGGTTTTATGATGAAGTCCAATATTCCTTGGCTTAAATTTTTTACATACACATCAAAGTTTCTTTCTCTCTTTCTCTTTCATTTTTGGGGTTGTTCAGGTATGACTGACAAGGCCGCTCAGCTGTCTCTGGGTCTCTGGAATCAGGGCACAGTTGTAGGTCTGCTCCTAGGGCCTTGCTCAGCTCCATCTATCCATTTCTCTCACTGAACACCTATCCCATGGTGTTGGCATTTCCTGAAAGCTTAGCAAACATCTGCCCAACGTACGCAGCTCTTCTACCCTCAATGTGTTTACCCAAGAGAAGAATGTAGACAGCCCTGTGTGTGTGTGGCTGCTCACAGTATGTCTATGTGCAATAGCCCAGTGTCACGTAGATAAGTTCTTGGGTCATATTCTTTTGGATAGTCTAGGACTTCCCTACTTTGTGTACTTTATATACTTTAAAAATCAGCTGGTCAGTTTAGTGTGTGTGTGTGTATGTGTGTGTGTGTGTGTATCTGTGTGTGTTTTGTGTATATGTGTGTATGTATGTGTATGTATATATGTGTGAATGTGTATGCATATGTGTGTATGTATGTATGTATGTGTGTGGGGGGGTGTATACATATGAGTGCAGTTGCCTGTGGAAGCCAATGGCATCCTATTCCCCTGGATCTGGAGTTAGAGATGAGTGTGATCCACCTGAACCACGTGCTGGGAACCCAACCTGGGTCCTCTGGAAGAGCAGCAAGTGCTCTCACTCACTGAGCCATCTCTCCAGCCCTAGTTACTCTACTTGGTCAGTTTTTTAAAATAAATTATTTTTAATTCTATGTGCATTGGTGTTTTGCCTGCGTGTATGTATGTGTGAGGGTGTCGGATGCCCTGGAACTGCAGTTATAGACAGCTATGAGCTGCCTTGTAGGTGCTGGGAATTGGAACCAGGGAAGAGCAGCCAGTACTCTTAATGGCTGAGCCATCTCTTTAGCCCATAGTTGATCAATTTCTTTAAAAAAAAAAATGGCAGCTAAGCTTTTGATTGGAGTTTTACACACACACACACACACACACACACACACACACACACACACACACACACACACGATCAGTTTGGGGAGAACTGACATCTTCTGATCTGATTCTTCCAATTGGTTCCTGACAGTAGTCTTCCTCCCTTACCTGGTCCTCTTCATGTCCTTCAATCGAGGGTTATTCTGACTCATACCCAGGCCTTCACATTTTGCATCAGATTTGTATGGAAGCATTATAAGGCTTTTGATATCATAAATGGTATTGATTATTTTGCATTTAAACTTCTTATCATCCAGTGCTATGTATATAAGAGTATAATCATTTTTGAATGCTTAATTCATAAGCCTAATTAGTTCTGGTGAGTTCTTTACAGATTCTTTAAGATTTCCATGTGAGGGCTGGAGAGATGGCTCAGTGGTTAAGAGCACTGCCTGCTCTTCCAGAGGTCCTGAGTTCAATTCCCAGCAACCACATGGTGACTCACAACCATCTGTAATGGGATCCGATGCCCTCTTCTGGTGTGTCTGAAGACAGTGATAGTGTATTCATATACAATAAATAAGTAAGTCTTTTTTTTTTAAAAAGATTTCCATGTGAATAATGACATCATGTGCCACAAAGACAGTTTTCCTTCTTCCATTTCAAGTTGGGCCTTTTTAGTTTCCTTTATTACATTGTTATACTGGTCAGAATTTCAAGCACAATGTTAGACAGGAATGGCAGTGCCTCCTCTTATTACTGATCCATAGAAAAGCCACACAGTCTTTGCCACAGAATGTTCTGGTTACAGTTTCTCATAGATGTCCCTCCAACAGTGTTCTTATGGGGTGCTTAGATACTTACCGGACTGATGGAGTCACCTTCTTGTCCCAGTGTGCTGTTTTTATTAGGCATCGATGTTAGATGTTAGATTTGGGGAAATCCTTATGATGATTAAAAGGGTTTCCTTTTAGTTGGTTAGTTGGTTATTTAGTTTACTTACTTACACACTCACTTTTTTTTTTGAAACAAGGTTTCTCTGGGTAGCCCAGCTGTCTTTTGAACTCACTTTGTCGAACAGGCTAGCCTCAGACTCACAGAGGTCCACTTGCTTCTGATTCCCAAGAGCTGGGACCAGAGACGTGCACTACCACTGACTCCCTGGCCCCTTTTAGTTTATTAATATGGTGAATCACACATGTCAAAGGTTAAGCTAAGCTCACATTCCAGTGAAAAATGTTAGTTTGTCCTAACGACTCACCATCTTGTTATAGAGTTTAATTGTCTAAGATTTTATTCAGGGGGTGTTGGTTTTTATTTTCAGAATCTCTCTCTCTGCCTTTGGACTTAGATTGATTCTTGCCTTGTAAAAGGAGGAAATGCCTCCCCCACCCCCTTGTTGGTTTCCTGAAAGTTTTTCTGTAGAATTAATACTTGAGTTTCCTTGAAAGCTTGGGAGATTTCATAGATAAAGTGGTCTGAGCCTGGCGTTTTCTTAACTCACAGCCTCTTCCTTCCCTCCCTCCCTTCCTTCCTTCCTTCCTTCCTTCCTTCCTTCCTTCCTTCCTTCCTTCCTTCCTCCCTCCCTCCCTCCCTCCCCCTTCCTCTCTCTCTTTCTTTCTTTCTTTCTTTCTTTCTTTCTTTCTTTCTTTCTTTCTTTCTTTTTTTCTTTCTTTCTTTCTTTCTTGCTTGCTTGCTTGCTTGCTTGCTTGCTTGCTTGCTTGCTTGCTTGCTTCTTTTTTATTGACAGGGTCTCACTACATAGACCGGGCCTTGGCTTATAGAGATCCACCTGCCTCTACCTCCCAAGTGTTGGGGTTAAAGACATAAAGGTTGTGCCACCCCAACCAGCAGAAGTTTTCTTTAGAGGAGGACATTTTAAACTATATATTTGATTTCTTTCCTAGGAAGAGGGAGGACTGTTCATTTTCTCCCTCTTTGTAAATGCTGGCTATTTGTTTCTGTATTATGTTCTCTATACAAAAAGAACATACACTGTGTATTTTTGTTGTAAAGGGGGGTATATTAGGTTGCCTTACAAGATTGGAGGCTGGGTGGTACCCAGTGGCTTTCTCCATGCTCATGAGCCAAAAAAACAAAAACAAAAACAAACAATTCCAGTTCAGTCTAGGAACCCCCAAAGCCTCAAAACATAGAGGATCAATCAATCTTAGTCCAAGGCTGCAGGCCTGGCCACTGCCTGGACAGCACTAGTATATGTATCTAGAAGCCTAAAATAACTGTCTGGTGTCCACTGGTGGTAGCGGCAGCCACAATTGTACTTGCTCAAAAAAAGGGGTGCTTGCACACACTGGCTAACATCTCCTTCTTTGCCTTTATCCCATCTGGGCCCCTGGCTCATGAGATGCTGCTGCCTGTACTTAGGGCCAGTCTTTCTCCCTTAGTGGTCCTTCCACATGTCAACCCTAATAGACACACCCAGATGTGCTCTTCACTAGACAACCTCTTAGTCATCTCTCAGCACAAAAGAGTTGACAGTGAAGACTGTCATGGTATCTTTCAGAGAATGTGTTAGTTCCATCTAACCTGTTGAACTTATGGACATGAAGCTGTTCATAATGTTTCCTTATTACCTCTATAATATCTAGGGAATCTGTAATGCTTCTGCTTGTTCTGCCTTTGCTTCATTTCTGTTGATGTGATAAAACACACTGACAAAGCCACTGAGGGGAGAATGTATTGTTTAAGTCACGGTTCCAAGTCACAGTCCATCACAGCGGTGATGTTGGCAACAGAAACTGAAGGGAGTTGGTCATATCACATCTATTATAGGAAGGGAGAACAACGGGTGTTAGTGTTCAGCTCACTTTTCTTTGACGGAGAATCTCTCCTGTTTATTTATTTGCCTGAGTGTATATACATGTATGGTGTGTGTGTGTGTGCAGTACCTGTACCAGCCAGAAGAGGGCATCATAACCCTTGTGGCTAGAGGTACAGGAAGTTGTGAACAGCCATGTGAGTGATGGGAATTGAACTCCAGTCCTCTGGAAGAGCAGCCAGGGCTCTTAACTTGAGCCCTCTCTCCAGCTTACACTTTCTCTACTCTTACATAGTTCAGGATCCCCTGTGTAGGGAATGGTGCTGCCCACAGTGGGTGGATCTTCCTACCCTTAGTTAACATCGATTGGTATCCTTCTGTAGGTATGCCATGTTTTCTTTCTCTATCCATTGTGGGACACTAAAGTCGACTCTTCATCTCAGGTATTGTGAATAGTGGTATGTAGGGTACAGGCATCTCTTCAGCAGATCAATTTCAGTTCCTATGGCTATGTTTTCAGAAGGATGGTGGGGTTGTTTCAGCCCTTGGTAGTTTCACATTTTGTTATCAGAGGAAGCTCTATAAAATTTCCTACAACAGCTATGCTAATTTGCATTCCCATTGACCCTGTGCAATGGCCTCCTCTGCACCCTTGTGACACCTGTCACTCATAATATATGTGTGTGTGTATGTGCTCACACATGTGCCTTTTGATAGTTTCTATTGCTGTGTTTTCCAGTTTGCCAATCTTTTCTTCTGTAGTGTCTAATCTACCTGGTTTATTTTCCACACCAGATATTGCAGATTTTAACTCTAGTTCCGTGATCCATCCATTCCTTTTACCCTCATTTCTATGCAACACACCCAGTCTTCTGCCTCGCATCTTGGAGTATGATCAGAATAACTCTTTAATGCCTTGGCTGCAAATTCTATCATCCTGTGTCATTTCTGGGACTCTTTCATTCATTTCTCTTCTCATCATGAGCCAAAATTTCTGTTCCGATGCCTTGTAATTTTTTGTTTTATTGACTGGCACTTGCTATGAGCTCTGTGGTGTGGTGGACTCTGCATTCCAATAGGCATGCCCAGGCTTTGCTCAGAGATGCAATTAGGTGACGGTGAAGTGTCTGATCCTTTCGGGTCCCACTTCTTGCTTTGTTAGATAGAACCGTCTCACTTTTACTTGAGAGGTGCTTTCCTCAGTACTAAAGCAGTAAGTGTCCTGAGTGCTGCCCTTGCTGCCCTGCGCAGTCAGGAGCATCCATTGTGCAGGGCAGAGACAGGAATGTGCTTGGTCCTGGGAGTACAGTTCCCTGGGACCAGTTGCTGCTGGGGTGGCCCTTATAGTTGCTTTTTTGTTTTGTTGTATCATTTTCTTTAATTTGGGGTGTGTGAGTGTGTGTATGAGTGTGAGAGTGTGTGTAGGGGGGTCAGAAGACACCCTTCGTGTGTCTCTTTTCCTGCTGTGGGTTTCTGGAATGCAGAAAGTCATTTTTTCCTACCACTGAGCCATCCCACCAATCTGTTGGGTTTCTTGATCTTACCCTGTTCAGGTCTTCCTCTGTTGTAGCTCAGGCCGTCCTGGAACTCACTGTATAGTTCAGGCTGGCCTCCAACTCGTACACATCAGTCTTGGCTACTTCCGGCTCTTAAGAACTCAGTATGAAGCTCCTAGAGCTGAGGAGATGGTTCTGTGGGTCAAAGAGTTTGCCGTGTAAGACCTGAGTTCCAAATGCAAAAAAACGTGTCTGAAAGACAAGGAAGCCAAATGCAGTGGCATGGGATGGAGATCACAGTGCCTTGTGAAGAGAAGGCAGGCCAACACAAGGGCCTCCGAGAAGCTCTCTCTCTAGCTCACCGGGTGCACAGATCAGTGAGCTACAGAAAAGAAGTTTGGTCTCAAACAAGATGGAAGCTGACAGCCGACGCCCAACTTGTCTTCTAACCTCCACTTCCATGCCACAGCATGCACAGGACAGCACTTGTACACATTACACTGTGCACACAACAGTGCACACAGACATACACATTATACACAGAAGAAGAAGAAGAAGAAGAAGAAGAAGAAGAAGAAGAAGAAGAAGAAGAAGAAGAAGAAGAAGAAGAAGAAGAAGAAGAAGGAGGGAACTTCTGTAACTGCTCCTGTTGTTATTTATTATGTGGACCTGTTCCTGAATCAGCTGGGGGATGTAAGCAGAGATGCGATTTTTCTCATGACTATTTGGCTTAAAATGTGGCTGTCTCTTTCTGCATGCATGCTGGCCAGGAGTGACAGTAGCCACTCCACAACCCTGCCAGCACTTCTGTCGCCAGTTTTGAAGAAGTTTAGTTTAATCTGTATGCAGTGATAGTATAGTCTCTGTGGCTTTAACTCAAAGTCTGTTAAGGACAGTGACACTGAGTGTCACTCCATACACACACTCACTACCTGCCTTCTTGGGTGAAGTATTTATTCAGGTCTATTGATGGCTTTTTTAAAGGGGGTTATTTATTTATTTATTTATTTAGAATGTATACAATGGTCTGCCTGCATGTACATCTGCAGGCCAGAAGAGGAAACCAGATCATATTATAGTTGGTTATGAGCTACCATGTGGTTGCTAGGAATTGAACTCAGAACCTCTGGAAGAGCATCCAGTGTTCTTAACCTCTGAGCCATATCTCCAGGCCTCTGTTGATGCTTTTTATCTGTGTTGTTTTCTATTGGTTAATTTTAAGACTTCGCTGCATCTTTTGGACACCAGCCTTTTATTGAGTTGGTTTTTAAATTTATCTTCTCCCAGGCTCTGCCCTTTCTCTTTTTCTCTGACTTTCCTCTCCTCTCCTTTCTCAATTCTCTTTCTCTGTCTTATTCTCAGCATGCTTTTTTCTCCTCTCTCGACACACACTCTCTTGGTTCTCCTTCACTTTTCTCTATTTCTTTACATATTCTCCTCCCGTTTCTGTCTCCACCTCTGCTTCCATCTTTGCCTCCATCTGTCTCTGTCTCTGACTCCATCACTATCTCACTCTATAGCCCAGGCTGGTCTTGAATTCACAATCCTCTTACCTTAGTTACTGGATTTTAGGGTTAAAACCAGGTGTTAGGATACTTGTGGGCATGACTAGTCTACTGAAACAGTGACCACAAAATTGGAAAGCAGCCAGCTCTGTGTTGGGCACGTGGCATGGGAGGCTGGGGCCCCCGTGGAGGCCCCATACTATGTCCTCTGAAGAACTGGAGGTAGGGTATGAGTCAGGAGACAGACTAGCACATGTGAGCCTCAAGGATAGTGGCACCATGGTAAGTAACTGTCTTAGTCAGGGTTTCTATTCCTGCACAAACATCATGACCAAGAAGCAAGTTGGGGAGGAAAGGGTTTATTCAGCTTACACTTCCATACTGCTGTTCATCACCAAGGAAGTCAGGACTGGAACTGAAGCAGGTCAGGAAGCAGGAGCTGATACAGAGGCCATGGAGGGATGTTCTTTACTGGCTTGCTCTCCCTGGCTTCCTCAGCCTGCTCTCTTATAGAACCCAAGACTGCCAGCCCAGAGATGGTCCCACCCACAAGGGGACCTTCTCCCTTGATCACTAATTGAGAAAATACCCCACAGCTAGAGCTCATGGAGGTACTTCCCCAACTGAAATTCCTTTCTCTGTGATAACCCAGCTGTGTCAAGTTGACACAAAACTAGCCAGTACAGTAACCATGGGCAGTGTGCAGCCAGGGGCAGGGCTGACTCCAGAGAGGCGCCTGCTCACATCACACATCCCCCTCTTACAGAAAATTATCTTCCCAAGGATCTGATTTTGGCATGGGTGGTAACACCCCAGGTTTCACATACTTTCCTCTTCCGTCTGTAGATACCCTCTCTCCAGCTTCCAGCCCTTCCTCAGTCAGCTGCCCCGTGATCCCCGCCAGCAGTGACGAGTCCCCTGGCAGTGCCCTGAACATCGAGTGTCGAATATGTGGGGACAAGGCCTCAGGGTACCACTACGGAGTTCATGCGTGTGAAGGCTGCAAGGTACGGAGGCCCCGGGGGAAGGGGGGTGGCTGCATGGCTCGCCACCTTTGTTCCTCTACAAGATGGCTGTCGGCACTCCGAGGCCTACAGAAGGAGCAGAGAACTGTCTTCCGTGGCAGGTTGACTCCCCTTCTGACAATCTAGGGCAGGTTGCTTTGCTGTACTTTGTAAACATTTGAGAGGGGCATATCCTTTAAACCAAAACGAACAAGAAAACAAACAAACAACAACAACAAAAAAGCAGTCAATTTAAAAATGATTCTTCCCGTGGTACAAAGTATAGACTACGCACTTTACCTCAGGACCACCCCAGAAGCCAGCTAGAGCAGAGGTGACCATGTAGAGGAATGTGTTTACCTATGACCTCAGGACTTCTCCAGAGGCCAGCTAGGTCAGAGGTTACCATGCGTTGAGCAAGGGTGTTCTGTCCCTAGCTCAGAGTCCACGGTACCTAGCTCCTGTAACTGACCTCCAGCCAGTCACTTCTGGCACAGACTGACATCCTCCTAACCACTGCACCCTCCTGTTGTAGCTTTCTCCCCAGTGAGAGTCAGCTTGACCTCTAGACAGGCATGAGCCCGCCCTCGGGTACATAAAGTGAACATGGACATTTTCAAGTTTGTCAGTTCATGGACACCACGTATGGAAAATTGAGAAATGTACATACTCAAAATCCAAAGGCTTCATTCCTTGTACCTCCTGGAAGTGTCCAGGGTCTAAGGAAATATCCTAGACTTTCCTGTGCCTTCTTGAAGAAGCGTTGCCATCTCTCTTTGGTGGGCCTGGTCTTACAAGCCTAGTGCATGGTAACAGTGAACCCAGATCAAGGCTCTGATGCTCGCTGGCATTTACAGCCCTTGCTTTTTGCAATTCCTCTCCATCGCATAGGTCCTTCTGACATTCTACCTCACATACCTAGGTGAGGAACCTTCCCCTTCTGGTCCCCCAGTCCCCAAGAAAAGCCTTGCGCATGAGCCAGGAGAGCCCACTATCTCAGGCTAGAAGAGGAAGCAAAAGCAAAGGACCCCAAAAGCCATAATAAACCCAATTCTCAAGTTTCCTATCTGTATCCCTATAAAAATGCAACTTGGGATAGGGCCCTCCATCAAGGCCATGTCTAATCATCTTGGCTTTTATGAGCTCAAGTTCTTTTCTTCCTGCGTGAAGCCTTGATGCTCCTATGAAGCAAAGGTTGTTGTTTTGGAATAGCCATTTTCTTCTTGTTATAATGTTTTCTCTTAGGGACTTGGTGTTGTCTTCCCCAGTCTGGTAGGGTCTTTCTAAGATCGCTTTGAACTCTGCCTTAGCATATCAGTTTCCATTTTCAAGGCAGTGACATACACATTTCCTATTTGCCCCAGTTACCCAGAACTTTCTAGAACTTCAACACATAGTTTCTTAGAGATGGTAGGACTGGGCTGTGACTCAGCTGGGAGAGTACTTGCCTAGCATGCATGAAGTCCCTGGTTGGATCCCCAGAACCCCATAAAGCCAGGCATGGTGGAGGCTTAGCCAAGTGCTTCCAGCACTCAAGAGGTGGAAGCGGAAAGGTCAAGAGTTCAAGCTCATCTTTGGCCACCAGAGCAAGCTCTTTACCTGGCTGGGCTCCATGAGACCCCATTTCAGAACAAACCAGTCAGTCAATCAAATCCATGAGAAAGCTGCGCAAAGCCAGTCTGGAGGCTTCCCAGAGCCCACGTCCTTTATTTATATTATGTGTTGACGTCACAGGGCTTCTTTCGGCGAACTATTCGGCTAAAGCTGGTGTACGACAAGTGTGATCGAAGCTGCAAGATTCAGAAAAAGAACCGGAATAAATGTCAGTACTGCCGTTTCCACAAGTGCCTGTCCGTCGGGATGTCACACAATGGTAGGTAAGGCTGCTGGGCATACTGTGGCAGTCCCTGCCTCAGTTTCCCCTCCTTGATCAATCAGAACAGCTGTATTGTGATTGGGTGTACTGTGCTGTCTAATTATCTCCAGCAGCTGGTATATTTAGCAGAGCACTTGAAACTCTTATGGTGAGACATGGCTGTCAACTTGGAGGTCACTGGAGTGGCAAGATGTCACATCACCACTCTCAAATGTGTGTTGTTTCAAACATTGTACCGTACTGTGCGTTTCCATTTTTTCAGCCATACTATAATTTAGAACATGGTTCCCAGTGAAGATCATTCATTCATTCATTCATCCATTTATTTTTGAGTTGGGGGTTTCAAAATCTATCTCTATATCTATCATCTACCTATCTATCTTCTATCTTTCTATCATCTACCTGTCTACCTAACATCAGCCTTTTAATCATCTATCTATATAGCTATCTATGTACTTATTTATCTATTATCTGTCTATCTGTCTGTCTATGGTTGTTTTGATTTGTTTTGTTTTTGAGACAGTCTTGTATAGTACATCATGCTTGCTTCCAACTAACTAACTATATAACTGAGGGTGATCTTGAACTCTTGGTATGGAAATCACTATGAAAACAGGGCTGGCCTTGAACTCAAAGAGACCCACTGGCCTCTGCCTCCATGGAGCGCTGGGATCACAGTCATAGTGCTACATGCCTATAATCCCAACACTTAACCTGCTGATGCAAGATTTTTGTAATCTCATGGCCAGCCTGGGCTACATTGGAAGACCCTGTCTTTTAAAAAGTAGTGCTGGGGATGTCCCTCAGCTGGTAGAATGCTTACCCGTCATGCATGAGGCACTGGGTTCATGAAACTATGTGGTCCCAGCACCATGAAGACCTAGCCTGTAGCCTGAGCATTGGGGGGGGGGGGGATAAGGCAAGATGCTCAGGGGCTCAAAGCTATCCTCTATTCTATAGTTATTTGGAAGTGAGCATGATCCACTATATGAGACCGTCTCAAAAAATACACATACAGATAAACAGATGATTAATAGACAAGTGGTATATAAATAGGTACATAAATAGATAGCTATATAGATAGATGATTACTAGGGTGATGTTAGGCAGACAGATAGATGATAGATAGATAGATAGATAGATAGATAGATAGATAGATAGAGCTAGAAAGACAGACACATACATACATACATACATACACACACACATACATACATAGACAGAAGATAGATACATGGATAGATAAATATAGATTAATGGTAATAGGATGATATGATAGGAGATAGATAGATAGATAGATAGATAGATAGATAGATAGCTATGATATATAGATAGATAGATAGATGCATAGATAGATGATAGATAGATACATAGATACATAGATACATAGATAGATACATATATATAGATGCATAGATGCATAGATAGATACATAGATACATAGATAGATACACAGATAGATACATAGATGAAAGAAATAATAACTCACTTTCATTCCCTTCACCTCGGCCAATGGCCTACCTGAGGACAGTAAGCCATCCCATTGATAAGTTGTGTATTTGGTTTTCGGTCTCTGTAGTAGAAAGTGTGATGGTCATGAGGAATGGATTGGTTTAGCTTGCCATTCCTAGTGTACCCTTCCACTCTTTCTTTCGCCTCTGCCTTGGTCTTTAAGTGCCTTGACCATTTCTATATCCCCTCCCCCCTTGTTCCATCTTCACCCCAACTCCAGCAATTCGTTTTGGAAGAATGCCAAGATCTGAAAAAGCAAAACTGAAAGCAGAAATTCTTACCTGTGAACATGACCTGAAAGATTCGGAAACTGCAGACCTCAAATCTCTGGGCAAGAGAATCCACGAAGCCTACCTGAAGAACTTCAACATGAACAAGGTCAAGGCCCGGGTCATACTGGCAGGAAAGACCAGCAACAACCCGGTAGGCGCTTCTACTGCCCTTGGTACCTTGAAATGTCCCTTGGCGATATGTCAGCGCCAGTCACAGGGAATGACAGAGAACACTGTCCAGTGTAGGAAATAAAATGTATCCCAAAGTCCAAGGAAGGGCCATGGAAGTACATGGGGTCATTCTGAGGTTCTAAGATGTACTTTCACACCAACTGCTGCCTTCTTGCCTGGGCTTGCTTCAGCTCCTAGCAACCTAGGCATTATAAAGGCTGTGTAATTGATACGACAAAAATAATCTAGTTAATACCCTACCCAGTATCAGGGTGTTTCTTAAGTGCTTTTTAATCCCTATTTGAAGGCCAGAAACCAAACCTATTGCTTCCCTACTCAGAACATTCTCGTTCTTTCTGGTAATGCCATACCTGCTGTCTTTGTTACCTTCTTGCTCTTTCTTCAGTGTGATAGCTCAGGTCTTGGGGGGGGGGGGCTTTGTTGACAGAAAGCACCTGGTATATTTCAGCTTGCTCCCATCTCTGCGGCTCCTATAACACTTGCCTGGCTCGGGACCCACAGTTCCCACAGCTAGATATACCTGTGTGGACGCTATAAAGGGGTCAAGAGCCATTTTCACAGAGGGAACAGCCCTCCCTTGGCACATGAGGACTCTTGCCTGTATCCCCTGTGCCTGGTATGACTGGTTTATTTTGCTCCAGTGAATAGCTTGGAGACTTCCTCATTGGGAATTACAAGCTAGAATTTCTAGTCACAGGAAAATGAAGGATTTCACAAGGTACGTGCTTTAATGAGCAAACCCAGCCTCTCTTTTACTGAGACTTTAAATTCTTCTCCAATGAAGTGAGTTGAGACATTTTAGAAGCTTCCAGCAAATCTCACACCAGGTGGACCCAAAGGCTCTTTCTAATTAGAGCAGGGTTTTCAACCTTCCTAGTGCTGCGATCCTTTAATATAGGATTCCTCAGGTCGTGGGGATTCCCCCCACCACAACACCATAAAATTATTCCATTGCTACTTTGTAACTGTAATTTTCTACTGTTATGAATCATAATATAAATATCTGATACTCAGGATATCCGATATGCAGTCCAAAGGGTTGTCGACCGATGGTTGGAGCCTTTCTAGATCACAGGGTAAAGTTTGCGATTCTGTGATGATGATCTCAAATGAGGAGATCAGAATTTCCATTTGAGACCTTTCTATTTCTCCCTCAGACTCTGAGACTTAGAGCAGACATAAGAGCTGGCTTTATTCGTACCCAAACACTTTGCTTGGATATTGGTTTGATCCCTGCTGAGTCACCTTCGTTTTTTGTTACCACAAGGTTCTTAGGAAGTTCCCACCATCCTCTGTCAGAGCTCAGGAGAACCAGGACTCAGATGGAAATGAAAGATGACGTAATAGTCCAGGTCTGGGGGCTGCTGTAGGAGAAATATGGAAGAGGGGGAGGGGCGAGAGATGTCTCTGAGGGTACAGTGTATCAGGACCTGAGCTTGGATCCTCCTCGTACATACATAAAAATCCAGATGTGGTCACACACATCTGCAATCCCAGCAGTGTGGAAGGAGAGGCGAGAGGACCACTGTAGCTTGCTGGACAGTGGACTTTGCCACACATCAATGAGCTTCAGGTTCGGCGAGAGAACTTGTCTCAAAAAATAAGATAGAGGCCGGACGTGGTGGCGCACGCCTTTAATCCCAGCACTAGGGAGGCAGAGGCAGGCGGATTTCTGAGTTCGAGGCCAGCCTGGTCTACAGAGTGAGTTCCAGGACAGCCAGGGCTACACAGAGAAACCCTGTCTCAAAATACCAAAAAAAAAAAAATAATAATAAGATAGAGACAGACTGAGACAACTTACATTGACCTTTGCACCCTCATGCACCCAGGTACCATTCAAACACATATATATCACACATCAAACATCACACACCTACACACACACACACACACACACACACACACACACACACATACCACAAATTAATGGCTTATGGCAATTAACTGCCTGCTTCAGCCTCAAAGGTCTATGCAGGGGCCAGCTTTAGACACAATATCTAGCTGCTTTTGACCACACTGTTGGCCACAATCACTTCCTACTTCCAGGTCTCATGTCATTTCAGAGGCCAGGCCTTCTTCTCTTCCTGCCCAGACTGCTGGCCCGATTCCCAGAACTTGCTGCTCCAGTGTGAGACCCCATCTTTCTTCTTCCAACTGTGCCCAGCCTGGGAAATGTCCAGGTGGCAGAGTGCCTACCACCAGCTTCATTGTCCTTGTATGTCTGTAAGATTCTGGTCTTGTTGTTGCAGTGATATCAAGAGATCATAGGCTGTGCCTTTGATAAGATTTAAAATATTTATTTTGTGCATATGTGCATGCCTCTGTGTGTGTGAATGTATGTGTGTGTGTGTGTGTGTGTGTGTGTGTGTGTGTGTAAGAGAGAGAGAGAGAGAGAAAGAGAGAGAGAGAGAAAGGAAGGAAGGAAGGAAGAAAGAAAGAAAGAAAGAAAGAAAGAAAGAAAGAAAGAAAGAAAGAAAGAAAGAAAGAAAAAAGTAAGTCTCACTAGCCTAGTGCTTGTTTTAAATTCATGAATCCTCCTGCCTCAGCCTTCTGAGTACTAGGATAATGGGTATGTACCTCCATGCCCAACCAGGCATAGAATTTTTAAGGAGTTATTGTATTTTTAAAAGAATTTTTTTGTGCACTGGTGTTTTGCCTGCATGTGTGTCTGTGTAAGGATATTAGCTTCTCTGGAACTGAAATTACAAACAGTTTATGAACTGGTGCTGAGTGCTGAGAATTGAACCAGGAACCAGGGTCCTTTGGAAGAGCAGCCAGTACTCTTATCTGTTCAGCCATGTCTTTAGCCCAAGTTATTGTATTTTTAGTCATGTGTAGGTGTGTGTCTATGTGTGTGTGTGTGTGCATGTGTGTGCCTGTGCAGTGCCCACAGAGGTCAGAAGAGGGCATCAGAGCTAGAATTACAGACATTGTGATCTGCTCAGTGTGGTGCTGGGAACTGAACTCAGGTTCTCTTGAAAACAGTGCTTGCTCTTAACTGCTGAGCCATCCCTCCAGCCTCCTAACTCAGAATCCTTAATTGTCTTTTCAAGAGGGGCCACCTGTCCATTTTGCTTCATCCAGTGAGCTATGTAGCCGAGGCTGTCCTCATCCTTGAAGCTGCCCCCTGGAGTTTACTTCACCCCACATCCCCCTTCTGGGAGAATCCTGATGCATGATTGTCCTGTCAAACACTCCGGCAGGTCCCAGTCCCTCTCACTGTGTTGTTCTAAATCTTGGCTATTTGTTTGCTTGCTTTCCACTTTGATTTCTGCAGAGAGCACATTAGAAAAAGACCGTGTTGAGAATGAGAATAAAGATATTGTCTTAGTTAGGGTTTCCATTGCTGTGAACAGACACCATGACCATGGCAACTCTTATAAAGAAAAACATTTAATCAGGGCCACTTACAGTCTCAGAGGATTAGTCCATTATCATCGTGGGGAAGCATGGCAGTGTGCAGGCAGCAGAAGGAGACTGTGTGCCACACTAGGTGTAGCTTGAGCATAGGAAACCCAAAGCCCACCCCCACAGTGACACACTTCCTCCAACAAGGCCACACCTCCTAACAGTGCCACTTTCTATGGGCCAAGCATTCAAACACATGAGTCTATGAGGGTCATACCTAGTCAAACCACCACACGTAGCAATCACAGAGTCTATGAAGGTCATACCTAGTCACAGGAGTCTATGAGGGTCATACCTAGTCAAACTACCACACATAGCAATCACAGAGAAACATACACACATCCCCCTTAAACTTTTAACTCATTCTGATGGCTCCTAACACCCGGCATCATGTGAACACTATGGAAATGGTTGTTATGGCTGACTGTTGAGGCAATAATGACGAAGAAAGAAAGGTCTCGTAGCTGAGGGTCTGCCTCTCTACTAGAGAAGCATTCCCAGTACATACCAGGTCCCGAGTTCAGTCTCCAGTATTGCAATTAATCTTTAGAAGAAGTACTCACTCAGTATAGGCATTTACTTTTTTTGGGGGGGGGGGTGAGACAGGGTCTCTCTGTATAGCCCTGGCTGTCCTGGAACTCACTCTGTAGACCAGGCTGGCCTTGAACTCAGAAATCTGTCTCTGCCTCCCAAGTGCTGGGATTAAAGGCATGCACCACCACACCCAGCCACCAGCATTTACTTTTAACTAATCAAAATGATATTAAATTGTGTGTGTGTGTGTGTGTGTGTGTGTGTGTGTGTGTGTGTGTGTGGTGTGCGGTCTACCTTGCTCTGACTTGAAATGTTCATCTTGGCTCAGAGTTTTACCCACAGAATCTTGTCACTTGCCTGTGAGCCATTCTCTTGAGTTATTTCATGAGTATGGGTACTTTTTTTGCACATACATCTTTGCACCACATGTGTGCAGTGCCCTTGGAGGTAGAAGAGGGTTTCAGGTTCCCTGGGAGTAGAGCTGGAGAGTGCTATAAGCTACCGTGTGGATGCTTGCTTGGTGGAACCAGATCATGTGGAAGGCAGGTAATGCACTTGCCCACTGAGCCATCTCTCCAGCCCCACGGTGAGCCGTTTCTATTACACCTTCATCTTTCATCAACCTAGAATCAGATTTTTTTTGGTTCAGCGCTGTATTCCACATTCAGGCTCTACTTAAACACCTCACAGGAAATCACTTCTTCTCCACAAGTCCTGCTGCCTCAGTACCAGGCTGTCTTGACTATATATCTCTTCTATGGTTCCTGAAGATGCTCTTGATAGCCCAGCATGGGGTGCGGTGTGTCACACCCCTCCTAGGTGTCACACCCCTCCTAGGTGTCACACCCCTCCTAGGTGTCACACCCCTCCTAGGTGTCACACCCCTCCTAGGTGTCACACCCCTCCTAGGTGGCTGGGATGCTTCATCTCTGTGCTTAGATACATCAGGAGTTACTAAACCAATACCTGACCCTGCCTCATTAGTGATCTATGCTCACCCAGTATAGACATTGTCATGTGTGTGAGTGGAGGAGGGGGTGCGTGCGTGTGTGTGTGTGTGTGTGTGTGTGTGTGTGTGTGTGTGTGTCCTTGTGGTATAGATGGTCACAAAATTCAGATCTCTTAATATCGTCACCCCTGCTTAGCAGATATGAATTCTGGCCAGGGGTGGGGTAAATGCTGGCTCTTCTTGGTGTTCCTGACATTTAACCCCTCAGAATGCAATGACTGCAAACAATATGTCCCAGTTTATTTATATATATATATGTTTTTCGAGACAGGGTTTCTCTGTGTAGCCCTGGCTGTCCTAGAACTCACTCTGTAGACCAGGCTGGCCTCGAACTCAGAAATCCACCTGCCTCTGCCTCCCTAGTGCTGGGATTAAAGGCGTGCGCTACCACGCCCGGCTTTATATTTTTAAACTATATAAATTTGTGGGCTAGAGTATGGAAATTAGATACAAGTACAAAATGTGTACTGATAAAACCAGAGCCCAATATCTGTCCACCTCCTTAAGCGTCTGTCATCTTGCATCCAGAAAGTTTGAACTCCTTCTCTGCTCTCTGTTCCTGAGGTCAACGTTTTTAGCACCCCCCATAAACAACAAAACTTGGTGTTTGTGTCCCCCAGTTCCATCCATCTGGCCACAAATACCAGAACATCTTTTTTTCTTTTGTTTTTAAAATGGCTGACTAATATTCTCTTGGACATATCTATTCATCCATCAGTGGCCATCTTGGCTGAGTGCACATTTGTCTCTTGGGAGTTGTGTAGCCATGGCTATATGGATGCATCATCTTGCAGCTAATGGTCTGTGGTCATTTTATTTGTTGCTTGTCCCATTGCTGTGACAAAATACCTGCCAAGTGTAAATCAACATTGGGTTCATTTTAGCTCGCAGTTTGAGGGTCGGGTTCTTCACTGTAGGTAAGGCAAGAGCATGAGGCAGCTGGTCACATGGTGGTCACAGCCAGGAAGCAGAGATGAACATTCTGGAACTCCAGCCTAGGGAATGGTGCCCCCCACATTCAGGGTGGGTCTTCTTTATAGTTTGTCTTGTAGGTGATTCTGAATTCCATCATTTTGACAATGGTGGGATTAACCATCACACACACACACACACACACACACACACACACACACACAGAGGAGTGACAAAGCTGGCCTGCTCAATAGACTTTATAAAGTGGCAGACCTGCAAATGTGGATGCCATGGTACTGCATCAGAGAGGGAGCCCGGCTGGGATCTGGCCCCTGTTCCAGGACAGGCCACTGACCCAAGGCTTGTGTTTTCTGCACTGGAAGGCAGTCTCGGTCTCACTCTACAGAGCTAAACAAGACCTGTTTGCTGATTTCTACACAAAGCCAGTCCTGATCATCATATATTTTTACACCAGACTTACCCAAAAGTCAGTGCTAAATAATGATGGTTACCTTCAAGGTTTACAAGATGATAGAACTAAGAACTAGAACTAAGAATGCTTAGTACCATTCCGATAGTATCCAAGGTGTCTGGCGGATGCAAAGGGGCTTTGCCGTGCTCGCATCTCAGCCTCACTGCTGTGCTTGCATCTCAGCCTCACTGCCGCAGCCAGTGCTTTGGTTTACCTTTATTTCCTTTTTTCTTGATTTTATTTTATATCTTTAATTATGTGTGTCTCTGTGTGGGTGTGTGCATATAAAAGTAGTACCCCAGGAGGTTAGACAAGAGCATTAAGCCCCCTGGAGCTGGGGTCACACACGCAGCTGTGAGCTGCCCAACATAGATACAGGAAACTGAACTCTGGTCCTCTGGAAAAGTAGGCAGTACACACTTGTCACCACTGAGCCACCTTTGTAGCCTGTTTCTTAGTATTGAAATCCCTACCTAAGGTGAGGCAGTAATAATGATTATCTTCTAGATTTTCATTTGTTTGTTTGTTTTTTATTTTATATGTATGGGTACTTTGTCTGTGTTTACACATGTGTACCTCTTTCCTGTATGGTGCTTGCCCAGGTCAGAAGAAAGCATTAGATTCTCTGGGTCTGGAGCTACAAATGGTTACGAGCTGGAAATGGAACCATTGTCCTCGGCAAGGGCAGCACGCACTCTTCCCCACTGAGTCATCTCTCCAGCCCTGACAACAGTTATCTTACTGACTTACATCGTTAGCTTTCTGCAGAATCTTATGTTGTCTGAGTCTGAAATTGTCCAAGGATGGGACTGCACTGCACATGTACTTGGAACCACCCTACCACCTGGCGTGGCAATTGGGACACAGTAGCTGCTGCTGCCTCATTGATGTTTAGGGGGACTGCATAGCTTGTCATAGAATTGTCACTTGACTAACTCGACCACCTTCCTTTGTAGCCTTTTGTCATACATGACATGGAGACCTTGTGTATGGCTGAGAAGACGCTTGTGGCCAAGATGGTGGCCAACGGCGTCGAAGACAAGGAGGCAGAGGTCCGATTCTTCCACTGCTGCCAGTGCATGTCCGTGGAGACCGTCACGGAGCTCACAGAATTTGCGAAGGCTATCCCAGGCTTTGCAAACTTGGACTTGAACGACCAAGTCACCTTGCTAAAGTACGGTGTGTATGAAGCCATCTTCACAATGCTGTCCTCCTTGATGAACAAAGACGGAATGCTGATTGCGTACGGCAATGGCTTCATTACACGAGAGTTCCTAAAAAACCTGAGGAAGCCGTTCTGTGACATCATGGAACCCAAGTTTGACTTCGCTATGAAGTTCAATGCCCTAGAACTGGATGACAGTGACATTTCCCTGTTTGTGGCTGCTATAATTTGCTGTGGAGGTAAGTGGATCTGTCACTCGCAGGTACACACGGGCTTCCCCTTCTGTAGGAGCTCAATGGTTGTCAGTATGGTGCCAATATGTATTCTGATATAGTGACATGAGCTATGGCAGGGTGGGGTGATGTCTGAGTAGCTCCAAGTTACTGTGGAGTGGAACTGTGTGAGAACAGTATAGCTATGATACATTGTAGCTGCATTCTATTACAGTATCCACTAGTGCATATTAGCATATTGCATGCATACATTAAATATATACTCCACTGGTAATATACAATTATATCAAATATAAGCATCTGAGATGCACATGATATACTGTGACGATTTGTACTGTTATCATCATAATTACTGTAGTAGATAAGAGTCTGGAAAGTGCTGTTCAGGTATGGATGCAGTGTTATCACTGTTAATACTGATGTTAATTCACGCTGAAAACCACCATGTTCTCTGGAAGAAGCAGCTGCCAGGCCTGCTCTGCCAGAAGGAATGATCGCAGAGAAGGCAGAGCCAGACCTCTCCGGGGAAGCTGGCGATATGGTCCCTGATGTTTGGCTTAGCAGTCCACTTCTTTAAATAGCTGTGTCTCTTGTCTAGGAAGGTTATCCACCTACTGTAAGCCCAGATGACCTTGCCTGGCCTTGGCATAGACCTATGGGTGACAGTTCTACCTAACTGCTAGAAGCCACACCGTCCTTCACAGTCACTGGCTGGCTGGCGATTAGTTGGATTGTCACATTCCCACAAAGCGTAAAAACCACGCAAATCTGAAGGGTCTCTGTGTGTGGGGGGGGAGTCCCTTTGTGTGATGGGGTAAGGTGGGGAAAGCAGAAAGCCAGTGCAGTGCTACCCATACGCAGCCCTTCATGGCCGAAGTCCTGCACCGACCCCGTGGGTATGGGAGCTGATATGGAGAATAGGAAACTTGTCATGGGCACGTTAAAACTGTGAAGAGTGGATCCTTCTACAGTTGGGAAACTTAGTCACGGGACTGGCAAGGCAGCTCTGTCTGTAAAATGCCTGCTTGCCACACAGCATGAGGATCTGAGTTCAAACCCAGGACCTGCATTAAAAAAAAAATCTGGGTGCGTGGGCACGCTCTTGTAATCCCAGTACTGTGGAGGTAGAGGTAGATCCCTGGGGCTGACTGGACAATCAGACTAGCCCTACCTGGTGAATGAGTTCCAGGCCAGTGAGAGACAACAAAGTGGGTGGCACCAGAGGAACATCACCCAATGTTAACCTCTGGCCTCCACACACGCCCACCCTCAAATACATACAGACACAAAAACTTTAATTATTATTTTTATTTTACCACTAAAGCAATGAAGATTTACCCAGGTAGTGGTGGTACATGCCTTTAATCTCAGCACTCAAGATGCAAGGGCAGGTAGATCTCTGTGCATTCAAGGCCAGCCTGTTCTACAGAACAAGTTCCAAGACAGCCAGGGCTACACAGGGAAATCCTTTCTTACCTGTCCCTGCAAAAACAAATGAAGGTTAATATCCACATCAGGGGCTGGGGAGACGGCTCAGTGGTTAGGAGCATGTGCTGCTCTTGCAGAGGCCCCGATGTGGATTCAGTTCCCAGAATCTATGTCCTACAGTTCACATTTGCATATAACTTCAGCTCCAGAGGATGCAACGCCCACTTCTGCCTTCTGGGGAGCCACACTCACAGGCATCCTCCCAGCCCCCAACCCACACATATACACATTAAAATAAATTTTAAAAATAAAATCATTTTTTAAAAGACAAACTAAACACTACATCATTAGCCATTTTTAAGCTCTAGTTATGGATGGATGGATGGATGGATGGATGGATGGATGGATGGATGGATGGACAAGGACCTGAGACTGTACCAGGAAGGCCCCCTAGTGTGTGCAGTGGTACTTCCTGCTATGTCCTCTCTGGACTCCAGGAGCTCCTTGATAAACTGTCCAGCTCTGATCATCTCTCCAGCTGCTTTCCACCTAGGTGTTATCAAAAGGCATCAATAATATTACCTTAAGACAGAGTCTGGGGTGATGGCACATACCTTTAATCCCAGGACTCAGGAGGCAGAATCAGGCAGATCTCTATGAGTTCAAGGCCAACTGGGTCTACAAAGCAAGTTTCAGGATAGCCAGGGTTACACAGAGAAACTGTCTCAAAAAAAAAGAAAAGAAAAGAAAGAAAAGAAAAAAGAAAAAAAGAAAAAAAAATCTTGTTGATCTTGCCACAACCCTTGTTGCTGAGGGGAAGCTGAATACTCAGCTTTCACACAGGAAGAAGCGCTCTGTTTCCTCCAAAAATGTGGTGTGGTTTGGGGATTGTCAGGCAAATCCAAAAGTAGGGGCTGCACCGTAAGGGGGCGTGGGGTAGGTCTAGGGGCTGGTCCTGTGAATAGCTAGGAGTGTCAGTCATGTCTGTACCCATCAGAGGCAGTGACCTCTGCTCCCGGCTGCCATGTGAAGGTCCCTCAGTGCCTCCTCATCAGGGCCACACCAAGCAGCAGACACTTGGCTCCTCCACTGACCAGGGCCTCTCCGATGGCTGCACTCAGACGTCTCTTTCTTCTTTTGAGTGTAGATCGGCCCGGCCTTCTAAACATAGGCTACATTGAGAAGTTGCAGGAGGGGATTGTGCACGTGCTCAAGCTCCACCTACAGAGCAACCATCCGGATGACACCTTCCTCTTCCCAAAGCTCCTTCAGAAAATGGTGGACCTTCGGCAGCTGGTCACAGAGCATGCGCAGCTCGTGCAGGTCATCAAGAAGACCGAGTCTGATGCGGCACTGCACCCACTGTTGCAAGAGATCTACAGAGACATGTACTGATCTTTCCTGAGATGGCAGGCCATTGCCACTGTTCAGGGACCTCCAAGGTCTGCGGGCCCCATACAGGAGAGCAGGGATTTGCACAGAGGGCCTCCCTCCTACGCTTGGGGATGAAGAGGGCTGAGCCCAGGTAATGCGGGCTCTTCCCAGATCCTTACTTTCTGAATGGGCACTTCTAAGACTACCTGCTACCTAAATGGGGGTGATCGGAGGCTAGTAGGATTCAGACAGTGACAGACGAAGGCAGTCCTCAGTCTGATCTTAACCGGCCCAATGTTAATCAATGCACAGCACTCTACATTGCGTTTATAATTCACCATTAATTAACGGGTAACCTCAAAGTCCGAGCGGTCTATTCCCCTCCTGCCATCCTTCTGGCGGTGTGCACTCTTTTAAATCCCTGAAAACTAATCTGCACTTTGTAACCTTTGAAAACCTACAAGTCAAGGTGTGGCCCAAGGTTAGCCATTTAAATGTGGCAAAAAAAAAATGTTTATTGGAAAGACTTCATTTGAGCTTCCTGGCTCTAAGAAAGAGAGCTGGCTTCTGAGTACATTCGAGAATAGTTTGATAAGCTACCCCATCATTCTCTCTGTGGGCTCACTGTTCTGGAGGGTGTAACTGACTCATGGGGGTGGGGGTGGGGGGCATTTTCAGATTGGTGTAGAAGATTCCCAGAAAGTTACATCTCAAGAAGCCCTCAGAAGGCCTCCGCTAGTGTCTGATAGACAAAGACAGGATGAGCCCTGAGCAGGGAGTTCTGCACTTCTGTTCATGTCAGACCCTCAGCATGTGGACATGGCAGCATTATCAGAGGTAGATTCACAAAAGATTTGTAAATGCTCCTCTAGGCCCCTCCTTTGGCAGCTCCTTTGATATGACACTTTACCGCTTTTTAAAAAACAAAAACAAAAAACAAAACAAAACAAAAAAACAAACCTCTCTTGGTGATGAGATACTCTCTATCTCTCTGGAGTAGAGAAGGCAAAGGTGACTTTGCTATCCAGGCTGAAGGGAGCTGGTCGCCCTGGAGAACAAGAGACAAGGGTGTGATTTCATTCAGCTTCTGTTTGTACCCAGCAGAAGATCTCACAACACTTGGTTGGTCTGTTGTTATTGTTGTTGCTGTTGTTGTTGTTTCAAAGAATTAGATGGTAAAGTCCCTTTTCCTCAGTCCCACTGGAAGAGCAGTACTGGTTACCTTCAAGAGAAACAGTTACACAAAGGATTCTCAGACCTCATGGACTTCTGGCACCCGCCCTCCAAGGGGGTGGCTGCATATTTCAGATCAGGTTGCATCTTCTACGCTCCCAACCCATCTTTAGAAAACTGGCCATCTTCTGACGTCTACAACATTTGTGATTAAAGAATGATCCAGACGGACACTGCCAAGGAGTCGAGGACGTAGCCCAGTGGGTAGAGGGGCTTGGTCCCTGGTGCTGTTTTATGGCCTTGGTGGTCGATGCCTGCAACGCCAGCAGAAGTCAGAGGTCGCCTTCAGATACATAATTAAGTGGTATGCCAGTCTGTACTGTGTGAGACCCTGTTTAAAAGAGAAAAAGATTGCTGCTGATGAAATGTTCAAGGTCAGCATTATGAAAACACTAGTAAGAATAATAATGAGGGAAAAGGAAAACTTAGCACTGGGACATGCTTTAAGATTTGCACTCTTCCTGACCTCCTTCCCTTCTTCCCTCCCTCCTGCTTTTCCTTCTCCCCTTCCTCCCTGTCTTCTGTCCTCCCTCAAACCCACTTGCCCCTTTGTCTTCTCTCCTTGCTGCCAATCAAAGGCTCTGTTGGACAGCAGTTGCTGCAGGCAGTCTGCCAAGGCTCTTAGGAATCAGAGAGCAGAGCAAGTCATTTTCATATATGATCCTGGTGAGGGTTAAGCTCAGCTCAAGAAGGAGCCAGCCTTTGTGTCACATGGCACAGCCAGTCCTCAGTGAGTGCTTCCAGAGGGGCTAGAGCTGGTCCTAGGTTTGGAAGGTCCCCTAGGAGGACAGGCTCCTGTTCTGGTGAACCTTAGACAAATGCCACTCCAGTGTAGGTGACCTTGGAAAGGGAGTTTTGAGTCATGAGCTTTCGAGGTAGTCGAGCGTTCTGTTTGAACTCGCCTAAAACTTATGAAGAGTGGCCCCTTGCTGTGTGCCTTTAGCATGGACCAACTGACTGACCAGTTCCGTGTCAGTCTGCATCGGAGCTGATGCTCAGTGGAGTTCATGCAGGTTTCGTTCTCCTGGAGCCTCATGGGACTGCCAGTGAGCTATCCCCAGAGAAGCCAGGAGGGACCACAGTGGCCTTGGCTTCAAAGTCAGTGACTTTGTGTACCTTCCTTTATGGGAAGGATATTCACAGTGTGGCCACATGGTGCTAGGACCTTTTAGGTCACCTAGTCAGATTTCTCAAGGCGTTAGTAACCCAAGACATGCCAGGTTAACTACTATGGCACCTTTAGGAACTGAGAAAATGGGCAGCTATAGTCTGCAAGGTGTGTCAGTGTCATCAGCCAACAGCCCAATCAGAGACGCCACCTTGGCTCCTGGAGCTCTAAAGCAGGGTTGCAAAGCCACTTCCCAGCACTGATGTCAAAGTCTTAGTGCCAGACTCCTTGGAGACCGATGGGGACCAGGCAGCCTTGGCGTCCCTCCGCCCTGCCTCCTGATGTCTTCAAGAGGCTGTGTGACCTACTGACGATACATTCGATGTTTAAGGGAGCCTTAAAGATGCACACATGTAAATTTTAGTCATCGACTAGACTAAGATCTATCATGACCTCCCTTTTGATCCTGTCTGCAGGGGCTCCTCCAGTCCCTCCCTCCACGGCACCTCTTTCTGCTGGTCTTATAGACCCTTCCCCAGAAAAGATTGCTTGAAGCAGACCTTCAGAAAAACATGGCCCTTGGGCTCCTATACACTCAGCTTGCATCTGATCCTAAACATGTCTCACCTTGAGCCTTTATCTAACACACTATGTCATGGGGTACGTTAGACACTCAGCAGCCAGATGCACGGAGGACGGGGACTTTTGTCCTGCATCATTGGTTTGAAAATGACTGGCTGAACTCCAGTTTAAAGTTTTCCTGGTGTCCCCTGAGATTAACTAGCCTTTGGCTCCAGGGCCTCCTACAGCCAAAAAACCTGCCACCTTCACTGTATCTCTCTTTAACCTGTGTGGCCTTTCAAAAGGAGTTTCCACTAGGAAAATCAGGAACTCCCCACAGCTGGTCACCCAGCATAGAGAGTAGGTCTCCTTCTCCTTCCACAGCCCCTAAAGCCATCTTCAAGTAGATACCACCAGCCTGACAGCCATCTTGGTTTCCTGCTGAGCCACCAGGCACCACTCTGTCCCTGGTCCACATTTGTATGGCTGACTCCCAAGACCAGAATAGGTTAAGAATATTAGAGCAATAGCCTGACTCAAGCCAGAGATAACCTTTGTCTTTATCTAAAAACACTAAAATCTGCATGGCCAGGTTTTGGTTTAAATAAGTGGACCACGTTCCTCACTGAGACTCCTCTGTGGGATGTGTGCCGACATCTCTGGTTTTATTTCAATGGCGTGTCCTGCCGTCTCATCAGGAAAAGGTATGTGGTCCCTAATCAGGACAGAGGATGAGAGGCTGCTGCTGCCTGGCATGTCACCAGCCTGGGACCCCTGAGGACATTTTCTCAACGTCAGACCTTAGCCATCGACTTCTCAGAATCTTAGTCTGAGACATGAGAGATGGAGGCCGTTGCTTTTCTCCCAAAGGGGAAACTTTAGTCAGGGAGGGTGGTTGAATCGCAAGGAGCACCTTTTGGAGAATCCCGTGCAAACCTGAAGTGGACCAAACTGCGCCCAGGATCAGCGTCACATCTTGACCAAGCAGCTTGCAGCACCTGACACCAGAGTGGCAATCAGGTACTACTGTTGGCAAAAGGCAAGGAGAAGCATCATTTTATGTCATAGCAACCAGGCTGTTTCATTGTCTTTTTCTGGGATTAAGCATGAAAACCTTACAGTTCTGTGTAGAGAGGGAGAAATAATGCTCTTCTCTCTCACCTCTTCCCCCAACCCAAACCCAGCTGCAAATTCATTTATTTGGTGAAGACAGATGCTTCATCCCTGGGCCACAGGTCCCAGGTGGTGAGGGCAGAGCAGAGGCGGGTGGCCCTCTGGGCTCCCTGGCCAGCACAGGGCACTGGGACATCTTTCCCAGGCCCCTGGGACTCAGCTGTGCTTCAAGTCACACACAGAGCCTGGCCCTGAAGACCAGGGAGTGATTGACTCTTTCCTGGTAAAACTGTCACTTTGGGAAATTTCACTTTAAAAAAGGGGGGGATGGGGGCCCCCAGCTCTTTTGTCAAGCCTGAAACTAAGTGTACCTCACAACAAATGAACGCCACTTGGCACCCTTTCTAGGAAGATGTCAGTATTATCCATGTTAAATGTCGCAATATTTTTTGCACTGAATGAAAAGGAATGATCTTCATAGCTATATCTTAACTACTGTGATTTTAAAAAAAAACAAAACCCACTCTGATACGAGTTGACTAGCTTGTGGCCGTATGTCTAATCACCGATACCTGGAATTCTCTAAGCCAGGGTTCAGTCCTGTGTATGTTTAAAGCATAGCTCTTGAACCTGCTGGGCACAGCGGAAGCCCAAATAAACAACTGCAGACAGCTGCCCAGGGGTGTGCACCCCTCACCTGTCACTGCCCCCGAGCTGTGTACAATCCCTTCCCACTGTGTGAATCTGCTCCTTCAGTCACTTTCATTTAAAAACAAATAACAAGTACCAGACAGGCAGGCTTTACTGAACCCTGGCTGGAAACCACCAACTTTACATCAGTGTTTCTGTCAGGGCCACTGAGTAGGCCTGTTAGGTTAACAGTTCTCCACTGTTTAGAGAATTGTTAGCTATAAATTATTACCAAAGAACGGTGGCAATTTGAGCTGTTCTGTTGAGTCTCCCTGTCATTTCCAATGTCCTGGCCACATTTCTCCTTGGCGTGTCTTCCTAACTCCCTATAAGATCTACAATGTCATCATCACATTGGAGCCCACGGGGATGGGGTCTTACAGACACATCCGAGGACAGGCACATTTCCAAAGCAAGGTCTGAGGCCTGCTTCCTGCCATTTGCTCACTACTGTCCTTGGTGCCACCCTCTCAGACCTGGGGCCTTGCAGCCCTTCACCCCTGTGATAACAGGTCTGAATAGGAATTATTGAGCCATTATCAGCATCCCCCCACCCCACCCCACCCCCAGCTTGTTGTGGATACAGGGCTATCCAGGACATCAGGAATCAGGGTGAACACGGAAGGGCAAATAGAATTTTCTAGTCACATAAGCTGATTGGTTCCAGGCAATTAGAAAATGGCTATAACTTAATCTTAATTTAAAAAATGAAAACAAAACAAAACAAACAAACAAACAAAAAAACCGAGTCTTTGTTTTCTCCAAAGGAGACTGAATTGACTGTATGATTGATTTATATCCTGAATTTATGGGAACCTGTATGTTTGGAACGTCCTACTGTAAACTGATGAATGTAAAGAGTTAATTTCAGGGTACAGTTTTGCCTTAATGGTTTTAAAAAATAATAATAAACTATTTTTAAAAATTATCTGGTTCATTTTGAATGATGTTGAGATGTGGCCGGTTTGCACAGACCAAGCCCTATGGACTAGCCCCAAGAGGGGATACATTAAGTGTCCAAGTGTCATTGAAACGGTTACTCAAACCATCAGCTTATCCTTCAGGTTTTTAATTATAAATATGATACAGAGTCACGGTTTAAATCATTTCCGAGGCGTTACAGGGATGTGACATAACCCTCGCTTACCCTCTGGCCCTCAGAGGCTGAATTCCCTAGACAGATGACATCGTGTTATTTGGAAGTCTGGAGAAAAGCTAGGTGCCTTCCCACGTCTACATCTACAGGAAGTGTCTACCAGCTGTCAAGAGAAGGGGGTCCCTCTCCCTCTCTACTAGCCTCCAGAGGCCAGACCTAGAGCTCCAGCTGGATACACAACTCCCCGCTGTCTGTCCTCAGTCCTGGCCAGTTCCTCGGCTTCTGAGGCTTGAGGTACTCCACCCACTTCAGAGAAGACCGGGTCCACAGCTCCCAGGCGGAATCCTGGCAGAGCCCAGCCTGATGCTTCACAGGAGGACTGTGTCCCTGCCAGTCAGGGACGGCTGGAATGCTTCTTGCTGGCACTCTTTCTCTTCTCCACATCCTGCTGGATTTCCTGAGGGAAAGCACTCATGTTCTCCTGAACACAGGGGAGGCAGATCCTCTTGGAGTAGAACAGGCTGCAGTCCTGTGAGAGAGAAGAGGGCTGGAACACGGAGGCCCTCAGCAATGCCTCTCCCAGGCAAACCCACCACAAGAAAGGGGAAGACGCCTACTATTTTGGGGGCGACCCCTACTACTTCTGCTTGCCAACTACAGCCCAAATCCAAGGAATGGCACTTGAGGCCCGTCAGGGGCCAGCCCCAGACCACCCACCTTTCCTGTTGACCTCAAACACTCCCTCCACAGTTTTCCCTCCGTCTGGTGGGACCCGAGGCTCCTGCCATCCCATACATCAGCCAGACAGCAAAAAGAAGTGATAGTTGGTTGGGCACGGCCTGTGGCGAGCCCCACTCGTGTGTCTCTGCAGTGGGTGCTCAGGCGTTCTCAGATCCCTGGGCTACTCCGAGGCCAAATGCTTAAAGCCTCTTTACTCACTCAGGGCTGAGACCCTCTAGCTGCCCTCACAGGCCCCTTCCCTTTGTGCTTGTTTCCCAAAGGAGGTCATCTAAGAACCCCCCCCCACCCTCTCTCCACCTGGTGATCAGGAGGTTCCTAGATCTGCAGGGCAAAAAACAAAACAAAACAAAACAAAAACAACAACAACAAAAAAAAACACCCACGGAGTTCCCAGGTGTACCCACCGGGCCCACACAGACCAGCCTGCCGCACACACTGCACCGAGAGCCGAGGACCAGAAACCTGGCCTTGTCTGAGGAGAAGGGGTCCTTCATGATGTAGCTCTCCTCCAGGAGGCTGCGGGGAGAAGGCACACACAATTGTGAGCCGTGGTAAGGCTGTAACAGCAGCAATGCGAACTGGTTTCCCTGTACAGTACAGTAATGGCAGAAAG
>LR749587.1:1126680-1163774 GCA_902729485.2 Mus minutoides
TGAGCCTGGTCCCCTGCTGCTGTGTCACGAGTCCCCCACCAGCCAGCTTTCTCACGTGATGCTTCACGAAGGCTGAGCCACAATCCAAAAACAAGCTTGTAACTGGCTCTGCTCCCAACCTGCAGGAATCAGACCCTTGGGAAGTTGGTCCTTAGGAACCACTGGGTACCCACCCAGCCCAGAAGTATCACCAGCAGGGACAGCAGAGAACACAGCCCCACATGAAAAAGCCAGCAAGTTCTTCCATTGTTGTTTGGCCTAGGCCATAAGGCTTCCACCTCATAGACAGAACAAGTCCTTAACTCTCAGCTGCCTCCACAGGGAGGGCAGAGAGTCCTAGAAGAAGAGTCTAAAAGATTTCCAGCCTTGCCCGGGGGCTTCCTTGGGATATGCCTGAGGCATCCAGAACAAGAATAAGGACAAGGACCAGTCTAAAGTACAACACTCAAACCAGGTGTCACACTCCACATAGCGCCTGCCGAGTAACGCTGCACGAGGTCTCCTGAGCAATGGCTCTGGACGCATACTCACACAACAGCCTGGGTGTCTGGGGGCTTCTGCCCCACATAGCTGTAAGGAGCTGATAAGGCACAAAGCTGGCACTCAAACGTGCCCAGGGGGTGGGGCTCTGCCTCAGATGCCATCTGTAAGACCAAGAGACAGGGGTGTCACCATCGGAACTGGAACCAAAGGACCACCGCACTTTAAATTCTCTCTGCCTGCTGTTCATCGGTCACTCACAAAAGCGTGAGCCTCCCTGACTAGAAAGCGCAAGCTCAGAGCAGGTAACACACCTGGTCAGTGTGGCCTGGGATTGCTAAGTGCACGAGAATGACTGTGGCCAGCCTGGGATACAGTGACATGAGAGTATGATTTACAGCCCACAGACTTAAACTAGATTTTATTTGGGAAGAGGGTTGTGCATCCATGAAATTCATGAATCGGTCAAAAGATAATTTGCAGAAATTCTTTCTTTCTACAACCTAGGTCCTGGGGATTAATCTTGGGTCATCAGCTTTAAAATGCCTTTAACCCCTGAGCCATCTTGCCAGCCATACTTTTTAATTATATAAATATATATATAATTTATTTCTTATATATTATAGTTTAACATATAATTTTAATATATATAATTATATAATAGTATTGTGTTAACAATATTACATATTTTATTATTATAAATAAGTACATTGTAGCTGTCTTCAGACACACCAGAAGAGGCCGTCAGATCTCATTACAGATGGTTGTGAGCCACCATGTGGTTGCTGGGATTTGAACTCAGGACCTTCAGAAGAGCAGTCAGTGCTCTTACCCGCTGAGCCATCTCTCCAGCCCTTTAATTATATTTTGACTGATTTTGCATAGGTATGCATTGTGCCACAGTACCAATGTAGAGTCAGTTCTCACCTTTCACCATATGGGATCTGGAGATCAAATTCAGGTCTGGCTTGGCAGCAGTCACCTCTAACTGCCAGGCCATCTCACCAGCCCCAATTTGGATAATTTCTATAGACTACCTTCAAGTTCAGTGGCTTCATTCACATCAGCTAACAGGCCCCTTGAAGGCATTCTTCCTCTGTTTTTCCCACTACTATTTATCGGCTGAAATCACCATCCATATGTGCATGCTACATGCATCTTCTTCACTAGCACATTCAACACGTTAACTGTGCTTAAAGGCCCCCATCTGATAAGTCTATCTAACATCTCCGCTGTGTGTGGCTCTGTGCCTATTTTGGTCCTTGGCAGCAAAGCTGTTTCTTTGCTCTTCCTTGTGGTCTCAATCTGAGTTATAAACTGGAATTTGTTGGTAAGGTTTTACAAAGGTAAAAGCAGCATTTAGGACACAGAGTGCACACTTATGCTTGGCCTGTGCTGCTTGGTGCTGAATCAAACCAGTGAGATAGGTTTGCCTTTCCTGGTTCTCCTGCTACACTGGCTACGCATTTACTTGTGCTTAGGTGTACTGGCCTCTCTGATACTATTTAAGGACAGATTCACGTCCCTCCTGCCGCCTCCCTTCACTGGACGCCAAGAATCTGCTCTTGCCATAGAGTGTACTTTCCTGCCCTACCAAAGTAGTCTGAAACTTTGGTTCCCTTGGAAGATCCAGGCAGAAAAATTTGTACAGCAACCACAGCCTTTCCCAGGTCAGCTTACAGGAAAGTTATAAAGACTTCAGTTCTGTCCTCAATCTTACTCATCAGCATCCAGTGCATGCTGGAGAAAAGCCCACGGTGGGTGTTTCTATTGGCTCACCGGGAGGTTGGGGTGAGGACGTATATCCTAGTCCACTCGGTGTGGCTGCATTCTTAACTGTTTGGATGGTACTCCTATATGCAAGGCCTTGGAGGCCCCGCTTCTCCGTAAATTGCTGGGTCAGTGGTCTGATGGCAACAGCAGCTGTCTGATAAGTTCGAGAAAACACGATTCTTGGATTTTTATCTAGCTGTATCGGAATTCCTACTAGCCTTTCAAAGTTCCCATTGGCAGCTCCGGCCCCTCCTCTAACCCTTTGCGTCCTACAGAACGAGCTTTGGAGCCAGAAAGGAGCATATGCGCGCCTTGGAAACTGACGTCTAAAACGGAAATTCTATTTTGGGTGTACGCGAACCTAGCTAGTGGTATCTTAATTCGCACGTCACAGGCTCTCGCCGAGGCTGCTGGGCGCGCTGCCCTAGCAGCAGGTGACAGTCAGGAGACAGTCCCAGGATAGTGCGACTCCGCCAGAGCCTCCTCCTCCCGCTCTGAGTCTCCCCAGGTCAGTAGGGCTCCGCCTAGCGAGGTCCAAGGTCCGAGGCACACGCGCACAGCCCTCCCCGTGCTCTGAACCCGGTGTCTAACGCCTCCCCCGCCCCCACCCCTCGGCTTCCAGAGGCACCGAGGCCAGATCCAGCGATCCGGAACACGGAGGGGACAGGTCCAGCTAGCCACGCGCGTTCCTGTAGCACACTGCCCCGCAAACTCACCACCTCCCCGCCGGGACCCCCAGAGCGCCTGCGTGGCCTGCCCACAGTACTAGTTCCGCCTCACTGCGCCTGCGCGGCTCCGCCCTAGCTCCTCTGAGGCTCCGCCCTCGATCCATTTGTGCAGCCTGCCCCCATCGCCCGCTTAAGCTCCATCTTCAAAGGTTGTAAACCCTTTTCCGCGGGTTTACAACTCCACTCGGTCCCCGCCTCCGTAAGCAAGAAAAGCCTAAACAGCGTCCTTGCCGGGGTAGAGCTTTAGTGGTCGCTTCCATTTCCGCTGCTAGCTTATAGTGATTGTGGGTCGCGGCTGGAGAACTGTCTGGGCTTCTTCAGAAAAAAAAAAAAAAAAAAAAAAAAATATATATATATATATATATATATATATATATATATATATATATATATACTAATGACAAACAAAACAAAACCTATTCTACCTAAATCTTGCCTGGTGCACCAATGAATGTATTGGGGTTATTTTCTGGGAGAAGGGACTCAGGCAACTGCAACATTGAAAAGCCCACCCAGTGGGGGTACAAGCTGTACTACCCAGGGGACTTGAGCTGTCACTGGACTTTGCACGGCTTGGAGGTAGTTCCACCTGTCTCCTGCAGCAGTTGCTTACTGTTTTGGGAGAGGGGCTTTATGATTTTTTTTTTTTTTTTGGTTTTTCGAGACAGGGTTTCTCTGTATAACCTTAGCTGTCCTGGAACTCACTCTGTAGACCAGGCTGGCCTCGAACTCAGAAATCCGCCTGCCTCTGCCTCCCGAGTGCTGGGATTAAAGGCGTGCGCCACCATCGCCCGGCTTTTTGTGACTCTTATTTACCCTTCCTGGTTAATGTTCCCTGACCCTTAGCAGGAGTTACATAGAAATCTGATTCTTTTCTTACATTCTGGCTGGGCATTGGACCACTATACCATGGGGGTAGGCATTGGTTCACAGTTATTTGACTGGTTTTGAGTCTCCTCATTAACTACCACAGATTGCAAAGATGAAATTTCCTCCACACCCGAGGCAGATAGCAGCAGTAATATATGAATAAGAAATACAAGTATTTAGAAGGCATGTCTGTTCATTTAATAAAACAATTATAGTACTGTCCCCCACTGGAGCCTATGACCACCAGCCACAAGTTTTTGCACAGGTTTATAAGGCCAAACATGGGTTCCCTCCTGTGAGGCCTCAAATCCAACCAGAAAGTATTGTCTACATCAATACTGGCTTACCACTATTGCACCAGCAGACATGCTTTGCCTGGCACAGTGACGTAATAGAATCCATAACTAAGTAGGACCCTTGGCAATAATTCTCCCTCAGCAGCCTGGACTCCCTCAGCAGTTTAGCCTGACTTCTCCATATCCTGCAATATATAGTATTTTCATTTAATTTTGACATGCAGTCAACAAGAGTGGAAATTGCCTTTCTAGTTTCTGGGACTTAAAGGGTTTTCTTGGCTAGCAACTCATAGGGACATAGCCTGCCTTTAACGGTGTGGGCTTTTCTTTCCTTTTCTTTTCTCTTTCTTTCTCTCTTCTTTCTTCCTTTCTTTTAGATTTGTTTGTTTGTTTGTTTGTATGTATGAGTACACTGTCACTGGCTTCAGACACATCAGAAGAGGGCATCAGATCCCATTATAGATGATTGTGAGCCACCATGTGGTTGTTGGGAATTCAACTCAGGAACCCTGGTGCTCTTAACATCTGAGCCATCTTTCCAGCCCACTGCGGGGAATTTCCTTTCAACAATCTTACAGCTTCTGGGAATGTTTTTCCACCCACTCAAGATCCACTCCTTACTCCTTAAGATGTTGTCTTAGGGTTCTTCCAGATGCATCTCCAAATCTCCCAGACAGTGGCAAGCACTATATCAAATAGGGAATAAAACCCTCTTACAGAAGAGGGGCAGAATCTCCAAGTGCCCACTACTGTTTGACCCAAGCAAGTGCCAGATGAGCTTGCGATTTAATCAGCAAGAGAGATTCTATAACGAAGCCATTAGTAATGTTCAGTACAACACAAAACAGCTGGACTACTGAGTGTTCAGCTCTCAGTGGGACATCCTTATCATCCCCACCCCCAACGGGGCTCAAGGAACATCTCAGCAGAACAGGTGGGGCATTTTATACAGTGCTGTGTTCTGGGCATGTCTTGGCTGTTGGCCTCATGAATTCATGGCAGCTGTGGTTACTTATACAAACCTACATAAGGCCAAGCCAGGTAACATTACAGCATGGATCGGGGAGGAACTCATGTGGCTCCACTCTATTGGAGGAGTTATTGGCAATTGATGACTAGTCGGGAAGGAGGAATCAATCATTTCTTTGGGGGTGTGGCCACTGGTAAGTTGGTCATGGGTCCTAAACTCATATACTTCTAGGGTAGACTCTGGACGAAGAAGGAGAGAGTGTTACCAGCATGAACGTGGGAAGAGGACACGTTGGGGAAATGCAGGAGGAGTGGGTGGATTCCAGATATATCTTATACTTGTATACAGTTGTCCACGAGCAAACTTTAAAATAAAGCTGAGTTATGGTGATGCAAGCCTTTAGTCCTAGCATCAGGGAAGCAGAGGCAGACAAATCTCCATGAGTTTAAGGCTACCCTGGTCTACATTTCGAGTTCCAAACCAACCAGAGCTACACAGTGAGGTCCTGTTTCAACAACAACAACAACAACAACAAAGTATATAATGTTATACAGGTGAGTCTTAAAAGCCTATCAAAGAGCCAGGTGGTGGTGGTACATGTCTTTAGTTCTCAGCACTCAGTAGACAGAGGTAGGCAGATCTCTATGAGTTAAAGGCCAGCCTGGTCTACAGATCAGTAGACAGAGGTAGGCAGATCTCTATGAGTTAAAGGGCCAGCCTGGTCTACAGAGTAAGTCTGGTCCCACGACAGCCAGGAATACACAAAGAAAAATCCTGTCTCAAAACAAATAAAAATAAATCTCTTGTTTTGTTGGTTTTTTTTTTTTTTTAAAAAGGCTATCAGAGGAGGCTGATAACCTTCAACTGAAGGCAGCCACAAATATGTCTTGATCCCTCACACAGAAATCACTGCACAGGCCATAGAAGAAATCTCAAATTTAATTCATATAAAACTTAAAAGTGGCGTCAACATAAAGGCATGTGCTTCCGAGTAACAGGGTAACAACTGTTAGCCCTTGTTCTTCTTGAACAGTAAACTGCGTTTCCTTACACCTAAATAATCCATCAAGTCATAAATACAATAACCAAATGCCCGAGTTATCAGACACATCGCTATATTCAGTACATAGAATGTGTACCATATTTGAGCATGGACCTTTGTGCACCTCTGTTAACAACAGGTGCCTCTCTTGGTCATAAAATGTTACCAGGTGCGTTGGTGATGTACGGCCTGAGGGAGTTAAAGTGGGACAAGACGCTTCAGGTCCTTGTCCCCTGCTCTCTTGTCTCTCTGCATTCTCAAACTCTAAGTTCTGGAACTCCTCACAGAACCCCTCTAGCCCTGGCCTGCAGGAGGACTTGAAGAGAGGCTTCTCAGGCATGGTCTGCAGAGGAGACTTCCAGGGAGGTTGACCAGTCTGTTTCTGTTTAGAGGCTGCTGGACTGTGGCTTAATCCATGATGGGACCTTGCCAGCTCTTTCCCTTGAAGCTGGCTCTCAAAGTGAGCGGCTGTCACTCTTCCCCACTGCTGCAAGCTCCCACAAAAGGAGCGCTGCCTCTGAACCAGGAGTCACAGAATCCCATCCAGGGAGGGTCTCACCTGACCACCCTCTTCTCTTCCCTGATATGCCTCTCTGTTCATGTTCTTGTTCCCAAGAGCAGGGCCCAACGTGGAGATACTTCAGATGTGGAGGTGAGTGTAACTGAACCATCAGGCACTCTTTAGTCCCCTTGAGATACATAAGTCATGTTTGGGACACTCTTTGCTTGTGGCTCTCCCCACCGTCATCAATCAGACAACAAGGTAAATCATTTTCTTCCCATTGATATTTCTGGCCTTCAGTCCCAGGAACCGGCGAGTATTCTTCTCTGGCTGCCCATAGAGCATGTCGACGAAGAAGTTGGATTGGTCTTTGTCTCTAGATCGGGCGGTGAGAAAGTCAAACCCGGATTTTAGCCTGTTGCACAGATAGGTTACAGCCTCGGCCTCATCAGACGGCTCCTCGTACACAGGCTGCTTCATCTCGTCATAGGCAGACAGAATCACTGCCTGAAACAAGTTGATGAAGATACAGATCATCACCAACATGAAAGACGACAGAAACAGGACCCCGAGAACCTTGTTGCCAGAAAATTCTGTGTTCTGAAAGGCTGACACGCAGTAGGAGAAGACGGTTTGGGTTGCGTGAATCATGTTGCTGTAATTCCATTCATGCTGACCGAACACCAGGTACCCAAAAGCTACGTACATGAAGGAATATATAGACACCACCAAAGCCGTGTGGCAGATGCCAGGAAGGGCGGCCTGGATGGCCTTCTGAGCCAGGCGCACATTATAGAAGAACCTGGAATACCTGAGTGTCTTCAGTATGGTCAGAAACAACAGGAAAGCCAAGATGATTCTCATGAAGTGATCAACCCGAGAAACAGCATGGAAGGGGATGAAAGCTTCAGGGTCAGCGAGGTAAAACAGGACCATTTTGGTGGCCAGGAGGTACTTCCAGAAGAAAAGCACTATCAGGAGAGTGAACATGCACTTGAGAGAGAAGTTGAGCAGGTTGTATACGCTCCTTATGTAGACAGCCCTCTCTTGCCTGATGATGTAGCCCTCGTCCACAACATAGGCACAAAAGAAAATAAGAATGGCGGCGTACAGGTAGATTTCCGACGAGGTTTTTCTGTTGAAATCAGCCAGTGAGAAGGAGTACACAGAGAGGCTAGAGTTGACAACCCCTAAGGGAGAGACTTCGAATACAACTGAAATGCTACACATCAGACTGGTGTCTGGATTCAGAGTGGTCAGTTCCACAATCACGGCCCATGTCAGCTCATCCAGCCAATTCTTTCCCTCGAGTTCCTTGAGCCTCACTGTGGAGTTAAACATCTGCTGTTCTGGAAAGAAGTAGAATGCATACCCTCCAGATCCATAGGTGTTTAGTACTCCGTAGGAATAATACACCCATCTCTTCCCTGGAGGCTTATAAGTAAACCCATTGCTAGTTTTGTCTGTAGATTGCTTGCCAGCCTTACTCCAGACACTGGAATAGTGTTGTGTGTCTTCTGGGTCAATGCCGTACTGTGGGTGACAATGGATTTCCCCTGCAACGCTGCTCTGTACAAACTTCTTGGCCAACAGACACGTCTTGTTGCTAGGTCTGGCCCTCACTTGCCTCATGAGTGGAAGGCCAAGGATTTTAGAAGAGCTGTCCGGAAGGAATGTTGGGTTGGGGTCATTGTGTAACAAAGGGAGGAACACGCCATTGAGCCACGTGTAGATATCTCCCAGCTTCATCACAGTGGCGAGATCCACGGAGAACCGATGGCGAATAAACTGGTTATAGTAGAAGCTGTCATTGTGGCGCAGTGAGAAAATGAGCAGCAGGAGAAGGGTCAGGAATATGAAGTGAGTCACGAGGTAGCTCAGGAACAAGAAGGACCTCATCCGGATCTTCTTCTCCCGCCTGAGGATTTGGATTTTGTCCTCGGTGATGGGCTGGTACATGCTCAAGCTTCGGACGTAGGCTATGTCCTCGTGAAGCTGCTCCATCTCCTCTTGTGTCATCTTCAACCCCTGCAACCTGATTTCTGAGTAATGGTACTTGCTGGACCACGAGAGGTTCTTACAGTACTTGGGCTTGTAGGTCCTGGTGCCTGACTGCAGGAGAATAGTGCATGGTTGTACGAGGAACACAGACTGACAGAAGGAACAGAATGATGCAAAGAGCCACTCTATCGACTTGGCATAGCCGTAAGTCAAGCCGTAAAATACAATAAAGAATGACGATATACCGGAAGTGGTGAACACCAAAAACCAGGCTATATAAACACACCACCTGGGCAGGATAAGCTGGGTCTTCTTTTCAACAGACTCAGTAGTATGCAGTTGGGAAGAGGAAGCTTTCGGAGGGACATCTTCACTGGCTTCTAGGTTATTGTTACTGATGTTCTTATTGGACGTTTGGGTGTCTGCTTTCTCATGCTTCTGTGAGGTTTCAAAGGCTTCCTTTTCCTTGGGAGCAGAGGTGGACATGGCAGCTTTCCTGGGGAGAGCCTTCATTTCATATTCATGCCATTTGTGCAATCGCTCTTTCCAGGACAGGCCTTCCTCTGACATCAGGGGGTGCTTCTGGGGTGCCACTTTGTCTGGATTCAGTTTACGTTTCTTCTGGGAATAGGTGAAGAAAAAAGTTATCAGTAATTGCACAGGGATTGTGATTACGACGCTTTCGATACCTATCACCATTGACCTGATGATGTGCATGTGTCGGGACTCAATTTGCTCCTTTTGGTTCAAGTTAAAAAACATGATATTGCAAACAAGAGAGCTTAGCAGCATGGCCAAGCAGCAGGACAGCCTCTGGAGCCTGTTGAATGGATTGGGGACAATTTCCGTGAAAATGGAGATCCACATGTGGTCCTTCCGAAGCTTATCCTTCACATCAATCATGAAGAAGTCTGTCCTTTTCAGAGGCTCATCTGGGTTGGTGACAGAAAACGTTGCATCCAAAGTAGTGTCCACAGAGAGCCACCTCCGGCACACAAAAAGCCAAATGCGCTTGTTGAAGAGATTTTCTACTTTGATTCGACTTAGGTACCAGCTAGGTGCTTCGCCCGAATTGTCATGCCACACGCGGATGGAGTGGATGTCCCCCAAGTCATTTTTTGTTGTTAGGAGGAAAGTATTGATACTTCCTCGGTACAGGGTTTTAAAATATGGATGGCTTAAACAGTGAACATCACTGGTACTCTCGGTTCCCATAAGCTGGATAAAAACATTGGCTCTGGTTCCAGACCTCCAGCGACTCCCAGTAAAGATGGTTACTAGGTAGCATAGGGTATCAAAAGGATCGTTATCAGTCAGTATTACCACGTTGTCCCGAAGGTACAGATCAATCACATCCCTGTGCAAGGCCCAGAAAGCCAGAATCGCATACAAGATCATAATGAAGAGCACGGCCAGGAAGGTCGCGGGGTTTTGGGTAAGGCTACTAATGACTGCTAGCCTCAGATCCACGGGGTTAGGGACCACAATTACCTTAGCAGTCACAAAGTGGGTGTGCAGGTGACGGTAGGTCAACTTCACAGAAGTCAGCTGCCGCCGGCTCCGCCTTCCATTCCTACAGATACAGTGTACTGTTTTCCACGTGGTCTTCTCACCCAGCACACAGGTACTTGGTTGCCATTCACTCTGGAGCCCATACATGTCCAAACAGTGAACCATAAAGAGAGCGATTCTCACTAGCTTGTTAGTGGGCTTCAGGACAAAACGAGACGCCTGCAGGACCATGGATATGTTATACTTGAATGAAAATCTGCGCTGAGCTATGCTTCGAAGCAGGGATGATGACAGACAAACCAGGCGGGCCTCCTTGACTGAACAGGTTGGGTCAAACAGGCCACTCCACTTGGCAATGGGAGGGATGTCATGAGGAACAAGGAAAGTGGCTATCAGATTGGTGGGCGTGAGCTGATGGCCTTCATATACCAAGGCCTCGAACAGCACTGTCACATTTGTGACGATGTGGATGAGTAGCTCCCCAGTCCACCTGCTGTCCACCTCAAAGCTAATTCCACCTGTTGTCATCTTTGAGAACCCATCACTTTTAATGCTGGGTCCCACTGTAAGGTTAAAACTCGAAGGGGTCAGATCTTTTCTGACCAGGTACACTTCTGCTACGTCGGGTGTGATCTCTATGACCTGATCGTTATCTGCGACTCCAGTCATTCTGAACCCAACCACATCTACAGAAATGTTTTCCGGGTAAGTCAACCAAGGAAAGGGGTCCTCTGTGAACACACAAAACATCATAGAAATCGGAGCCTTTGGGGGCATCCCGGGGACCGCGCTTGTGTTCAGTGTCACTCGGGGGCAGTTTGGACAGAGTGAATCATTTCTGAAGGCCTTAAAAACATTCCAGTTTTCAACTTTCTCCACATACATGTTAAAGTTACTGGTCCTCAGTGCAGTGGTCTTGCTTCCCGGCACCTTGTTAGCCAGTATTGTGTCTGATAGTGATTCTACTACAAACAAAGGATCTTGTAACGTATAGTAGGGATTAATTAGCTTAAGAAGGTTAGACAGACTGGTTAGGATACCAGTGCCCACAACTTCAACCTGCAGGGAGTGAAGGTGCTTGTGTCTGTGCTGGTATGCTTGTAGGTCTTGGCTTGCTTGCCTAAGCCGGGACGTGGTGGCCTCTAAATCTGCTTGACTCAAGTCAGAGGCTCTCTGGGTTAATTTGGTAATCACCATCACTAACTGACCGATCTCATCCGCTGTGTTCATAGCAAACGTGAGAGACTGTTTGACGAGGTGCTCCAAGAGGCGGGCTCTGTCATCTTGAAGTTCCAGCTCCCCTTTTATGTTATTCAAGATAGAAGTCACCACATAGATTAAGTAGCCTGCCTGTAGCCAGTCCTGCTTTTGAAGCAAGGTAGACAACGGTGACGTTGGTTCCATGGTGACGTTGAGCAGTTGCTGCAAAACGTTCTTTGAAGAGTCCCTGACAGTAGGTGCCTTCACAGTGGCTTGCAAAGTCACTTGAGAAAATGTCCCTAAGGAGTCATAGACCTGAACATAAAGCCTCACATTGTACTGATCTGACGCCGTACCGACAGGGAGAAAGAAGGCTGGTGGTGTAGGCTCTGTCCCTGAATACACCACGGAACCCAGTGTATTCTCTTCTACAGAACTGATTTCGCCAATGCTGTCCAACTCAGATACTATTATTTTATACTGAAGGGGAAGGTTCTCATCCTTAAAATCACTACATTCAACAGCAAATTTAGTAACCATGGAAATCCCACTAGCTGGATTAATCTTGCATTTGCCAACTTGAGGGCCATAGTTAATGACAATGGGGTGTCTCAAGGTCGTGGTCACACCACTCCAAGATTTCAGAATCAGAGAAACCCAAAACCTATTTTCTAAAAAATTCCTAAAGGCAAAAGCTTTTATGGACAAATAAGCTCCATTCCTCCTGGTGATGGCTTGCCCTGCCCAGTCAAACCTCACTTCATGGCCCATTAGAGACAAAACGGACCAGCTATACAAATCCTGGCGGCCACAACTCGAGCAATTCAGAAACAGAGAAAATCTCTCTGATACAGCTAATGTGGGGCCACAATTTTCAATGCAGGAAATGTGCGCTGTGGGCTGAAGCCCCGGGAGCACATGTACAGTTTTATCAGAAAATGCAGTTCTGTTTTGCTTCTGTACCACCATTCTGAAGTAATACACACCATTGCCCCTAAGAGTTTTTGGTGGAATGGTTAGTACAGAGCCCACTGCCCAAGGCCAGTTCAGTGAATCCTGCTCTGGGTGGCAGACATCCCGGTTGATCACTAATACATAGTTGACACTATAGTATCTTGGATTTGTGGTACAATACCAAAAAAAGCGGAGTCCCCCTGTGGGGATGTCTGCCTCTGGGTCGTAGGACATGCTTCCATTAAGAGTCAGTTCATCGGAGAACTTCACGGTTAATCTGGGGGCTCCAAGAAGAACAGCCTTCAGGGGGCGTTTTTTAACCCAAATGTAGATGATATCCGAGCCTGTCACCGTGGGCCAGACGGGGTCCCACCTGATGATGGACAGCGTAAAGTTAAACACATACACCCCGTAAGGCAGGGCATATTTAGGGATATGGAGAGAGAAACCCTTAGACACTGGCACCTGCCGCAAGAGCACGGGTCGGTTCCAATCGGGGGTGTCGTTCACAGAGGCCACCGAGAAGTACATCCAGCTCTTGCTAATGACCAAAGCATCAGGACAGTGCCAACGTACAGTGACATTGAGGGTGGCTTCCTCGTCTCTGCTCAGGATAAGGGGAGCGTTCTGGTTCTTCCTGTTGATCTTCACTGGCTGTATGATACAGGTGCCCGTCTGGCAGGACACCGTAGCCTTGGCCGCTGCGGGGTCNTTGTTTGTTTGTTTGTTTTAGACTGTGTCAACTGGAGACTCTTCTGCTTCAGCCTCTTAGGTGGTAGATCACAATCCTTAAAAATAACCTCTTTTAATTTTGAGACAGGGTCTTGCTAAGTTTCTCAGGCTGGTCTTGAACCTGTTGATGTGCCTGCTGAGTAGTTGGCTTGCACTACCAAGTCTAACTTAAATTATAATATCACACCTTAGCGAGCCTGATCAAATGTAGATGGTTGGTGAAGGTACTCCCATCTTCCATGTCCTTCCTGAGGTTTTGACTAGCACTATAATCTCCAGGTGAAGTTTAATCTCCTACCTGGGCAGTGCAAAGTTCTGGTTCGAACTTCCCTTCTGACATTTCTCACTGCTCATTCTTGGGACTCTGTTGGTTGATGAGTATATGTGTCTTTGGGCCAATGTCTTCTTGATAGATTGCCCTTCATGTCACTATGAAATGTGTCTATCTGATAGCAAGCTTTGTCTCGAGTCTGTTTTAGCTAAGCAGCCAACCAAGCCGCTTGTACTTCCTTCCTATGTGAGCGTCTCTCTCATTCTTGCTTGCAATTTTTCTCTTTTTTTCCCCAATTTTTATTAGATATTTTCTTTATTTACATTTCAAATGCTATCCCAAAAGTCCCCTATACCCTCTCCCACACCCTGCTCCCCTACCCACCTACTTCCACTTCTTGGCCCTGGTGTTCTCCTGTACTGGGGCATATAAAGTTTGCAAGACCAAGGGGCCTCTCTTCCCAATGATGGCTGACTAGGCCATCTTCTGCTACACAGGCAGCTAGAGACATGAGCTCTGGGGGTACTGGTTAGTTCATATTATTGTCCCACCTACAGGGTTGCAGACGCCTTCAGCTCCTTGGGTACTTTCTCTAGCTCCTCCATTGGGGGCCCTGTGTTCTGTCCAATAGATGACTGTGAGCATCCACTTCTGTATTTGCCAGGCACTGGCATAGCCTCACACTGCTTGCAATGTTTAATAGAGGTTTGTTTCTGCTGTCACTGTTGGCTTTTAGTTGAAGTTTTTTAAACCATCACCATCTATGTGCCATGTTTGATAAGTATTGGTATTGACTATTAAGGGTTTCCCTTTTCTTCTCTGCATGATTTATTTGTGTATGTGGGTAGGTACATACCACAGTGCACATGCTTCGGAGAGAGGACAACTTGCAGGAGCCAGTTCTCTCTCTCTCCATCATGGGGGTTCTGGGGATCAAACTCAGGCTGTCAGGTTGGCTAATAAGCTCCTTAACCTCTCTCACTGCCTCACTCTTTTGTGTGCTTCCTTAATTCAGTTAACACTCTCTGATAACGTTTGGACACCAGCGTTTTCCTACAGCCTTGGTCTCAATTCTCAGGGAGATCCCACGACAATGAGGGTGAGCAACATTAATTAGGCCATTGAACACTGGAGCCTTCTGCCTCTGTTTCCCAGGTGCTGGGGAAGAGGCCAACGGTGGAGAACAGTGAGATGCATTTGGGGGTGGCGGGGCACGTAATTTACCCATCAGTTAGGGAACGATATCATGAGCTAGATCATAACTGTGGGTGTTTATCTGACTTACATTGGGAAAAGTTCATCCTGGAGAAATTTCCAAGGCATTCCACTTCATTTACTAATGTACACCATTGGTGAGAATTTTTTTTTTAAGCTATTCACTTATTTTATGTAAGTGCGTACACTGTTGCTGTCTTCAGACACCAGAAGAGGGCATCGGATCGCAGATGGTTATGAGCCACCAAGTGGTTGCTGGAAATTGAACTGGGAACCTCTGGAAGAGCAGTCAGTGCTCTTAAGCGCTGAGCCATCTCTCCAGCCCAAGGGTGAGAACTTAAATATATGCTCTTCTGGAACCCGGTGTGTTTGATTGCCTATTGAAAACTTGCTTGCCACAAGAGACAGTAAAACTGAGACAATATCTGAACTATCTCCAAAGTCAGAAACCTCCAACTCCATTTGCTTTGTAAGAAGGGGGATGCACTCAGTCACTACCGCCTTAGGGATAAATAGAAACTGAAATCTTTATGTGTTGCCTGACTATCAACCTGGAGTCCTTGCTGTATTGTTTCTGGAAACCTTTGTTGGGTTTGGAGTGGAAGCTGAGAAGACTCACCAGATACGGAAGCTTAAAAAATGAAAGCTTTATTTCCTGAGCTCCCAGGAAAGTGGCCAGTTCAGGTTCTAAACTTCGTCCCCCGAGGGAGATTGGACAACATTTTCAAAGGATGGGAACACAAAGTTTGGGGGAAGGGTGCTGTGGTGTTATCCAATTGTATTTTGACATTATGGGTTAAGCAAGAAAGTACCCGTTGGAGACTTGGTTTTAATCCTGAGCTACTTGGCTTCAAGGTTCTTAATTCAATCTCTTCCTAGACATTAGGTCTGGAACTCAGAGTGATAAGGGGACAAAGGATTGGGCCAGCTGCATGTAGTTAATTAGGACATACAGGCAATTGCTTACATATTTTTTTTTAAATATAACATATGCACCTTGGTTTAGATAACAGCAATTTCTAAATTCTTTACCGGTTCACAGACAACTAAGATAATATTTGGAGACATGGGATGGGTGTTTGTTCCTAGTTCTGGGAACATGAACTTGTTTGACCCTGCCAGGAAGATGGAGAAGTTGTCCCTGAGATGTCTGGTCTCAGACAACTGTTCACAACAGAAGCTGTTCAGCTACAGGGAAGTCCCCAGCTCCCTGAGAGCCTGAGACCTCACATTTAGTTTCTTCCTGTGATTAAATGGAGTCTGCAAATGAAATGGTAATAAGTTAACTTAGAATAAGTTTCTTTCACTTGCTCCCAACACCACTTGGCAAGTCATTGGATTTACAGGAGGAATTTTGGCATTGAATCAAGTCTTTACATTTTTTTTTTTTTTTTTTTTTTTTTTTTTTTTTTTTGGTTTTTCGAGACAGGGTTTCTCTGTATAGCCCTGGCTGTCCTGGAACTCACTTTGTAGACCAGGCTGGCCTCAAACTCAGAAATCCGCCTGCCTCTGCCTCCCAAGTGCTGGGATTAAAGGCGTGAGCCACCACGCCTGGCTTACATTATTTCTTAAAGCATTTATTCTAAGGAATTAAGAGGTGGTTCCCCACTATTCAATGGGCCATTGTTTAAGTATTAAGACTCTAACAGGCCGTCAAGGTGCGGTGGCAACTGACTGTCATCCCGGCACCAAGGAAGTGGCGTCAGGATGATTGATCCTGGGTTTTCTTAGCAGCCAGCCTAGCCTAGTTGGTGAGCTATAGGTCAACGAGCAATCCTTCCTCAAACAAGGCAGAAGGTGTTCCTGAGGATGCCAGTCAAGGTTGCCCTCTCATTCACATGTGGGCACATACATATTCGTACATATGTGCACACCCTTAGGAAAAAAATCCAAAGTACAGGGGCTAGAGAAACGGCTTAGCAGTGGAGAGCACTGGCTGTCCTTACAGAGGACCTAGCTTTGAGTCCCAGCATCCACACGGTGATTCACAGTCAGCTGTGACTCCAGCTCCAGGGATCTGATGCCTTCTTCTGACCTCTATAGTCTTAACTAAGCTCATACATGGTACACATCCATGCATGCAGGCAAAATACTCACACATGAAATGAAATTTTAAAATATAGGGTTTTTTTTTAAGTTTTTAAATGTTAAATTCAGTTTTCGTGATAACCAAGCCACAAAATGAAAATTCACTAGAATTAAGCCCAGATTTCGAAACTCCAGAGAGCACCGGGACACCATCACTCCGATGCAGTTTACAGGAGGGTTTATCCGAGCTCAGGCCTGCAAACCTTCCCTGATGTAGCAGATTAGGTGAGCGGCCACAAGGTTCAGGGGGAGGGCTTTTTAAAGGAAAAACAAAACAAAACAAAAACAAAAACAAAAAACAAAACAAAACGCAGGTCTCTAAGTCTTGACATTATATGATTGAGTAAGAGGTTTATGGACAAGTTGACTTTTTGAAATGATTGGCTTGTTTTCGTTCGGCTCCAAGGCCACAGACAGCACTGGCCCGGCCATCTGGATCTCCTGAGTCCAAAGCAAAGCATGTAGGAGAGGGAGGGTTGTCGGGAAATGTTATCTAGTAGAGCCTACGACTTCCAGCAGCTGCAGCTGGCCCGATATGTTTCACCCTGGGACCTGTTTGTTTGTTTAAACTTAAGTTTCTGGGCCCCTGATTAGGTTTCTCAATTAGCAGTATCGACTTGAATAAAACAAGATCTGGAATATTAAAATAATAATAATAATAAGCTGAAGACGCAACATGATTAACTTCAGGCCTGAGGGGCGGCATGAAGAAAACCGAGGGGAAGAGTCTGAGGAATTGATTGAGGGGCCTCTCTGAGGAGGTGCCTGCATGGGATGGGGAAACAGGCTTCACAAACAGCTCCAGGACAGCATCCCAAGGGAAAGAAGGAATAGGACGAAGGTGAGACACTGAGTCTGGAGGAAAGTGAGGTGTGGGAGGGGCAACAAGGTGAGCCAGAGCTGTAAGGAGAGGTCACGCTAGTGTCTGTCTGAGGGCTCTGAGTGGAGAAGGGGCCTGCTCTCTTGTGCAAAGTGAAGAATTTCGAGACAGCAAACTCAGAGCAGTAAAGCAGGCATGAGGTTATCAAAACAAGGATCTATGTTCACACAAGGATCTATGTTCACTCGCTGCCAGGGTGGTGCTGGCTGGTCACCACAAAGCCTCTTTTGGTCACATCCTGGTAAGATCTGTATCAGAGGGCTCAGCCTTGGGTACACGTCGGGAGATTGCTGCTTTGACATCCCAGTTATGGATTGTCTGCTTCCATTGGGTGACCATGATTTGAATTTGGTTTTTTAGAGGTGTTCTGGACTGAATGTCTCTGTCACTCTTTTTTTTTTTTTTTTGGTTTTTCTTTTTCGTTTTTTGAGACAGGATTTCTCTGTATAGCCCTGGCTGTCCTGGAACTTACTCTATAAACCAGGCTGGCCTCAGACTCAGAAATCTGCCTGCCTCTGCCTCCCAAGTGCTGGGATTAAAGGCATGTGCCACCACTGCCCAGCATCTCTGTCCTCTTAAGTTCTGTATATTCGCACCCGAATCACTACCAATGTCATGGTACTTAGAAAGCAGTTAGGGCCGGGCATGGTGGCGCGCGCCTTTAATCCCAGCACTCGGGAGGCAGAGGCAGGCGGATTTCTGAGTTCGAGGCCAGCCTGGTCTACAGAGTGAGTTCCAGGACAGCCAGGGCTACACAGAGAAACCCTGTCTCAAAAAACCAAAAAAAAAAAAGAAAGCAGTTAGGTCTAGAATATTGCAAACTAATTTTCTAATAAAACAGAAAAGTTACACAGACTATAGACCTGCAGTCCACAACCTTCCTAAAGCTGTAACCCTTTAATACAACTCCTTATGTTGAAATAACATTATTTCACACTACTTCACACCTGTAATTTTGATATGGTCATGAATCATAATGTAAATATCTGATAAGCAGGTCCAAAGGGGCTGCCGCCCACGTGTTGAGGACAGACTTTTCATGGCCAGGGCTTGGGGAGATATCTGTGATAGCTCAAGGGTCCCAGCCCCATCACCGGCACCTATAGAAGCTGACATGACCTGGCATGCCTGTAATTTCAGTGCTGGCAAGGCAGAGACAGAATTTAGGGACAGGGTTGCTGGAGAGCTAGACTGGGTGAATCCCTGAGCCCTAGGTTCAGTGAGAGACTGTCTCAAAAAATCAAAGTGGGAAGTGACAAAGTGGCTTCTGTGGGAGTGTACACACACACACACACACACACACACAGAGTTCTATAATGCCAAATGACTTAACTTGGCAGATAAGAGAGAACTAAAATGTTGGTAAAAAGCCAAATTATCTTGAGCTATTTCAAAGCCCCTATGAAAGCCTTGCGTTGCCTATTACATCACTCGATTCCATCAATCCCAAAGCTAAGAATGTCATCAACTGGCATCTGAAACCTACAACAAAATTCCCACCTTGCCATAAACCCACCTACATATTGTTAGCATTTTGTCTAAGCTCAGCCCCACAGTTACCTGGCAACCACCAGGTGTGCCTGAGTCACTATAAAAGGGGCTGCTTGCCCCCTCCTCCCTCTCATGTTCTTGCCTTCTTGCTCTCCCTCTGTCCTCTCCCCCCTTCCCCCTCTTTCTCCCCATTCCCCTCCTCCCTCTCTCTCCACATGCTCACAGCTGGCTTCTCTCTCTCTCTCTCTCTCTCTCTCTCTCTCTCTGCCTTTCTCTGTCTCTCCTACTCTCTCTACTCCCCTCCCCATGACCTGAATAAACTCTATTCTTTTTTTTTTTTTTTCCGAGACAGGGTTTCTCTGTATAGCCCTGGCTATCCTGGAACTCACTTTGTAGACCAGGCTGGCCTCGAACTCAGAAATCCGCCTGCCTCTGCCTCCCGAGTGCTGGGATTAAAGGCGTGTGCCACCATGCCCGGCTAATAAACTCTATTCTATACTATACCATCGTCTTGTGGTTGGTCCCTCAGGGGGAAGGGATGCCTCAGCACGGGCCCGGAGGAGACCCTCCCTTCCCCCACACACCTGACTATATATCCACCAAAACATATTCCTTCCCTCTTTATCTTTTTATAAAACACAACACCTGCAGCCCTCACTAATGTCTTAGGTAAATGCCTTGACTTATGACTTTCGTTGTTTTGTAACTCAGTATAGTTTCAGGTAGCCACACCCCCCCCCAGAAGAACATGTCTTCTGGAACAACCTAAAGTCTGTGTTCTGGGTCATGGACATGCATATTTGGCTCACGAATAAACTTGCTTATTCCCTTTGAAGTGAGAGCTGTGGTTTTTGTTTTTTAATCGCGTGAGGGGTGGGGGCCCAGGCCAAGGTTGGGGGGCTCATGAGAAGATTCTTCTCTCTCACTCCTTAGCCATCTGCAGACCTGGAAATAGGGTCTCTCCAAGCCCCTGCCCCATGCTGCTGCCCTGACCCTGCGCTCTCAGCCTCCAGAATGGGAGACATAAAACTTGGAGCCCTAGATTAAAAGTGCTTGGTATTTTTCCCCCTAGTAATTGACAGGTAATACATACTAAAACTTGGAATTTGCTCCACACTAACTTCTCCGTGCCCGGGCTCTGACCTTTGCTGCCTCCCCAACCCACTTATGGCCATCGAAGTGGAAACACACTGTAAGATTGATACCATTGGACAGGCTGCACATACCTGAACCCAGATCCTCCCTGAGAACTTGGTTTTGGGACTTCCTGAGGGTCCCCCTTCTCACCCTGGGTCCCTCAGTTAACCAGGGCTTTCCTAGAGATTCTTCAGCCCTTGGTTTGCAAGTTTAGGCCAGCCTACCCTCCTGGGCAAGGCTAGAGCAAACATGGACACCTGTTGTACTCTGACCTACTGGGAGTGTCCCTTCCCACTACAGTCCTGCTCCTGCTTCTGCCTTAGAGCTACGGCCACCATCACACAGCCACTTGTGGGCCCAGAGGTGCAGGCCAGAGGCCCTCAGTAAGTTCCTGCAATTCAATCGGGATGTGTGTGTGTGTGTGGGGGGGGTGTTACCACACTATGGTGGCATCTCCAGTGGTCTTTTTTTTTTTCCTGAGACAGGGTTTCTCTGTGTAGCCCTTTCAAACTGTCTTGATTTCTTTTCTCCTCTCTCCCCTCCTCTCCTCTCCCCTCCCTCCTCTCTCCTCTTCTCCAGCCATACAGTCTTCTTTGTTCCTGCATCAACTATCTTCTCTGACCCTTCTCTTCTGTGTCCTGGACCCTACCCCTACCTCCTCCCCAATCCTATTCTCTCTCCTCACCACTCTCAACTGGCTTTTTATATCCTCTCCCGTTCCCAGCAGTCCAAGAGCTAGACTGTCCATGGAGAGCCAAGGGTCATTTAAAAGGCCAGGCACGTAAAATACTGCATACCCCACCCAGCCCCTTGGCTTCTTTGTGGCGTGCGTCTTGGGGCCTCCTGGTTGTGCAGGAATGGAACGCTGATGATTTGAGTTCTGATCACTCCAACTTCCCAGCCTCAGATTCTTCTGCAAAATGATGGTCTTGGTTGACACCAGAGTGTGGGAAATAAGGGTACAGAGAATTCGACTGACTCGGGTGCAAGATTCAAAGGGACGGGGCACAAAAACCTCATTCATCAAGACAGTGTCTTTACTGAAATACTATTCACATAAAGCTACCCATTTGGAAGGGTAAAGCTACAAGATATTAAGTGCAAACTCAACATTTTACAGACAAATATCTTGTTATCCAAAAAGACAATCCTACCAGCACTGACGGTTACCTCTCATCCTCTCCATCCCTGGCCTCCAGCCACCTGTCTTCTGTCTCTACGGATCTGGTATTCTGGATGTTTAACATATACCTGATGATGGTAATGATGATGGTGGTCGTAGTGGTGATGATGTTGAAGAGTTGGAGGAGGAAGAAGAGGAGGAGGAGGAGGAGGAGGAGGAGGAGGAGGAGGAGGAAGATGTGTGTGTATCCTTTTGTGTCTGATTTCTTTCACTTAGCCATAGCATTGCGAACTTTCCAGCCTCTCCACCCTCACTGCCCAGCTGACTCCCACAAGATGTCTGAAAGCCCCTATGGGGAGGAAGGGGAGCTGTGTTATAGTCCAAGCTCCAGAGGAGGGAGCGGCTGGGGACTGTCCCAGGGCAGCAGAGAGTTTTGGGTGAAGCTTGTCAATGAGGGCTTAACCAAAAACTGAGCTGTGAGTACCTGAGGTGGAGGAAGGCTTCCTAAAACTTTCAAGTGACAGCCAGGCCTGGTGGTACAGACAGGTCTGTAATGCTGACAGCTTGAGGCAAGAGGATTCAAAGTTCAAGACCTGCTTCGGCTACAAAGCTGATCTAAGAACGGCCTGAGCAATTTAGTGAGATCCTAATTCAAAACGGGGCACCGGGAACTGAAGCTCAGTAGTACAGCTCTTGACTACATGCATGAGGCTCCAAGGATTGGCCCAGGGCTCCCATGCCTCCCTCTGACACAGTGAAGGAGAGGCTGGACCGCAAGCACCCGTGCCATCAGATGAGCAGCGAAGATACTGGTATTTAAACCTAAGCTGGGCACCTCTACCCACGTGGGGTTCAGTAGCAGAGGCTGCAGCTGCCAGTCTAGTTTTGAGAACCTCACCTGGGAAATACGACCGGGTACACCCTCCCATTCTCTTTATCCCTACCCATTCCTCCTCCCCTTCCTCCCATACCCACACCTCCTACACCCACTAGGGAACTCAGTGGGTCAGAGAGGTGTGACCCTGAGCTGAGCTGCGCATGTGCGTCCCACACCACCAATGAGAGATCGGGATAGCGCGGCCGCCCTCGCTTCGCCCAGCCCCGCCCCCTTCCGCAATCAACAATACCCTCGCTTCCCTAGACCGCCTCAGAGACTCCAAAAGCTTTGACGCTGTGCTGTCACTCTGCAGACCAAAGCCATAATCATGTCACTGCGAGACTGCCAGGTACGCGCACAGGTTCGGCTGGGTCCTCCTCGGTCCGGGAATTGGCCCAGCGCTGAGCAGTCGAGATCAAAGCTGTAGGTCACCCGAGTCAGGCAGGGAACCCGGACCTGAGCTCACTATGCACATGCAGCCCAGGGTGGAGGGGACTCTGAAGTGGTTCCCAGTCAGGTGCACCGGTGGAAGCTTGTGGACTGGGTTTGAATCCAGGGAACGGTCCATTTGAAGCCACCCATTTTGGGGGCCCGGGCTTTGAGCCCATTTTTCAGACCAGGAAGATGAAGGTAGGAGCAGCCAATGGACTTTCCCCAGCCACCTGATTTCTAAGTCTTGGGAAAGTGCAGCCGTTTGCTTGCCAGGACTTAAGGGCATGTCCCACACCCAAGGGTGATATGGGCACTGTGCACCCTGAGGGATGTCAGGTCACCGAGGGCAGGCAGGCAGCCTTAGTAATCTGAAGGTTTTGCAAGCTTGTTGGGACTCCTCCCAGCAACGGAAGAGGAGATGCTAGGCGTTGACAGGTAGTATACACCTTGCTAGGCCGGTGACAAGCCAGACATCCTTCAAGTTACAGACTTGAACTTTGACCTCCACCAGGGGCCAGGCTTCCTACCGTGCCTGGTAATGACCATTTGCTGTCTGCCTTCTGGCTGACACTTGAACTCACCTCATTGGACCCTCTAAGGAATTCTACAGAGTAGTAGCCAAGAGTTTGAGGGGCTCAGCCCAGGAAAACCTGGTGTCCCTTTCCTGTTGTGTAGGCGTGGAAGGACGCCGGGCTCCCACTCTCAACCACAAGCAATGAAGCCTGCAAGCTGTTCGATGCCACCTTGACTCAGGTATGCAGGCCCAAGAGACGCAGGGCCCCTCCTTGAACGGTTCTGAGGAGGGCTTTTGATTGGTGAATGGTCTGTGAACCCCACTGCATTGAAGAGCTGGCCTCTGCCACAGAGGTCCAACGCTATGGGAATCATCTCTGCCAGTCCCAGCTGCCTGTCCCCAAGGTTCCCAGTTCAAGGGTGGACAGCAACAGATGCCCCAAGGGAGCCTGGAAATGTTGAGCTGCCACAAAGGCATGGGGTGTTATGTTTTGTTTTGTTTTGGTTTTTTTTTTTTTTGGTTTTTTTTGAGACAGGGTTTCTCTGTGTAGACCTAGCTGTCCTGGAACTCACTCTGTAGATGAGGCTGGCCTTGGAACTCAGAAATCCACCTGCCTCTGCCTCCCAAGTGCTGGGATTAAAGGCATGTGCCACCACCGCCCAGCTGGCATGGGGTGTTCTAAAGTTCTTACCACGTTAGTGGACCAAGGCTTCTCAGCCACTGCTACACCAGTGAAGTATCCTTTAGTAAAGAGACCTGGGTGCTTAAAGGAGAGGGGTCAGGGTCTCAGCAGCTTTCTCACCAGATGGGATAATGGAGACTCAGAGAACTGACCTGACGAGCCAAATGTTATACGTCAGAGGCAGAGCCAAGGTGTGCCTGCCTCTGAAGATACAGATAGGAAGAAAAGGCTGGGGCTAGAGAGATGGCTCAGCAGTGAAGAGCTCCGACTGCTTTTCCAGAGGTCCTAAGTTCAAATCCCAGCAACCATGTGCACAGCTACAGTGCACTCATATACATAAAATAAATTTAAAAAACAAAAAGAAAAGAAAAGAAAGCAAAGACTAGCCTTTCCAGCCTTCACATCTCTAACTGTAATGAACACCGATCATGGTCTTTCCATTGGTTTCTACTGTAGCCCAGCCTGGCCTGGAGGATTGCTGTAGAGCAATCCTCCTGTCTCAGTCTCTGGGATTATGGGTGTAAGCCACCAGTTTAGGAATTATTTCTGAGAGAAATGAAGCAGAAATTGTGTGAGTGGACTCCAGGGCTCCTCTTAGTGCTGAAGAAGGAAGTGTGCCGCACCTCATGTCTTGGGAAGAACCTGCTTTCCCTCAGTTCTTTTTTTTTTCCCCTTGTTCCGTTCAACCCCACTCGCTCCTCTCGACCCTGCTCGCTCCGGCCGGCCTGCTCTCTCCAGTCAGCCCCGCTTGCTCCAGCCCTGCTCACTCTGGCCGTCTCCGCTCGCTCCAGCTGTCCCCGTTCCGCTCTGCTTGCTCCGGACAGTCCTGCTCGCTCCGGTTGGTTTCTCCAGTCCAAGGATTCGTTTCTTATTATTCTTCATAAGTACACTGTAGCTGACTTCAGACGCACCAGAGGAGGGCATCAGATCTCATTACGGGTGGTTGTAAGCCACCATGTGGTTGCTGGGATTTGAACTCATCACCTTCGGAAGAGCAGTCAGGTGTCCTTACCCGCTGAGCCATCTCACCAGCCCTTTCCCTCAGTTCTTTACTGGCAGTGAGCATCTCCAGGCCTAGGACGCGTTATCCAATCACGTGTCTCTAATCTCTTCCTTGAGGACCCACTAAGTTAGACCCCTTTTGAATGAGGGTTCCAGAAAACCCTCAAGTGTTCTAGAAAGAAAAATAACTCAGGTCTGGGACTCCCTCAGTAGTAGAGAGCTGTGTGAGACTGAGTTTGATCCCCAGCACCCCTGACCAATAATTAGTTCATTAATTAATTAATCAATTTGAGTTTGGATACATGCCCTCACTGATACTAAGAGTCATGAGGACAGATTGGTTCTGCATTTCTCCTTCCAGTACGTCAAGTGGACCAATGACAAGAATCTTGGTGGCATCGAGGGCTGTCTGTCAAAGCTCAGAGCAGCGGATCCAACCTTTGGTGAGTAGAGAATCACCTGTCACACACCCTGACTGCGGGGGGTGGGGGTGGGGGGTGGGGTGGGGTGGGGACTCACTTGTCACTTGGCTGGGAGGACACACTGCGGGCAGTGGCTGGCTTGACACCACACAGAGTGCGGAATGATGGCAGCTACCTTTGCATTTGGAACTACGGCTGCCCCTGTGAGGGTGTCATTTCCAGGGAAGGCTCTAGGCCTGTGGTTCTCAACCTTCCTAATGCTGCTACTGTGTTAAAGGAATACAGTTTCCAGTGTCACATTTCCCAACTCTAAAATTATTCCGTTGCTACTTCATACCTGTTTAAGTGTGCTATTATTATGAAATCATAATATAAATATCTGTTTTCTGATGGTCTTAGGTGACCCCTGCAAAGGGTTGTTTGTCCCCCAAAGGGCCTACACCCACACGTTATAAACTGCTACTTTAGATCTTTTCTCTAGCTATCATCAGTTTGACATAAAATGCCACCTCTTCTTCTTAGATGAGGAAACAGAGGCTCAGTGACCATGAGACACAGACCTAAGTCTAGCTGGCTCTAAAGCCCAGAATCCTAGAACACAGGAGATGGCTCCTGAAACCTTGGTCAGGGTTCTCAGGACACCTCCAGAACCACTAAAGCTGGATGGAAATGGAGAACAGAACCTGGCTCATGGGAGAGCCTGGCTCATGGGAGAGTCTTGTGTGGATTGGACTGGGGGAGGTCAGTTGAGGACATTTCAGAACCCCAGATGGGTGGCCCATCCATGTGTTGAGTGAGGTTCCTGGGATTTGAGAAGACTGTGAAAGGGAGACAGATGTTAGGGATGTTCTTAACACCTGCAGTAACACAGCCCAGCTAAAGCCAGGGCAAGCCATAGGGACAGCTAGTGGTCAGAGTGGACTCAGGCTGTGAACAGGGGTGCTGAGGTAGCTGGGGGAGGGGTGACCTAGTATTATGGTTCTTTTTGCCCGGCCAGTGTCAGTGATTTAGTTCTGCACACTAGGGGCCACTCTATCTTTCTTAAGATGGGTCTGGGAAGCATGGGTAGAGAACCTCACACCTTCAGGAAGAACTACCCACTACACCATCATGTGTGAGGGTTGAGGAGAGACAGAATCAGGGTCTGGGCCTCAGGGATTGTTGGCTCTGTTCCCTGAACAGCATTGACTGGCCGTCCCGGGAGGCCCAGGCTGCTTAGAGCTGTAATACCAGCTGATGAACTGGTTCGCAGTTCCTGCCAGGCTCATGAGGGCCGAGGGAAATACTTCAGACCTGGGCGTTCAACAGAAGGCTCTGTTAAAAAAAAAAATAACTTTAGTTACTTGAGAAGTACTGCTGCAGCCACTATCTGCTGAAGGCCAGGGCTGAGCTCTTGGTTTTGATGACGGCCTCACACATCAGGTCTTCATGTCGAGCCTCTTGGGATGTGGGTCTGGGCTGGGGCTGAGTGACCAGCTGTTTTCCAATCTTCTGTCAGCCATGGGCCTTGCCATCTCTAACGGCCTTGTGCTCGTTGGCACGGGAACCTCCGTGGCCCTGGACAAAGACCTGGCCCTGGCTGTGAAGACCATGGTGGAGCTTTCCCAAACCCAGACTCTGACGCCTCGGGAGCAGCTGCATGTGTCTGCGGTGGAGATGTTTGCCAAGGGGTGAGGGGCCTCCCTGGGCCGGGGGGTGGGGGGTGGGGGGGTTGGGACTCCTGTACAAGGTGAGGCCTCGGAGCTTGTGTGAGCATCTCACCCGCTTGTTGCTCTGCCCCACATTGAATGCTGAATGAAGAAATATTTAGCGAGGCTTCCTGGCTTAGGGTTCAGAACAGCATATTATGGTTCATTAACATGGTTATTATTTTAATGACAACACCCAGGAGAGAGAAGAAAACAACTGACCCTTTTGCTTCTTGCCTTAGAGGCCGTATTCATCAGCCTTCTGTTGCTGTAACAAAATACCTGAGACAGTAAATTTATAAAGAAGAAAGGTTAACTTTGGTTTATGGTTTCAGAGGCTTCAGTGTATGGGAACTTACCCCGTTGCTTGTGAGGCTATGGCAAGGCAGTGCTTTGTGGGGAGTAATACTCATCTCTTAGCCGCCTGGGAAGTCAAGAAGGGCCCACGGTCTACCCTTCAAGGGCATGCTCCCAGTGACCTAATTTAATATCACCAAGNCACCAAGCCCAGACTCTGAGAGATTGCTCTACTTCCCAACAGCACAGGCTGGGACACCCAGCCTTCAATATACAAGTCTTTAGGATATGCTGTCTTCCCATGCTGTGCACATCAGCTCTCTACTGTCCAGATCATTCCTTGCCTCCGTTCCCACAATCCTCCAGGGTAGTCCCCCTACCTGCTCAGACAGGCAAGGTGTTCCTTAGAACAGATAGGTCAGGCTGATTGTAAAGAGTCTCGGGGGCTTAGGCCAAGAAAGTTCCAGCATTTCTGGTAACTCAGTGGGGTTCTCGGTTGCCTCATGGTGTTGAGACAAATTGTCTATGGCAGTTGGTTAAGCCTCCTTTTCTGGCCAGAAGAAATGGCTCAGCTGATGAGGTGCTTGCCACACAGGTTTAAGGATCTGAGTTTGGATGCCCAGTCCCTGGGCAAAAAGCCAGGCATGGCGATGTGTACCGTAACCCACAGTCTGTGGAGGAGGAGCAGGCAGGTCCTTGGAGCTCACTGGCCCACCAATCTGGCTGACTCGATAACATCCGGGTTCAGTGAGAGACTATGTTAATAAGGGGGAGATGGATTGAAGGAGACACCTGATGTTGACCTCTGGCCTCCTCTGGCCTCCACATGAGTGCACACACCCACACCAGACAAACCTGTTTTTCTCTTTCCTGTAAAGATTTCTTTTTTATTTTATATCACGTGTCTGAGTATTTGGCTGATAGGTATGTCTGTGTACCACATGTATGCCTGGTGCGCGTGGAGACTTGGAGCAGGAACCAGATCTTCTGGTATTTGAGTTACAGATGGTTCTGAGCTGCACCATGCACACCAGGAATTGAACCTGGGGCCTCTGCAAAAGCAGCAGGTGCTGTCAATCACTGAACCATCTCTCCAGTTTCCTTATTTTTCTTCTTAAAGCTGAATGAGAGGGTGCAGATTTTGCACCTTAGGAGGTACAACCTACCATAGAAAATGTGTACACACACACACACACACACACACACACACACACACACACACATGTCTATAACATTTTTTTTCTGTGCAGTGCAGGAAACAGACACCAGAGCCCTATGTGTAGTGCAAGCGCCAACTACATCCCTGGCTCTTGTTGGAATGTCTCTTTTTTGAGGGGGCAGAGTGTGGTTATCTTGGAACTTTCTTTGTGGACCAGACTGCCTCTGCCTCTGCCTCTGCCTCTGCCTCTGCCTCTGCCTCTGCCTCTGCCTCTGCCTCTGCCTCTGCCTCTGCCTCTCTGCCTCTCTGCCTCTGCCTCTGCCTCTGCCCCTGCCCCTGCCCCTGCCCCAACACACCCACACCCACACCTCTTTCTTAATTGGAAACCTTTTCTTCTTCACTAATGACTATTCATATACAAAGTAATGGGTGCTATCATTCTTTGTTCTCCTCAGTACCACTCCTGCAGTCTGTCCTCAAGCCCCTCCCACTCTTTAGCCCCTCTGCTTCCTTTCCTTTGCCTTTGTCCTCATGCCACTCATCCTGCCTTCTCTATTCCCTTCCCCATTCACATTGGGTCCCTTTTTAGTTTTGTGATCCACACGGGACACACACGCACAATTATAACTTTTTTTATACATTTTATGTTTATCATATTATTTATCTTTGGGGGGGGCGCTATAGCATGTGTACACATGTTCGCCTTGGTGAGGTATGCATGTGCTCAGAAGCCAGAGAAGGAGTGTTCCATTTTACCACTCTTCACCTTCATCCCTCAAGACAGGGCCTCTCACTGAACCCGAGCTCATGGTCTCTCAGCTAGACTGGTGAACAGCAAGGCCCCGGAAGTCCTCCTTTCTCCCCTGCCCCCTGCACTGGGTTCCGGGAGCCTGGCTGTGCCTGAGTTTTACTGCAGCTGGGGATTTGAACTCCGGTTTTGTGCAGCAAGCGCTCTTAGCTGCTGTGACTTTCCCAGCCCCGGATATTATCACTTAAAGCAGCTCAGGCAGACGGTGACGCAGGATGGCTTTCCACTCACTCCCTATGGATGGGAGCCTAACGTTCCGTGTTCTCTGCCAGGAACTTCCCCAGAGCCTGTGATCTCTGGGAACAGATCCTCCGGGACCACCCGACAGACATGTTGGCCCTGAAGTTTTCCCACGATGCCTACTTCTACCTGGGCTACCAGGAGCAGATGCGGGATTCCGTGGCTCGAGTTTACCCCTTTTGGACGCCTGACATCCCCCTTAACAGGTACATGCCATTAAGAAATTACATCATTTCCTTCTTCCAGTTTCTCCCCTCTGCCCTGAAAGCATAGAAAGTCTATTGGCCCCAGCCTAAAGCTAATCTAAAAGGCTCCCTTTCCTTTCTTTTGATCTTCATCCCATCCTGTGAACAAGGTGGTACCAATTGTGTATCAGTCAGTTAGGATATTTTTGTTGTTGTTGCAGTGACAAGCATCCCCAAGATTATACTCTTCAAGGCTTAATTCTCATAGTTCATATCCATTGTTAGCTTTATTATTTGTAAGATAGTATATAATTCTGTAACCCAGCTTGGCCTCAAATTCATGGCAATCCCGTGGCTCATCCTCTTGGATGTTGGGATTACAGGCATGAGTCACGAGGCCCGGCTCTGCCCTGTTCATCTGTGTAGGGCCAAAGGTTCCGTGGCCACCTTGTTCTCTCTTTTCAAGATGGTTAAGAGAAATAATCCCAGCCGGGTGTGGTGGCGCACGCCTTTAATCCCAGCACTCGGGAGGCAGAGGCAGGTGGATTTCTGAGTTCAAGGCCAGCCTGGTCTACAAAGTGAGTTCCAGGACAGCCAGGGCTATACAGAGAAACCCTGTCTTGAAAAACCAAAAAAAAAAAAAAAAAGAGAGAGAGAGAAATAATCCCTGGATATACCATTTGCTACCAGGGAAAGGAGCACTCTCCAGAGAGTAGCTTAGGTAGCATCTGACAGATTGAGAACCTGTAGGGTAGGGTAGCTGGCTGGAAATTCCCACAGAAGTCCACTCAACTTCCTCTTTGTGTCTAATGGCAGCAGGAAGGAAGATGGAGTGCCTTTTTCTTTCTAGGACTTTTTCTCAATGACTGTTACCTAACTGGACAAGACCCACCCACATTATTGGGAAACTTTGTAAAAGTAACTTTTTTATTTTCCTGTAGTAATTGTTGTTCCAAAGCCTACTGCCTCTATCTGCTAGCCTAGACCTAGTCCTGGAAGCTTCTAGCCTCCAGACAATCTTACCTTACCTAGAATGCTTTTAGCCTCTGAGACTTAGTGCTGAATAAGTTCACCCTTTCTAGCGTTTTCTGAACTCTGGCTGGCAGGTTCAACTTGGCCGTTCTGGCTCAAACTCCTCTCTAAGCTCGCTCATGGGTTCTCTCTCTCTCTCTCTCTCTCTCTCTCTCTCTCTGGCTCTGACTGAATTGCTCTGCTTGGCCTCATTCTAGCTTGTTCTCTCTTCAGCCTGTCTCTGTAAAACTCTCCCAGTAAATCTGCCTCCCCTCTCCCCCTACACTGTCCCCTTAAGCAGCTTCCCTTTCCTCTCCTCCCGAGAGTTGGGCACACCCTATTCTGTCAAATCTTTCTCCGATTCATCACTGTGTCTGCCACTCAACTAGACATCACTTTCAATGGGTATGTCCTTCTACAAAAGAACTTTACCTTCATTGTTTGGGATTCAATGTGTGACTGTGTCTGTCTTCCAGCCAGAGAGATTAAAGGTGTGTACTAAGGATTGAACCATACCACAACTAAAAAACGGTTGGTTGGTTGTTGTTGGGTTTTTTTTTTTCTTTTCTCAGTAAATAATACAATCTCGGGTTCACAGTGTGATCAAATATCCTGCAACAAAACTTGTTTGTTTACAAGTCTACTGATTTAAAAGTTAATCACACCCAATCCAAGTACCTTTGTGGTGACCCTCAGAACGGTGCTGGACCACAGGTCCATGTACCATGGCTCAGGCAAATTGATGATTAAAGGATTAATGAGCTACTAGTACCTGACCTACAGCTAGCCCTTGGTAAATAGTTTTTAAAGCCACCTCTAAGCCATTGCTCTATAGTAAAAGATGCCGTTTGCCCCTGTGCTGGACAGTAGAGGTGACACCTGAGTCTCAGACAGCAGCATCTATCTCCATTCTGTCCCAAAGGGACACTGGATAGAGCCCCTCTGTCACCTATGATCAACTGCCTTGGGGCTCAGTGACTGGTGACTGATGAGAAATGCAAGTATGTAGTCATTTAGAGTATGTGGGACAGAGTGGGGGGTAAGCTGGACACACAGGGTCCTGGAATCTCGTTCTGGGGTGCCGTAGGCCTGGGAGGACCTACCTATAGCACTAGGCTTCCCAGGAAGGTGCCTCTGGACCAGCGGTTCTCAGCCAGAGGGTCCTGACCCCTTTTGGGGGGGGGGTCAAATGACCATTCTAAGGGGTCTCCCAAGACCATCAGAAAACAGGCATTTACATTATGATTCACAAGAGCAGCAAAATTATAGTTGTGAGGTAGCAAGGAAGATAACGAAGATAACGTTATGGTTGGGGGTCCTCACAACAGGAGGAACTGTATTAAAGGGCTGCGGCTTTAAGAAGGCTGAGAACATTCATAATGAGCACGTTGTCCCTTTGTCTTCAGGAAAGATCAAAATGGCTGAGCTCAGCTCCTCTCTGGGGGTGGGGGTGGGGATGGTGGGGGAGGGGTAATGCATGCCATTTTCTCGTGGCTGCCTCCTGCTGGTGGCTAGTAGCAGTGCAGATTCGTCCAGCTCCCTGAAGGCCTGAGGGGCATCAGGGTTCCAGCAAGTCCTCTTTCTTTGACACCAGCTCTACACTGGCTTCTTACACAGGGGAAAACAGTGGTCAGATCACTTCCCACCACATCACACCTCCATTCGCTCTGCAAACCCTCTGTGTCCAAACACAGTCACATATAAGCCCTGGATGCGGACGCTAGCTGACCCTGCTGGGGGACCCCATTCCACCTGCTCCTGTTTGTGTTCTTAGGTACTAACATCTTTCCTGTGTTTTCAGCTACGTGAAAGGCATCTATTCTTTTGGACTGATGGAAACCAACTTCTATGACCAGGCACAAAAGCTTGCCAAAGAGGTGAGTGGATCCTTCTCAAGGTGTGAGGCACATCCGGGTGTGGCCCCTCATATGTGGACCTAGCAGCCCTGCCTCCCCCGACCTTGGAGTGTCCACACTCCAAGGGAGGGGCTAGTAGTAGGTCAAGCAGTTACCTGTCTGGTACCCCTTTAATCCTCCCGAGGTCTCACCATAGTGCTGGCTCTCTTCTGGACTAAGCAGGACTGGTACACTCCAGGAGAGCCATGCAAATCTTGGATCTTCCTCCATGAATTGCACCTTTCCACTGGGTCTAGCCATGCCCGAGGCTTGAGGTGGGTGAGGGTTTCACATAAAGGTTTCCTGGGTCAGGGCCTGATCTTGTTATGTTCTTCCGTCCTGAGTAGAAGAGGGCTCCTTCTCCTGCCCAAAAGTTTGTCTCTTAGCTTTCACTCATCACTTGGGGTGCCTACCAGTGGGAGGGGTGGAGCCAGCGTGGAACCTGCTAGACGCTTCAGCCTTGGGCCCTGTGTTCTGTTTTCTGTTGGGATGTGCCGGCTGACCTAGAGCTCTGCAGACTCCCCTCTGGGGCTGGATCCAGGGTCAAATGACTGACCGACAGGTCTGGGTGCAGGGTCATGTGACAGGCCAAGGTGCAGGGTGGCTCAAGCCCTGGAAGTTGTTCTCTACTGCTCTTGTCCTTGCAAGAGTAGGAACCAAGGTGCAAGGAGACATCGCAGTGCTAGCTTGGAGAGTGACACGCACTCTTGGTCCCGGTTCACAACCTGCACTTTGTGCATGCCTGCCAAGGCTCTCCGCTCACACAGTTAGAGACCTTAGTGCCCAGACAAGGGAGCTACAGCTCAGAGAGAGGCTAAGCAGGGTCCTCCCGTGGTGATAAACTCATGGTGAGATCCTCACCTAGCCCGCCTGACAAGATAGCTGTCCTTTAAACTGCCTGGACTAGACCTTAGCTTCTCTGCAGCCCTGTTGTGGCTCCCTACCCAGGCATTGCCTCCCTTGGCCTGAAGTACCCCCTCCTCATGACAGCATCCTTGGGGTGTCTGAAGGTTCCCTGAATTAGACTCAGGCCAGATTTAGGGATCAGGTAAAGAATTTTTATTGTTATTTTTTTGTTTTGCTTTGCTTTGGTTTTTTGTTGTTGTTGTTTTGTTTTGTTTTGTTTTAGCTCTGAGCCTTCCCTGAGAGCCCCAGGTAGCTCTTTGGCCATCGAAGCCCTATTATCTAGGTAACCAGATGGGGTGTCATTTAGGCTAAGCCACAGAAAGGCCCTGCTAATGGGAGGAGCCCCCTAGGGTGTCTGGAAGGCATCAGGACCATTGGAAGAGCTCTGATTGTCACTGTGTCACTCTGACTCCAAAGAAAGATAGTCAGGGATGCAGTCCCCAGTCTGACAAGACACGAGATGTGGCAGAATAGCCCACCCATCCACATTGCCCTTTCCTGCCCTCTGTTCCTGTTCTCCCAGTACCCTAGGCCACACTGACCTTAGCCTCAGAACCCCACAGTCAGTTGCTCGATTGAAGGCAAGGCAGCAGCAGTGTCCCCCAGTGTCCCCCAAGGCGAGGGCAGCCAGCAATGACTCCACAAGGTGACACCAAGTCCACAGCTCAGTCTCAGGTGTGAGGGGCAGGCAGAGAGCTGGAATCTTCCAGGAAACCTGTGCGAAGGCAGCGTTCTTAGAGGGGCTCCTTTAAGGCATGCTGGTACCCAGCATACTCAGGATGTACCCTCAAAATCCTCCCACGTGGAGTGGACAAGTGTATGAAAGCTAAGGGACAGGAGCAGGAGGACACAGACCGCTCGGGACATGTTGCCGAAACCCTTTGCGGTAGGTGCCAGGCCAGTGTGGAGACACTTGCAGTTCTAGGCACCAGGGAAAGCTGGCCTAAGGGACCTGGGATTTGTTGTGGGGCTCTGAGTATAAAGCCAGTGATGGGGTTGCAGTGAGCCCCAGTGGGCTGCTTCAGGTCCAGCACTCAGTAGGTGCTCAATAAACATGAACTGACCTGGTGAGTAGAGAGACAAGGTTGTGAGAACCAGTTCACAAGCCCAGCCTCACTGCGGAGCTCAGGGGTCAAGTGGGTTTTGTCATGAACAACAGCACAGCGTCGCTAGAACTGGTTGCTTCTAACTCAGGAAGCCCCTTGTGTAATCATCTCCTGAGGATAGGTGGGAGGGGCAGCCTCTTATCATTCAATACCAGAGGATGTGACAGTCCACACTGTTCTCATAGCCCGGAAAGGAAGGCAACCCCAAAGGCCATCAGGGGAAACTGAGGCACGGGGCTCTTGGGTAGCATATTGCCAGTGACCCAGGAAGCAAATCTTGGCTTGCTGGCGCTCGCTCTCTCTCTCTCTCTCTCTCTCGTTCTCTCTTTCTTTCTTTTTAAAGATTTATTTATTTATTTTCTATGAGTACACTGTAGCTGTCTTCAGATAAATCCAGAAGAGGGCATCAGATCTCATTACAGATGGTTGTGAGCCACCATGTGGTTGCTGGGGATTGAACTCAGGACCTCTGGAAGAGCAGTCATTGCTCTTAACCGCTGAGCCATCTCTCCAGCCCCAAATCTTGGCTTTCTTAAGTCTCAGTTTTCTTCATCTGTGAGGCTGACAGAGATGCCCTCCTTAGCAACCTGCCGTGTTGGGCAAGGCACACATCCGAATCCCTAAGAGACACATAGGAACTGGGGCTGGGGTTGGGATTATAATTATTCTGAGTTAGAGCCCAGTCTCCACCCTTGCTCTTGCTGGGCCCAGGCAACCAAGCTAACTCCTGTTTTCTTTGCCCTTCCATCTCCTGCCCCGTGTAGGCTTTATCTATCGAGCCGACAGATGCATGGTCAGTGCACACTGTGGCCCACGTACATGAAATGAGAGCCGAGATCAAAGACGGGCTGGAGTTCATGCAGCATTCGGAAGGCCACTGGAAGGTATGAATTGAGTCTTGGTGGTGGCCATCTGCTGGACACTCCAGTCTGACACCTGGAGTTTTCCCCAAGGCTTGCTCTGTGAGCTTTACAGATATGGCTTAGCTCTCTGGGAGCTTAGGGTCAGCTTGAAGGCATCCCTGACAGCCACGCATCCTCTGGGAGCCTTATAGCACCGGGACACCTACCAGTGTTTTATAAGTGATTATGTAATTGGGATCTGCCCTGAGGTATTTTGCTGTGAAAGGAATATCCGTTCACATAAAGGGTGCTGGGGAAATAGGAGCCCAGCAAGGGTGGCCTGCCCAGGGTTGCATGTGTTCCTGCTGCTGCCAGCATGCCCAACATAAGGCTCTACTCAAGGAGTGACTTTAGGGAATGCATGGTGCAGTGTGTTCATGCATGATATCAATTCAACTATAGACCCAGCCCACAGGTGTTCATACAGTCTTTCATTCTTTCCGCAGGACTCTGATATGCTCGCTTGCCATAATTACTGGCACTGGGCCCTGTACTTGATTGAAAAGGTAGGATGCTTGTGTATTTGGATTGTATCACCCAGCACAGAGGTCCAAAGAATAGGTGTTCCTAGTCCCACCTCCCCCACTATGTGTCTGACTTCCATGCAGCACCTTTGTGTGTTGGTGCAAATGATGGTGTCTTAGTTAGGGTTTCTGTTGCTGCAATGAACCTCCATGGCCAAAAGCAAGTTGGAGAGGAAAGGGTTTACTTGGCTTACATTTCCACAGTGTAGTCTAGTCATTGAAGGGACTTGAGATAGGAACTCAAACAGGGCAGGAACCTAGAGGCAGGAGCTGATGCAGAGGGCATGGAGGGGTGCTGCTTACTGGCTTGCTCCCCATGGTTTGCCCAGCCTGCTTTCTTATAGAACCCAGGGCCACCAGCCCGGGGATGGTCCCTCCCACAAAGGGCTGAGCCTTCCCCTGTCAATCACTAATAAAAGGAAAAGTCTTACAGGTCCATCTACAGCCAAGTCTTAGGGAGGCAGGTTCTCAATTGAGGTTCCCTCCTCTCAGATCAGCACGGATGGTGCCTTAAGCAAGACAGCACTCATATTCCAAGAGCTTTGTAGGCTGCCCTCCTCAGAGACAGTTTTCACTCTGAGGAAGCAGGACTCATATGTCCTATCAGTGACTCTTCTATTGCTGTGGTTAAACACTGTGGCCAAGGCGACTTGTAGAGAGAAGGGCTTAATTGCTTTATGGTCCCAGAGGCATAAGAGCCTCAGTCACGATGGGGAGGCGTGTCAGGAAGCAGCAAACACAGCTGCTGGAACTGGATGGCCAGAGCTCACCTTATCCAAGCACAGAGAAGCCCTGACTGAGAGGAGGGGGAGGCCTCGAGTTCTCAAAGCCCACCCCAGTGACACACTTCCTCCAACAAGGCCATACCTCCTAAGCTCGCACAAACATTGACACCTACTGGGGGACCAAGTATCCAAACACCTGAGACACACCATAGGTGGTATGGGATCAAGTGCTTGGGACACTGGGAGGGTCTCAGGTTGGACCAGAAATTCTAGGATGAGAAGGGGGCGGGGACAGGTGATGGATACAGGCAGGGTCCTGTTTGTCAGGGTCCTTCTCGCAGAACTGTTCATAGAGAAAGACAAGGAGGCTCCTGGCTTCACCTTCTCCCCTCTCCACACTCAGCTGCCACTGAGCCCTGCCCTTCGCCCTTTGGGGACCTTGGTCAGCTCTTCC
>LR749587.1:1284190-1371215 GCA_902729485.2 Mus minutoides
CCACTGGTCTGTCTGTCTGTCCCTTCACCCATCTATTCATCTCCCATCCACCTATCCATCATCCCTCTAGACGTACTTCTTTCTATCCATCTGTTCGCCTATCATTCGCCTGCTTATTCAATGAATTGCCAATCACGGGACACTTTAAGAAACTGGGGCTATAAGGATGAACGAAACCAGGCTGAAGAGATGGTTCAGCGGTTAAGAGCACAGACTGCTCTTCCAGAGGTCCTGAGTTCAATTCCCAGCAACCACGTGGTGGCTCACAACCATCTGCAGTGGGATCTGGTGCTCTCTTCTGCTGTGTCTGAAGACAGTGACAGTGTACTCATAAAATAAATAATTTTTTTTTTAAAAAGAGAGCAAATGAATGAATGAATGAATGAATGAAACCGCTAACTGCAACTGTGGAGTCTCTAAATAGGCAAAATATTTGGGAAGAGAGAAAAGATGAGCTGAGTCTTAAAGCAATCCAAGGTCGACAAGAAAGCCAGGGACAGTGAGAGAGGTGAGGGAGAGAGGGTGCAGCCAGCTGCAGCGCTCAGGCAGAGCAGACCCTTTAACCCACATGGGCCATGACATGAGGTTGCCTTTGGACCCGGGATCCCTGCCAAGCCCAAAGATTCTGAACAGACCCGAGGAAGAACCTCCAGCCTCAGATATACCCACAAGTGAGACCAAGTAGAGGTGTGAGAGACAGCACCCCTCAGGCCGGCTTTGCAAAGGAGACCTCAGAGACCGGCAGACTGACAGGGCTAGCCACCGATGCTTGCCTTCTGGCCGCTCCTGGGGCCACACTGAGGGCTGAAAACGCTGTAAGCACCATGAGAGCAGTCGTATCACAGACCAGTCTGTGCAATCACCCCACAAGCTCTTTTCTAGGCAGGCTTCCGTGTGCTGAAGGCCCAGAGGAGGTGGGAACGTGTGTCAGTTCACACAGCCGCAAGGGTAACCCACTCGGGCATCAAGGGTAACCCACTCAGGCATCAGCGGTATCTGGATGGAGTCTGCAGGGTCGGGACTAGAGTGTGTAAATATCCAGGATCGGCACCATAAGAAGGTGTCAGGAGATGATGGCTCGGGCCTCAGGACTTCTATCAAACGGGCACATCAGCACTGCCCAGGAAAGAAGTTTACTATCCAAACACCAGTCAATGGCTTTTGCTTTGCGGATTATATATCTATCCCAGAAGCAGGGAGACCAGTCACTCTTGGCTGGGGAGCCATCTCAAGTACCCAGAGGGTTGGTGAGGGAATAGAACTCATTTGGCATAGGTCCTAGAATGCTGCTGTCACTCCAGACCCTGACTCCGCCCCTCTAGGCAACTGTCACTCCAGCCCTTCCCTCCCTCCAGCTTTCCCCACTCCAGGCAGACTGCCAGGTTCTAGTCAGCCCTCCCTTCCCCCTTGGGAGTTTCCAGCTTTGTTTGACTTTCTCACCTCCTGGGGGACTGAAGAACCAGAACCAGGAGCTCAGGTAGCCCAGCCCCTCCCTGCTGTCCAAACTACCTAGGTCTCAACAGAGGGCCCAGACACCTGCTGCCTCTGGCTAAGGCTCCCAGGAGAAGGGGCAACCAGTGGGAGAGGAAGCCCTGAGACCAGGAGAGGCCACAGTGCTGGGGCTTGTCCAGGGTCTGTCTCTTTCTGATGACTTCATTGTCTTTGAAGCAAATTCTTAGAACTCCAGTCACACCCATTTTTAAAATATATATATATATATATATATATATATATATATATATATATATATATAAAATTTTAAAAATGCATTCCAGTGGCAAAGAATCAGCTCTCCACTCACCCGCTCAGTTCCCTACCCTGGAGAAGCCACCTGCCTGTCTGAGGGTTGGGGCCTGCAGAGCCCAAGAGGAGGAGAAGGGGTGTCAGCCTGAGCCTCAGTGTTCCTCACAGCTTCCAAAAGGGTCCTGTACTGCAATGACATTTGGAATACATCCCCTAGAATACAGCCACCTCCATGACCTTGAAGCCACTGGGCAGAGGAGACCAGAAGATAATGCACCCGGTGTGGTATACAGGAAGGGCTGACAGAGGACACACCCACATCCTGATCCCCAGCGCTGTGTCTCCCTTCAGCCAGTGAGAGGAGCTCAGAGTGAAGTCCCGGAGACTGGAAAACTATGGCACAGGGGCAGACAGCCCAAGTGACAGCATGTAGTGTGCTTTTTGTAGATTTAAATGAACCTTTTAACACAGCCATTTTCAATCCGTGGGTCTCACAACCCCTTCAGGGTTGCATTATCAGATAGCTATCCTGCCTATCAAATATTTATCTTATGATTCATAACAGTAGCAAAATTACAGTTATGAAGGAGCAATGTGTGTGTGTGTGTGTGAGAGAGAGAGAGAGAGAGAGAGAGAGAGAGAGAGAGAGATCTGAGCAGAATAGTTCATGGAGTTGGTTCCCTCCTTCGTGGTGTTCTGGAGATGAAACTCAATCTGCCACTTTGCCCCCTCTGAGCCATCTCACTGGCCCTTTAACACAGTATTTAGCAGTTTGTATGGGGACAGAAGCAAAGGGGAAGGGGGGGGGGATGAGAGAGAATGAAAGGGAGGGACAGACAGAAACAGAGACGGGAGGGAAGGAGACAAGGAAGGGAGACCTTGAGACTGGGAGGCCTTTGCCCTGTGGGGTGGGGTCTGGCTGGAAGTCTGAGTCACATAGACCAGGCACAGCAGCCAACTGGGAACTCTAAGACCTCCACAAACAGAACTACCCAGGACACACAGATGGGACACGAATGGACAAACACACTCTGATTCAAAAGCCTGTCCTCAGTTGGAGCAGGGACGCTGGAGACTTCCCTCAGCATGGGACCCCTCTCCACACAGGGGTGTGCTGAGGAAAGCCTCCTCTGAATAGGTCTCGTGCAAACGTCTTGCTTGCAATCAATGCCTTCATAGCTCTTGCTCTGGCCCCTGTGGTCCCAGGCAAGACAGAGGGGCTTTGTCTGATGCTATGGGGAAGATGGATGGGGCGGAGACTGGCAAAGGGTTTCCTTCCCTAAAGTCCTCTGGGGTCACCACTCAGGTCAGAGGCTCCATTTCTCTATGGAAGCTTGAAGGTCAGGACTCCACGGTGGCATTAAGCAGAGGGAACAGCCAAGCCCTGGCCACACGCTGAAGTCATGGGGTCTGGTAGCCCTCTTATGCCCTCAGCAAGTTTTTACTGACAACCCAGTGGGTGCCGGGTGCCAGAGTGGTGGTGGGGGCCAGAGGTAGCAATCACAAAATTATGGATCCAAAGCTTACACCCCACACCCAAGAACTGGGGCTTTACACACTCTGCAGAATGAGGTTCTCATGAGAGAGAGAGAGAGAGAGAGAGAGAGAGAGAGGTCACCCTGGGTTACTGGGAGAAGAGACAAAGCTACCACAGCATCCTGTGGGAAACGGGTGGGGAGGATGGAGTGTGGGATTCAAGTGTAGCAGTTGCAATGGACACACAGGTAGCTCCTGAGGCTGAGGGAAAGCAGGCTCTCCACCGGAGCCTCCAAGAGGAGGTAGACTTGCCCAAACCCTTCAGTTTAGAGCCCAAGGCCCTCCCTATCCCCAAGTGAATCCATCTGTGATGACCTGCAGCCTTCCGGCCTGGACAGTGGACAAAACAGAGATGCCCACAAGTCAGGTGAGGGAAGCTAGGCCCCATCCCGCCCACGGCTGAGACACCTAGTACAGGACTGAACAGACAGCCAGTCATGTCCCTACTATTAACTCTGCTTTTCTTACTCACTCTTCTTCAGCCATCTGCAAGTTGAAGGATAAGGCTCAGGTCACTCTTGTTTCTGGCTCAGACCACTGTGGACAACTGTGCTCAGGAAACTGCCTCTTAGCAAGAACACACCTGACCCAGGCATGAACTAGACACAGATACACACACACACACACACACACATACACACACACACACACACACACACACACACACACACACACACACACACACACCGGCAAGAAGTATAAGGAACCACGGGGCAGAGTAAGTTGTTCCCTGAAGTGACAGTCTAGAGCCGCCTAAGTCTGGCACCGGTGAGTAGACATAGGCTCTTGCAGGTATAGGGGAGCTCAGAGGAGGATATGATGGATTCGGGATGATTACTCCAATGGCCGATGTCTGTGTAAGAGAGAATTTAGACCAGGCAACAGGAAGCATGCACTGTGGAGAGGTATAGACAATAGCAATGCAGTGTAGGTCAAGTGGCTAACAAGTCCTGAAGAGAGAGGAAGCACCCATCCTTGCAGCCTTCAGCTGGTGAACCCCCCCCCCTTGGGCATACCTCGACCATGGCCTTCAGGGCCTTCAGAAACATAAAGGGACAATGGCCCAAGCATCCTACCTCACCGGTGGCAGTACAGGCTGTGTAGACCCCTTATACAAACCCAGATCCCTTATTCCATACCCACACGGCCAAGTATGGCGGCATAAGCCTGAAATCCCAGCACTCGGGAGACTGAGGCAGGAGGATCATGAGTTCAAAAGTCAACCTCAACTCCCCAGAGGACCTTAGTTCAAAGAAAGGGAAAAAAAGCGTGCCTAGGATCAGAAAGTTTTAGACTTCAGCAGGTTCTTTTTAAAGTTCTGGAACCTCTGCATACACATAACGAGAGCTTGGGGGTAGGTATCAAGACTAAACACAAAATTCATTTATGGTTCGTGCATACATTTGACATGTAGCCTCAAGGTAATTTTATACAAATTTGTAGACACACCTGCATTCTGACTGTAACCCATCGCGTGAGGTCAGATGTGGAATTTTCCACTTTGGCATCATGTTGGTGCACGCCAAGTTTTGGATTTTGGAACATTCCAGATTCCAGATTCGGGGTTAGGGGAAGCTGCTGGTAGCACCAGCCACAAGAGGATGTGGAGATGATGGGAGGGGCCATCCTGGAGGCCAGTCAGCTGAGCTTGACACTGGTCCCCTTCAGTTCTCGCCCTGGCTTTAGGGGTTAAAGTTCACAGACAGCAGAACCTGCCCACATCTGGATCTCGAAGGACAGCAGGACTCAGTGAAAAACAAGGTCACAGAAGTGCAGTAACACCCAACTTCAGGATAGCACAGCAGAGAAATACTTCATATTGCAACTGACTACGATATGGAAAGAGCCAGAGAGGCAGGCTAAGTGCGCAGCGACGAGAAGAAAACGTAATGTCTCTCCTAGACTCTCTCTAGCTGAGATTTTAATTATGGGCAATGTAATGATTCTCGCCTTAACTAATAATTATCCCCCACATTAAGGACTAATGTTAGAGGGTTAGGAACCACTCTCACCGTAGCTGAGCTATATACCCTGTAGACTTCAGCTCTCTGGGTGCCCCTCCTCCCTGTGTTCAAGGAGGTTTTTCTGCAGGATCAGGATAAGGCTCAGAGGCAATGTACCACACAACATGGAGTTTTCTTATGGGGGCCCTGGTACACTGTCTCCAAGGAGACAGGGACAGCAGCCTTCTACCCCAAAGTAATGGGAGTTGGATAATGTCTATATTTATAACTGGGGCAGAGGAGAGCCAGCTTTTACTTTAAAATTGCTCCTATAAACACACAGGTTATTGCGTTCTTGCAATCACACTGAACCTAGACAAAACACCCTCAGCTTCAGGAGGGTCCTGCAGTCCAAGGAGGCTCTTATAGCAAGTAGGAGAGTACTTCAGGGGCTGGTACAAAGTTCAAACTGAATACCACTGAGGGTTCCCCAAGCCCTACCTCCTAGGGAGCACCCATCACTAGGTAGCACTCTCTGTATAGGAGACAGAGGAGCTCATGGCCCTGAGCTGGGGCGGCAGCTTTGTATTAGACAGCTGTGCAAGCACCACTTGCTTTGGATTTGCAGAAACGCACACTGAATGAGGACAAGCAGCCAGGGGGTGGAGGGACCCTAAGAACAGGGATCAAGTTAGGGGCACCCAAAGAGAGAGAGCTTTGGTTGTGATAGTGACACCCCTCCCCTCTCAGATCTGGATGCAGCTGAACTACCCGCCCCTCCTGCTGACATCAAAGCTGTCATTCAGGAATGTACCCCAGGCAAGAGATGATGACTAGGTAACTATTCTCAGGTCTCCCTCAAGTGGAGAGAGGGAGAGAGGGAGAAGGGGGGAAGCCACCCTAGAAACGCCCAGACGCCTGCAGTGCTGGGCCCCAACTCAATTTGGAGCTTGGCCACAGGCCCAAAGGACCTTAGTGACCAGGAAGGGACACTGGAGACAGATAGATGGACAGGAGGAAGCACATTCAGACAGGAAGACTTTGGATAAGGGAGCTAAGAGATGGGGTGAACAAATTCAATTAAGAGGAGCAACACGGGAGTCCATGGCCACATACAAAAGTATTTAACAAAAATCAAAATGGTGTACCCCAGAGACTGAGAAGCCAAACGTGGAGGGAAACAAGCTTGTATTTGTTTATGGGCTTAAGAAATAACTTTTTCCCCCCAGAGACAGAGTTTCTCTGTGTAGCCTTGGCTATCCTAAAACTCACTCTGTAGACCAGGCTGGCCTCAAACTCATTGAGATGCACCTAGCTTCTGCCTCCGAGTGCTAGAATTAAAGGTGTGCACCGCCACCACCAGGCTGAGAAATTTTTATTTACTTATGGGGGGGGGGGGCATGTGTGGAGGTCAGAGAAAAATTGTATGAGTTGGTTCGTTCTTACTACTACGTGGGTAGCAGAGACCCAAATTCTGGTCCTTAGGCTTGGTAGCAAGTGCCTTAACCCTCCGGGCCATCTCACCAGCGCGGCTAAGAAAATAAGAGACTACCCAGTACATATCCAGTGCCCACTTCTGAAGTCCTCTCAGTCCTTTCCATCTATAGGGAATTGTTAAACCCATCTGTGGTCCCAAAGCAGAGATGTACCAGCGGGGACATGCCATTACCTTCCCTTACAAACACCAGGGATCCAGGTGCTCACAGGCTGGGCACACTCTAAAGCCAGGGTGGATTAGGAAACTCAGGAGAGCTATCCGGTCTCCATCTCCCAGTGAATTCAGAGAGTTTTCCTGAAATATAACGGATGCCTTCCTGACTCTCCTGTCCTGCAGCACAGGAAGCCGAGGGTTCCCGGCACAGTTGGGCTAATTCCAAGCCTGCCATGAGGAGGCCTAGAGCTTGAGCTCGGCTTACCGAGAAGCAAGAAATTAAAGCTGTGTGACGACAGCCCTGCTTTCATCGTGAATAAATGAGCACAATTACCTCCACGGAGAAAAGCGAGCGCTTCAAAGGCAAGAAATGGAGGAGAGGGGAGGAAGAGGATGGGGAGAAGTAATCAGCCTTAATTAGTTTTATCTCTAGGGAAATAGCATGATGCTTTCAGTACCTGAAGAGAATCAAATTAGCCTCATGCCAGTCACATCTCCCAGAGATGACAGATGTGCCCACTGTCCCTTTATCGTCCTTCCAGAAACGACTATGCTGATGAAGAGGAAATCTGAGTGCCTCAGAAGTCACTTGGCTGCACCCAATGGGTCCACTGTTATTGTAGGGGAGCCGAGGGTCCACAGATCACCAGTGGTCTCACTTAACTGCGCCAGCATGGTCACATCATACTCTAAGTATCTCTAATAGGTCGGCTATGGTAGCCCCAGGGATGAAACCTGATGCAGAGGCTGTTACATGCACCCGTGCTGATGATGAAAGATGGGAAGGGTCCTAAATATCAACTAAAGAGAATACATGAAGTGACCCAGGTCACTTGCCCACGCAGATAGGATAATGTCTGACTGAACATTGGTCTGGCATATAGCAAGCCCTGTGTAAATGTCTGCGACAGGTTCTCAGCTCAATGGGCATGGTTCACACCCTGGAGACACCAACCCTCCCAGCAACGGTGCCCCTCAGCTTCTCTATCTGAAGTAAGAGAGTCTACAAAGCCTTCCACATAGGGCCGTTTGACAGGGAGGGACCTGGGAATCAGCTGGCTCCCCCTGATGCTTCTCTGTCAGGAGGGAACCAACCATGCGGCTAGCCGAGTCTTAGAAGGCACTGCCAAAGAGATGCCAGCTGAAGCCTCTGGATAGAGAAGGGGTGTTAGGAAGAGAGGTGGGGGGGCTAGGGAGATGATTGAGAGCAGTGACTGCTCTTCCAGAGGTCCTGAGTTCAATTCCCAGCAACCACATGGTGGCTTACAACCACCCGTAATGAGATCTGATGCCCTCTTCTGGTGTGTCTGAAGATAGCTACAGTGTACTCATATACATAAAATAAATAAATAAATCTTAAAGGGGAAAAAAAAAAGGAAGAGAGGTGGGGCCCCCTGTGTGTCCTGGAGGTAGCACTTGTTTATTGGTTTTAGACTTGGCTAAATTCAAAGCAGGGAGGAGAGGCAGAGGAGGGAAGTCCCTACACACACACACACACACACATTTTGTCCAGCACTTCCGGTGCACACCGTCAATCAGGGTGTCTCCTAGACCTCTGCCTTCCTGCTCACCACCAGGCACCTGAGAGGCAGGAATCGGGGATCAACACTTGCCAGACAGCAGGAAGAACTGCCCGCATCCTGTTGGCAGTCAGCCACAGACAGGGAGGGAAACTGTAGAGGGGTGGGCAGCCAAATGTCCTTCTCCCTCCTCCACATTTCCAGACAATAACCAACTTGAGATGCCGACGTGCCGGCAGGCCAGCCTGGCATCCCATATCTCACAGGCTGTGAAGGTTCTCCAAGAGACTGCCCCTCCTCTTCGGATGCAGAGTCACAGACACTTTCTTCTCTCTCTGCTCACTGCCTCCATCTTTTTTCCTGCTTCCCACACTCCTAATACCTACAGGCCTCAAGATGAGCACAATAAATGTGTACTGTGTGCAGATAAGATTCCTACCCTAGAGGGCAGAGATTCTTCAGATGTTCATACGGACATTCTGAAGATAGAAGGATCTCCAAGTCACCTCCACTACAAACCAAGTTCCCAAGTCAGGGAACCTTCCAGAAAGAATCTGTTCAGCATGGAACCTATTGGGAATTGGTTTTCCAAGTGGGTTGAAACTGTACCTAATAGAGGATCAAAGACCAGAATGAGATCTGGGAGTTCACAATGGTGTTGTGTACTGCTCTCGGCTGCCTCTTCATTTTTTTAAAGCGACCGTTGGCTACAGTCAGAGAGGCTGGTCTTGTCTTCAAGACTGGTCAGGACATGTTGAGCTAGGAGTATCTTCAGGGGTGGAGGGAGGTGAATTAGTCTTCGCACCAACAAGGCATGACTAGAACTGACAACTCCTTCTGGGACCCAGGAAGTTGAAGGCTCAGGATTTTTACCCTAGCTGCAGAGTTTGGCACTAACCATTTAAACTGAAAATCTGGAATAAAGAGCTTTGACTTTAAATCTGCTCGCAAATGGCTAAGGCAGGAGGATTGCCACGGTTTTGAAGCCAGGATAGGCTTTGGAGCCAGACCTTATCGAAAAACAACAGAACTCACTTAGATGCATACATCTAAGGTACCTGAGGCTTTTGGGTATCAAAAGTGCATCTCACCCAAACAGGCCCCTCCTACCGTCCTCTGGAGAGGAAGATACGGGTCCCCAAGAAGGTGAATGAGGACTAGGAGGCTGGCAGCAAGGAAAGTGTCACCTGAAGAGACCTTAATTGAGATGACACACAAGTCCAGGACCTGTCCTCTTATGTCATGTAACTGGGCACCCATAGAAAACCCTCACACCAGCCGGGTGTGGTGGCGTACACCTTTAGTCCCAGCACTTGGGAGGCAGAGGCAGGTGGATTTCTGAGTTTGAGGCCAGCCTGGTCTACAAAGTGAGTTCCAGGACAGCCAGGGCTAAACAGAGAAACCCTGTCTCGAAAAACAAAACAAAACAAAAAAACCCCCTCACACCTCACAAGTACACTGTGAGCCTCTTCGCACTGTGCGCAAAGCAGAGGTCACCCCCCAACCCCTGGCAGCCTGTCCCACAGGCTCCAGACACTTACCAGTGAAGTCCTCAAAGCACTCACAAGTGTAGCCACCCTCACGGCTCCGGCACCGGCCATTGGCCCCACACGGATTGGAGTAGCAAAGATCAATTTCAGTCTCACAGTAGTCCCCGGTGAAGCCCGGCGGGCAGCGGCAGCGTAGGCCCGTGATGGGATGGATGGGCCGGAAGAGCACTGTGGTGGAACTAATGAAGGGAGCTGAACTGTCGAACCTGAGCACGGACACGCACTTCATGTAGTTCTCGCAGGGCTCCCTCAGGCAGATGTTGTCATCGAAGGGCAGCACGCGCTGGGCGGAGATAGTGGTGAGCAGTGTCCGGTTCAGGTAGATCTGCTCCTGTAGGTCTTCCGACGGGAAGAACCGGCCACGGGCGCCACCGGGGAGCAGGGCCGAGAAGGTCACGTTCAGGATGTTGGAGCTGACGTCCGTGTCGTTCTGGATGTTGAAGACGAAGATGTCATCCTTGGTGGTGGACAGTACTGTGGCCACCCCTTCTACAAAGAGGGACAGCAGCGGGGACAGGAACTTCTCCTGCGACATGTTCTCCAGGCGGACAGTGATGCTGTTGGTCAGCATGTCATCTGTAATGATGGTCACTCGCAGAGTGCAGAGAGCAGTGACACTGTGGATACCATCTATGGGACACAAGGAGACCTGTTGTCAGTAGGATGCCCAAGACAGTAAAGGCTCCTACAACCCCACCAAGGGCAGCCTTAGATGTACTTGGCAAAGGAGATGCCAGCCTGGGTACCCCCACTCTCACTCCCCACCCTTGACTTCCTATGTACCCCATCTTCCTGCTGACACCTCTGACACACTCTGCATCCCAACCACAGCTCTCAGTGTGCCCTTTTCTTAGAGAGACCTCAGGGGCCCTCAGCCCCATAGCACTTAGGGACTTCTCAGCTCACAGATCTCACTCAAGACATGAAAGTCTGGGATCCTCACTGTACAGTGAACCTGACCTTCTCACCCTGCCCGCAACCTCCCCTCTTCTCACTACAACTCTTCCCATTATCCTCCCACTCAACTCAAACCCCACCATAACAGCTCAACCCTGTTGCCACCAGGGAACAGTTCTACCCAGCGTGCCACGTCGTAGCTTAACGTATCTGAGCCTTATGCACTTGTGTCCTTACACGGCCAGCATGCAGGAATGCTGGATAGACACTGTTTTGCAAGGATAACTAAGAAGTCTCTCATAGTTCATAACTGCCAATGCAATAGGACCATCTATCCCTCCACATCACTGCCCAAGCCTCCCCTCTCCTCAGCCCCCACGATGGACTCTATCCTTTGAATTGGTCAGCGCACAAAGGCCAATGTAACTATGGTCCAAGGGAGCCAAGCTCAATCCCATGCTAGAAGCAGATCTTTGCAGCAGCATCTGTCTCCATGGCACTGGTTTGACAGGCATAAAAGGGACAAGATAGAAAAGAGACTTGAGCCAAGGCTCCAGAAAGTGCCTGAGGCCAGAGAACGTGTGGCAGGAGTTGGAGTCCCCACAAGGAGGCTCTAGGAGGCTATGCACGAGGCCACGAGGATGGACCATAAATTGCAACAAAGGCCCTAAGATGTTAGAAATGTCAGAACCATGGGATGTCCATTGAGGAGAGCTACAGGTATGGAGTGGATTATGTGTACACATAACCAAGAGAGGTTATGTGTACTGTGGACAGCAGAGTGGGAGATGAGGGGCCACCTTAGCCCTGTGGACCCCAGGTGATTACATTATAACCCCGACAAGCTGGCTGAGAGCTGTAGGATTCAGAATTTTCCCCTAACAGACTTCAGTCCTGCTTTAGTCTGATCGTGTCTCCATTCTTCCCTTCTGGAATGGACTGCTTACTCTGTGTAGTTACAATTAGAAGTAGATAACTTGCTTTTTGACTGTCTGGGGAGCTCATGGTTAAGGGATGACCTGCATCTCAAAAAGAGATTCTCCACTCCCACTTTGAAATGGTATTGTCCAAGACTATGGATATTTTCGATGTTGGACTGAATGTATTTTGCATTATGAGATGGCTGTGAGCCTGTGGGGAAAGGAGCAGAAGGTCATGACTGTAAAGTGGTATGTTTCTGTGTCAGACTGATAGAGGTAGACTTGTGATTGACACAGGTTTTCTCTGTGTAGTTCTGGCTGCCCTAAACTTGGTCTATAGACAGGTAGGCTTCGAACTCAGAGATCCGCCTGCTTCTGCCTCCTGGGTGCTGGGGTTAAAGGCATATGCCACCGTCACCCTGCAGAAAAATTTTTTTCAATTGGAGAAAATATGATGGGGCTAGACAGATGACTCAGTGTTTGAAAGCACTGGGCTGCTCTTGCAAAAGATGTGAATTTACTTCCTAGCATGGTGACGCACAACTGTCTATAAAATTCTACCCCTCCATCTGGCCTTGTGAGCGCCAGGCACACGTGTGGTACACATATGCACATGCAGAAAACTTCCACACACATAAAAGAAAAATAAAATTTCAACAGAACATGAACATTCTTAATGTCACTGAGAGGTGTTCTTTAAATGGTTAAGATTATAATTTAAGTATAAAGTTAAACTCCTTTTTTGAAAGATTTATTTATTTTATGTATGTGAGTACACTATCACTGTCTTCAGACACACCAGAAGAGGGCTTCATATGCCATTATAGACGGTTGTGAGCCACTATGGGGAATTGAACTCAGGACCTCTGGAAAAGCAGTCAGTGCTCTTAACCGCTGAGCCATATCTCCAGTCCCCCAAAGTTAATTTTTTTAAAGAGCCTGATTATAACCCACTAGGCTACATACAGGGTTCATACATCTCCAGCTCTGCCTGCCTCAGTTTCTCTCCATCAGCATCCTCACACCTGTCAAAATGGATGTCTTATAACCCAGCTACATCATCCCATTTCCCTGTGACTGCTAATGACATCTGGAATAGAAATCTGTGCCCTGAACCCCACTTATGGCACATCACAGTCTGTGTTCATGGCCCTTCCTCACCACCGTATGACTACTTCTTGGGATATTACAATCCCTCAGTCCACCTCAGGGATTTAATGTATACCTTCATTTTCCCGCCTCAAGTACTGCCTTCGTCATTATCCACTGGCTGCCCCTCGCCACCTGGGTCTCTGCTCACTCGCCTCACTGAGGGCCCTCCACTCTGAGAACCCTCTGACTGTACCGGTCCCTCACTGAGGGCGTCCATGCTAAGCAACCTCCCAGGGTCTCCATGCTGAACACCCCTCCATCCCCACAGTCACGCTTTTGCTCCTGCTCAGGAGTGGCCATGGTCTTACGCATTCTAACTGTTTATGCCCAAGAGTCCCTAAGGACCAAGAACTCTCAGGTTGTGTTCCTGTAAGTATTGTGTGCACTGGTGATGTCTAGAACAGTTCCCAGTACTCAGAAGTTTCTGGATAAGCAAGTATGGATGAAAGGAAGGCAGACAGCAGGAGCCTACTGTCTCCTCCACTCCAGCACTGACGGACGGACGCACAAACACCACCCAGGGACGGCTTTCCACCGAGGCATGTTTTTATAGCCGATTTGATCTTGTCACAGTCGTTTGACTAGGACAGTGCTTGCTTCCTGGTGACAACTGTTTCAAAACATTCTTTAACCACACGGGGATTTGTTTGTCCTGGCCTAGGATGTTAAAGGTCATGTGATTTTAAGTTAAAAGCCTCCTTTCTTATAGTGGATTGATTGAGTTACCTTGACCCATGGTGAAAGGGGACACCAAGTCTCGGCCTTCACAGGGGGCAGCCCAAAGAGGCACAGCACAGAAGAACATACCAGAACGAGGAGCCACAGCCTAGAGGCAGCTCTCCTCACTCAGAGACAAAGCAAACACAACCACAGAAGCAGCTTTGGATGTGCTAGAAGCATGGCCACGCCTACTCCTTGCCCTGATGTTAACTCCTCCAAGTCTGTAAGCCAGAGTTATGTGTGGCTTCGGTGGTCTGGCTTGGGTTTCTGAGCCAACCTAGAACTTACTACAGCCTTTGGGGACACTGTAAATGCCTGTCACCAAGGCCACCACTGAAATAAAGGATGGGCCACCCTGAGATGGAACTCCACACAGTGAAAACAGATAGGGTTAGAAACCAGTGAACGGGGCAGATCTAGATAACATGGCATTAGAAGGGAGCAAACAACTCCTTTTATACAAGATAAAACAAAACTCTGTGTGAGTGTGTGTGTGTGTGTCACTGCTCGGGAGTCCAGAGACCTGGCATTCTCTGCAATGTAGATACTGGCTCTGCCTGGGCCACTGACTTTAAATAAATTCTATTCTAGAGCAGCTTCAGAGTTGCATAAAATGTGTAGAGACAGACATCCGGAAGACTATGTGCCCACAATCCCCATTAACCACGTCGCTAAATTAGTGGGGAACGAGTGACATCATTTAAGGGCCATATCAGTGCCTAGCAACCACAGTTCAGTTCACACTGCCCTCAGGTCCCCTGGGTTTTGACTCATTGTCCTTCTTCTATCTAGGTCCCCACTCAGAATCCCAGGTGACATGAAGGCACAGACCCTCTAGGCTGTGGCGGTGTCTCAGGCTCTCTGTGCCCCAGGTCCTGATGGTGTGAGTGATTTTGAAAGCACGGATGCAGAGAGTTAACTATCTTCTCCATACCTTCTCCTGTTTGTTTATTTTGCAGCCAGGTTGGGCATACAGGGTCAGCACGCTCCACTTAGGAAAGCCCTGGGCTTATACAGCTCCCCAGACCAGAGCTAAAGGCCTTTCCTCCATGTGAGGACAGTACAGGAACCAACCACAGCTGCCACTGGCTTTGCGGCATCCTAACTAAAGCAGCCCAATGCTTCAGCATCCTCAACCAGCCCAATGCTTCAGCATCCTCAACCAGCCCAATGCAACATCCACCACCTTCTCAGAGTCACTGCACTGCCTCACACAACAGAAAGGAGGCAGAGGTGGTGTCAGGCAGAGCACCAGGCTGTAGTATGGCTGCCAGCAGGGCCTCACAATACCTGGAAGAACTTTCTATGTCTCCACAGTGAGAGGTAGAGGCTGTTGCCTGATCCTCTGACATGGGTGAGGGGCAGAGGTTAGAAAACAGAGGGTATACGTCCATAATTGCATCCTGATGCCAAGGGTACCTCTTCACAACCTAAAGCCCTCCCAGTATGGAATGGGAGCAGGGTCAGAGCTACAGCTCTGAAACCCAGTGCAGATGACGTCACTGAGGTTGAGAGGTAGAGTAGCCATCACCAGGAGGGATAGAGGCTGCTTCTCTGAAGCGGACATGCAACGAAGAAAAAGTGGCGGAAAGCCTGGGAAGTGAGAGGGAAGAGGAGGTCCCTGTCCTCAAAGTGCCATGACACAACTGTGACCAAGTGTCTAACAACGGCACAATCAGCTGCTTCCTGAGACCAAGCTCCAGAATCCGTAAGTGGGCAGAGCGCTGCAATCCCTACGGTTCCCTGCGATCCCAGGAAGACTGGGAGACTGAGGCAGTAGGATTATCATGAGTTTGAAACCAGCATGGGTTACAAAGGACTACAGCATGAGACCTAGTTTGGGGACACCAGTCACTGGACAAGGGCACCGCAAGTCCCGCATGAGTTTGGGAACATTATTTAGCATGGACTATATGAGAATGTGGGGGTCACATGGGGACAAGACCACAGAGGCAAGAGACGGCCTTGTGTGATTTTGAGGGGAGGCAGGCAGAGGGGAGTAAGTACAGGGCCGAGTCCTTAGCAGTGTGGACAGGTCCACAAAGGTCTCCTCACTGGCCTCCTCAAACAAGGACAGTACACAGCACAGAGAGCCAGAGTATGAGCCACTCCTACCTCCGGACTGAACGGCCCCAGCGATGGTGGGTAGGGTGGATGGGAGAGCGGCAGGAAGATCTCAGTCCCGCCAGCTGGAGACTAGGAGCAGTATAGGTTAGTTTCTAACCTATTAGACAACAGAGCCTGGCGGACAATTCAGTGAGACTTGAGTAGAAGCCAGTGCCATCTACCTACTCACTATGGAACCTCATTCCCCTTGCTGTTTCTAAACTGTCATGGCCTTGACACTTAGGGAGAGCCACTGATGCCATCAGCAGATCACAGCCAGATGCTGTACCCCTGTCCCCAGCTCCTATATTCTCCGGGACTCTATGGGCTCAAAGCACTGGGAACTGTGCCTCTCCCTGGAGCCTGGGAGGGCTTCCGAGTTCACAGGGAGGCTAGACAGCAGGTGGTATTTGGCTCCTGCCCTGAGGGCATCTCCAGGTCTTGTTTTAGCTGCCTCCTCATCCCCTCAAACAAAAGCTGAAAGTCACAGGACAAGGTGACAGAGGCTCTCAGGGCTTATCTGGGGGCATGGTCAGGCATGGTAATGGTGACATCAAGAACATTGCTCCTGTTCCCTTTGTGAGGAGCAACAGTGACCCCCCCTCACCCCCAGCCTCAGGATGGAGACCTGGGGCAGCAGGAATGGGTCCACACACTGGTGCCATGACAACCAGGCCATCTGCTATGACTCTGTTCTAGAAAGACCTATGCTCACCTTGCAGCCAACTGGCAGGGTACCACAGGGGTCTGCAGCTGCAGTTGCCAGGAGACCAGAGGACAGAGACGGTAGCCCTTTCCCTATCCCCAGCTGGGCCCTGTCTTTACTGGTCTCTCCTGATCCCCTCCCCCCATTCACTCACACTTAGGGCCCCTTCTTGTTTGGAACCCATGCCCTATTTTTCCACTGCAGTCCTGTGGAACTGGAAAAGGAGTCTCCGCATGGTGGTCTCTCTCCTACTGGTCCCACTGAATCTTTGGACCAAATCCTAGGCAGCCAGAACCCAATCTACCCCCATAAGAGTCTGAGGTCTCCCATCTTCACACACACTTTCAAGTGTCCAGATTCTGACACCTGCTTCAAGTCACACTTCTCAGGGAAATCTATACCAGCCTTAGAATCCTGGCCCCAGTAAGCACTCACTACTCAGAGCTCCTTAGCTACTTTGTTAGTTAGTTTGTTTGTTTTGTTTTCGATACAGGGTTTCTCTGTGTAGCCCTAGCTGTCCTGTAGACCAGGCTGGCCTGGAACTCAGAAATCCGTCTGCCTCTGCCTCCCAAGTTATGGGATTAAAGGTGTGTGCCACCAGTGCCCGGCTTAGCTACTCTTTCTAACTTAAAATGTTTTCAGGTTTCACCCCTACCCTAGTCCTAAGTCACCAATGTCACCACTACCGTCACTGTCACTAAGAGGAAGCAGCCAGGCCTCAGCACCAAGTGTCCATCAGGCCATCTGCCATCTCCCTGCTGTGAGTGACCTCCCTCAAGCTTATGCCCCTCAGCACCTGCCAGGTCAGCAAACATCTGCTTGCTCAACAAGAGTCTAGGGCCAGCAGTATGCCCCTCCTTCCTAGCCTTAACTCCTACCTCCAGAACACCCACTGAGGCAATTTCTCTTATTTGAATGTGAGAATATACAATCAGGCTCACAGGGAATGGCAGGCCAAGGGTTACTCCTACTGCTGGGTTTATAATAGACCCAACCTAGTGTTCATAAGGACAATGACTCACTATGGGACAAAGGCAACTACTGGACATCCAGGATGGCCTGTCTGATCTAGTCCTCTGTACAGATAGGTCAGGGATAAGAGTCCCTGTAGGCTGCCCCATTCCTTAGAAACAAGGGGTAGTGATGAGCTTATATCCACCCAGAGACATGACAATCTTAGGCTTGGTGGCACAGTCCCCCAAAGCACTGGGTGTGGAGTTCAAGAGACTAAACTGCCACCTACCAAGCTACAGTGACTGTATCTTCTGTACCATGAGGGTCTCCTGCTACACCAGACCAGAGCCCACAATTCTCGATGGTCTGAGCACATGGCGGGCCACAGACAGCTAACATGGGCCTCACACATTCAACCTCTCTATGGGAACATGCAGGCAGCAAAATAGCAAGCAGTTGCCACATTCTTCACTGGACAATCATCTGAATATTAGTGCCAAAGAAGACTTTTAGGAAAGGTAAGTGATGTGCAGACAATCTAGTCCCACACTGGAGACAGCCCAGGCTCAGGAGCTGACAACCTGCCACCCACCCACCCACCCATCCTGACCTCTGGTTTGCTCCACAGAGAGCCAGGTCAGCTGTCCCGTGTATAAGCCTTAGCATATCTGCTAAGGGACTGAAGCATGATGACGCCTGGCCTCCCTGGGGTGCTGGGAGAAGTCAGGCATAGAAGGCAGACTCCAGCCCATGTCCGTGCATGTAGACATTGTTCCCTGCTGCCACTGTTAGGAACAAGCCCACAAACATGTGAAGAGACTTTCTACCTATCACTTCCAGGAGAATCCCAGCCAGTACCCAGGCTGTAAGGCTCCCTCGGTAGGTACGGTCTGTGATTCACCAGTAGCAGATCCCTCCTCCTGTACCAAGCAAGATCTTACCCAGGCTTGGAATCAGTCAGCGAGGAGCACTGTGGTGAGCGCCTGGAACTTCACAGCTTCAAATGCACTCATTCAAACAAAACACCCACTTTTCTCCATACTCATCTGGTTTCCAAGACACCGTCACCTGGTATCTCCCCCTACTCTTAAACTCTTCACACTGTAAATGTCAAGGAACTACCCTCTCACAAGAGCCAGAGAAGAAACATTACCCCCAGGGAGTTGTTATAGGAGTACCAAGAAAGACATCACATAATCTAGAAAAGACAACTTCCAGCCGGGCGTGGTGGCACACACCTTTAATCCCAGCACTGGGGGGGGCGGGGGGGGGGAGCAGAGGCAGGTGGATTTCTGAGTTCGAGGCCAGCCTGGTCTACAAAGTGAGTTCCAGGACAGCCAGGACTATACAGAGAAACCCTGTCTCAAAAACAAACAAACAGCCGGGCGTGGTGGCTCACGCCTTTAATCCCAGCACTCGGGAGGCAGAGGCAGGCGGATTTCTGAGTTCGAGGCCAGCCTGGTCTACAAAGTAAGTTCCAGGACAGCCAGGGCTATACAGAGAAACCCTGTCTCGAAAAACCAAAAAAAAAAACCAACCAAACAAACAAAAAAAGACAACTTCCAGTAGCACAAGAAATGAAGAAACCGAGGATGCACGAAATGACATCTTCCTCCATTCTCTATTTGTGGGTTGCACAACCCCTTTAGGGGGTCACATATCAGATATCCTGTGTGTCAGGATATTTACATTACGATTCATAACAGTAGCAAAATTGCAGTTATGAAGGAGCAATGAGAGCTGGCGAGATGGCTCAGCGGGTAAGAGCACTCACTGACTGCTCTTCCAAAGGTCCTGAGTTCAAATCCCAGCAACCACATGGTGGCTCACAACCAACCGTAATGAGATCTGATACCATCTTCTGGCACGTCTGAAGTCAACTACAGTGTACTTATGTATAATAATAAATAAATCTTTGGGCCAGAGGGAGCAAGGACTAAGCGAGCGGGGTTGACCAGAGCAAGCAGCGGTCCTAAAATTTAATTCCCAACAACCACATGAAGGCTCTCAACTACAGCTACAGTGTACTCATATAAATAAATAAATAAATAAATAAATCTTAAAAAAAAAAAAAGCAATGAAAATAACTTTATGGTTGGGGTCACCACACCAAGTACCTGTATTAAAGGGTCACAGCATTAGAAAGGTTGAGAAGCACTGTTGCTATGAGAACCTGTTCCTCGGGTTTGGCAGTCAAATCCAGGATAAGTCCACCAGCAAAGAGATCCCAAAGAGACCAAATTCAGAGAGATGGACAGTAGGTGGAGGTTGCTGGGCTGACAGCCTGGGGGGTTGAGTTTTACAGTGACAGCTGCTACGTGACACCCTGAAGACGAGCTCCAGGGGTTGACGGACACTGTGCTGGCCGCACAGCAGTGGCAGTGAATGAAATGTCCTCAAGCCATCCATTCAAAAATGGTTACAGCATGGCTGAAGATATGACTCAGTAGAAAAGGATGCTCACCGTGGAGGCTGACAACCAACCCTGGGCGGATCCCCAGGGCCTACATGACGGGAGGAGAGACATGACTCCTGTAAGTAGTCCTCTAACCTCCTGCGCGCATTGTGTGTGTGCACCAACCTCACATACACACACACACACACACACACACACACACACACACACACACACTTAAATGTAATGGGAAAATGGTCAACGTGGCCGTAAAGTTTATCACTAAAAAGGAGCAAACAACTAAAGGGAGAAGAAGAAAAAAGGGAAGGAGGGAAGCTAAGGGAAGAAGGCTTTACATTTAGAACGGGGCTCTACCCCAAGGTAGAAGGCAACATCTAATTCAAAGGTGGAACCATCATTTATTAAATTCAATTAAAAACACAGCTCAGAGATGGGGAGATGCCTCAGTCTATGAACCACGTGCTATGTAGGTGTGAGGTCTTGAATTCAGATCCCTAGCAATCGGGTAAAAAGCCAGGTGTGGCAGTGCGCACGGAGGGTCCCTGGGGCTCAGTGACCAACCAGCCTAGCAGAATTGAGGAATTCTCAGTTTAGTAAGAGACTTTCCTGAAGGATAGTTGAGAAAGTCATTCTTTGGCTTCCATGTGCACATGAACACACACATACCTGTACATACACATATGTATGTACATGCATGCATACACACAAACACCTGCACATATATGTGTGTATACATGCATGCATACACACACTGTGTGCACATACACACACACACACACACACACACACACACACAAATAGAGACTCATTATGACTGTGTTTAATGCCTGAAATCCCTACCCCACAGTAGCCAGTCTGACCCCAGTCAGAGGTGCTGTAGGCTCAGATACCAGCAGGAACATTCTTATGGAGAAAAAGAACATTCAAGAATGTAGTAAGGGTCTGTTCCTCAAAAGGTTAAAAAAAGAATTAACGTAGGACTCCAAGACCCATTTTAGTGTATGATTTAAAGGAACTGAAAAGACGCAGACACCCAACGCATGGGCGAATGCCCCAGCATGATGGACAGAAATGGCCATCAACATGAATGGAAAACCACAGCGGGATCCACCCAGTGAAGCTCCAAGCAGGAAAGGCAGCCAAGTCCCAAATGTCCTACGGTGAAGACACAGCTCAAACCTTCTTTCTAAACGGAAGTTGTCAGAGGAAGTTGTCAGACGCAGAAGGTCACATGAGACACCCAGATGGGTATGACCACAGAGGCAAGAGCAAGAGAGGAAAGACGGGGAAAGACTAAAGCCACAGGTCTCTGAGGAGAGAAACATTTGGGGTCTCGACAGAGGTGGACACTCTAGAGACATCACCTGCTGCTGCAGGACTCATCTTAAACCGTTTGTTTTACCTCGAGTGAATCTGTACAATTCAGGATTTTTTTAAGTTTTAAAAAACTTCAAGCAGGGCAGTGGTGGTGCACGCCTTTAATCCCAGCACTCGGGAGGCAGAGGCAGGCAGATCTCTGAGTTCCAGGCCAGCCTGGTCTACAGAGTGAGTTCCAGGACAGCCAGGACTACACAGAGAAACCCTGTCTCGAAAAACAAAACAAAAACAAAAAAAACCCCAACAACAACTTTAGGTTTTTTTTAGGTTATTTTTATTGTATGTGCATGGGTGTTTTGCCTGAACATATATGTCTGTATATTGTGCACACAGTGCCTACAGAGGCCAGGAAATGGCGCTGGATCTCCTGAAACTGGAGTTTAGAGATGGCTAGGAGTCACTATGTGGGCGCCGGGAACTGAACCTGGGTCCTCCGTAAGAGCAGCAGGGGCTCCTAGCCACTGAGCTGTCTCTCCATCCTGTTTTGTTTTTGAGGCAGGATCTCATGCAGCCCAACCTGGTCTTTACCTTGCTGTGCAGCTAAGAATGACACTGAACTCCAGATTCTCCAGACTCTAACTCACCAGTACTGGACTGTAAAGATGTAGCTTCATGCTCAGCTTCCTATTGAAGTTATACTGTATGTGTGCATGAGTGCAGGTGCCCACAGAGGACCTGGACTTACAGGTGGCTTGAGTCTCCCTCTACAAGAGCCATATACAGTCAATCTCCAAGCAACCTCTCCAGTCCCTTCATGTCTATTTTTGAAAGGCTTTTTTTTCTGGGCCCACTCACTCTGGCCCTGCTTGTTCCAGCCCTGCTTGCTCTAGCCATATTTATTTTATATATGTGGATACATTGTCACTGTTTTCAGACACAGCAGAAGATGTCATCAGATGCCCATGACAGATGGTTGTGAGCTACCATGTGGTTGCCGGGAATTGAACTCAGGAGCTCTGGAAGAGCAGTTGGTGCTCTTAACCGCTGAGCCATCTCTCCAGCCCTTTTGAAAGCTTTTAAAAAGAAGTCACAATTATGAGTTTTGAATACAGATTGTTTTTAAGTATGAGCTTACCCCAAACTTCCTTAAGTGACGTCCTTAAGACCCAGATGGAGAAGGAAGTCAGGAGATAAAGAGGCTTATTGTAGGCAGCAAGGCTACCTTCTCTTTCAAGAGCTGGGTAGCCACCTGCTAACCACTGGGTTACCAAACCCACTGGCAGCAGGAATGCCAGGTTACTGCTCACACAGAGCCAAGGCCACCATGATCTGTTTATGTAGTTCACCAGACATTGTGTAAAAAACCCATAGGCAGGTGCATTCAGTGCCCACAGGGAATCCATGCCAAGGCTTCAGTTAGAATCACACAGAGAGTCTGGTGGGAACCTTATATGATCGAGCATTCATTTTATCTCCAGTGCTCATGAACGATGTGTACCGTTCTGAACAAGACCAAAGTCTGAGCCCCCCCCCCAACCTCCCTTTTAGGAGACATCAAATGATGCCTTCAAAGGGCACAGCTGACACCAGGAACTGCAGGTGGTGGCTCCCTATGGACATTGCAAAGCGTACCTGGCTTCTACCCAGGAGATAGTACCCACGCCTCTCCCTGGGTTGTCACAACCAAAACCATTTCCATTGTCCAACGTCTGTGGGGGCAGAATTACCCAGCAACCACCCTGCTCTGGGAAACAACACGAGCTATCTAGCTTCTTCTACCTTGGGCTCTCAGAGCACCCAGAGCCCAGGAAGCAGCTAGGCTGGGGGCTCTTGGCTTAGTGCCCCAGATACTGCCAGCCCAGCCCAGCCCAAGTAGGGCCTCAATATCTCCTGGCAGCACTGTCTGGGGTTCCCTCTGCCAGCTGGGCCCCAAAGGTGACACTGGCTGGGCCAGTAGATGGGGGGGGGGGGAGGACCAGTTTCACTCCTCCCTGCTACAGCCAGAAAGCCACCTTTCTACCTTCTCCTAGTAAAAATGGGTGAAGCTCCCCCAGGCAAAGATTAACCAACAATGAGGGCTTAAGTAAGCGCCTGGTTCTAAGCCAGATGACGCCATCCGGCATAACAAGGTGCCCTGAGCACTTGCCAGCGGACAGCCATATGTTCTCCAGCCCCAGACATGCCACCAACCCAAGAGGGCAATGAACAGCAAAGAGGAGAGCTTTTAGACAACAACACCCCACTGCACCCCTCCCCTCCCCACCTTCTCCCTCCCCTCCTCTCCCCACTGCACCCCTCCCCTCCCTTGCTGGCTGCATTCTGTCTCACAGGGAAGCAGCGTGCTCTGGCCTAGGGCTTTAGACTTCGGAACATTCCTGGCTTCTAACTAAACCCAGCTCTGCCCCTCTTCCATTGAAGATAGAAAGACAGGCTGAGCTCTGGGGACCTGAGAAATGAGCCCTTGACCCTGGAAGAACACCAGCACAATTAACAACTGCTTAAAAGCCTTTCTCCCCTCCCAGCTGTCACCCTGCAGTTTTCTAAGAATCTCACAGAAACCCCTTGTGCAGCCTTAGTGGCTCCTGGTTCTACCTCATCAGGTTATGATTTCTACAAAGGCACCTCTAGAGCCACCCTATAGTCGCACTTATCCAAAAAAAAAAAAAAAAAAAAAAAAAAGGAGGGAGAGGTTTCTTAGCAACCTCTGCACTGTAACTTGAGAGCCATCGAAATGGTACAGATGGCTTAGACACTTAATTGCAACTCCTGAGGAGGCCATACCCACAAGTGCTTTGGTAAATTGGCTCTCTCCGGGAGAACCCTGCTTCCACACTCTTTCTAAACACCCTAAGTATCTCTTTCTCTTATCCCCTCCTGCTTTAAGTCTGTATTAAGATCATCGTTAAACCCCTAACTCTGCTTCCTACCATCTAGTCCAAAATGCTTCTCTTCTCTGTGTCAAAACCACATACCTTGCCTGTCGGTATGCACGTTTTTTTTAAACACCAACACTTCGGAGGCAGAGGCAGGAGGATCTCTGTGAGTTCAAGGCCAGCGTGGTCTACAAAGTGAGTTCCAGAACAGCCAAGGCTATGCAAAGAAACCCTTTCTCAAACAAACACCCTCACATATCCTGGTATGGCCTGAGTTCAGATCCCCCCAAAATTAGGGGAACCCCTCAAGTGGCTGTAGGCAGCCTACTACCACTGACACAGCCCCCAAGATAGGCCCCAAATCCTTCATCTGAAATCTGTGGAGAGTTCTGAAGTCCATAGCTCATGTGTTGAACTTGGGGAACGCACCTCTCTAGAACACATTTGTCACGTGCGGTGGAGGCCTGCCAGATTTCTGCTTTCTTTCTCTAACATTTCCTAAAGTTAGAGAAAGTAACCACAGGTGTCCAACTGTAGCTGTAATACGTGCAGAGGGCTGTGGGCTTTGCTGCCCCAACCGTGTACCTATCTACAAGCGAGAGAGGAACAACGAAGGTGACCCGGCACCCACAGCACCGGGTACCACAGCCAGGTGAGTACAAGGAGCAGTTACTTCAACACAGGGCATCCCGGTTCCCAGAACCACCTACAAGGGCACTGCCCACACCCCTCACCCCAGAAGATCAAAGGAAGAGACAAGAGGAAGTTGCCAGGAACCAGCTTCAAAGGTGAGGACAGAGCACCGGGAACCATCAGCTTGCATATAATGCCCATCAGTCTGGCCATTCGGGCCCCCATACAACCTGCAGAGGACAGGATCATTCCTTAGAGCTCAGGCCCCAGCATCCTGTAGGGAAGAGCTCTCCTGCAGCACCTACTGGGGAGAGGGAGCAGCCAGCCCTCCTGGCCCCAAGCTCTTGGCCACTTAGGAACCTTTTAAGTGACTTCCAGAATACTTTTACTTAAGCTCTGTTTAAAATGCAAATACTCCTGGAAGACGATTTTAGGCCCTAACTCCCACCCTGACAGGTCTGACTCCATCCCCCCCAGGGCCAGAGCAAGCAACCCAGAGCACACCTGAAAGCCCTCAGCCTGTCATTCACCACAGTACTCAAATCACCATGGCTGTGAGAAGTACTGGAGAGGGCGCTCACAGACACTTCATCAGATGCCTGGGGACCAAGTATCCACAGGGCTTCCTCCATCACTGGGGACATGCAGGTCACCTCCATGACTCCCAGCTTCTTTTAATCTGGTGAAGGAGGGGGCCCACATGGACTTTTTCTTCTGGGGAACAGATCAAAGGCTGGCCCACCTCACAACCTGCTACTACAGGGTTGGTTTTTTTTAAACCCCCTAGTTAAATATTTGTTAACAAAATTCCAGGCCTAAATTTTAAAAGGCTGATTTAACGTGGCATTTGAAGGGTGGTACACAAGTAGCTTGAGATTGTTAACTGTGGACGGTGAGTTAACTGTGGACGGTGAGAGGAATAAGAGATCGGTGCCCCACCCCCTACCCCCATGAATGGGGCTCTTCAAGCGAACGGGAAAGTGTGAGTTCTAACATACTATATGTCTTTAGGGAGGCATGACCGACTTTCTATGGCCGAGTATTTTAATGTGCGTCTTCCAGGCTTCCTTCCCCTCCACCAGATGGTGGAATTAGTCTCCCGTATTCAAAGGCAGGAACAAAAGCCCTTTCCCACCTCAAACTGGTCCTGCCTCTAGACGAGCTCCATGTCACGGGGAGTTTCTGGGTCCTCTCCCCGGTCTTTGTTGCCACGGGGCTCCTTCCTCATGAAATTAATGAGATGGGCCTATTTTGAGGTCAGCCAGCGCAAAGATCCAAGTGCGGGACTTGGACCCCCTTGTGTGGGCTGGCGGCTGTGGGGTGGGCAGAGTGCCCATATCACTCAGCAGCTTCACCCAGCTCATTAGCAGGAATTGAGGAGCCGAGGGGAGCGTAGCAACCGAGGAGCACAGCACAATCTGGCGGCCGGTTTGTCCCCGACCACAGCTTACCCTAACCCTGATGGCCCTGCGCACGGCTACTGCTCCAGAGAGTCCGGGTGACTCAGAGATAGATGGCCAGCGTGGCTCTTCCTGCACGCTCACCCACATGGCTTGGTGCATGCAGCATTGCCCTAGGGCCCCCTTGTGCTCCCAGCTATAGGCTGTTCAGGGCTAGCCCCAAGCTTTGAGGTGAGAACATGCAGGATGGATGAGGGGTCACCTGCAGCTTCTGGGAGGTGACTACGGGCAGCGCTTTGGCTTGTTCTGTTTTGCTTGTGACTCTGACATTTAGAAGCTCCGAGTGACACTCCATCATCAACTCTGAATTGCTCCCAGGGCTCTAACACTATCTACAGTCGCATACCAAAAGGCAGTCTCTCGGTCTCTCTTGTATCCCCCACCCTTGCTTGCCTGCTTCTGCTCCAGGAGGTCTGAGAGGTCTTCCCTGTTCCACCTGGCTCTGGGAGCGTCCCTTCAACTGTGTAGTCCCTTGCTGAACCTCCTGGGCTCGTGGCCTCTAGCCTCTACACCCAGACTTGTAGCCACTCACACCATACCAGCTTGCAAACCCCTGTGGCGGCACCTCTAGCCTGAGTTTGAACAGATGGAAGAGATGAATACCAGATATCCTCTTACTAAGTGGATAACGGAAGATTTAACAGAGACAAATTGGATTTCCCTCTCAAGAACTCACCTGGAGGAGGGGGGGGTCTTGAAAACTGTGGGTTACCTTAGCTCCATAATTACTGCAGAGCTGACTACAGGTACACTCGTTCACAATTAAAAAAATTATCTGGCATAAAGTCTCGGAAGATTCTAATCTGCAACCTAAACTCAAAGGAACTCTAATTAAAAATGTCATCACTCATTAATTCAACAAATATCTGCAGCACTGTGCGTGCCAGGTGAGGTGTCAGGATGCCAAGGGGAGGCCTTACCGTAGTGCCCTGGTAGTGCCCTGAAGATGGCTTCAGCCTGCCCGGGGAGCAGACTAGCCACACAGTTATCTGGTAGGAAGTGGGGGGGGGGGTGGAGAATGAGAGAGGAGGGAACTGCCTGCTAGGGAGGTGAGGGAGGCTAGGTGGGCTGTTAGGAGGATACCCAGGATGCACGTGGGAGGTATGGGAGACGACTACCCTTGATTTCCCTTCAGTTGCATGAAAGGGCAGCAGGTGGGTGATGGAGACTGGGATCTATGCTGTGAAAGAGACTAGTTACAGCATAAACTAGTCTTCTAGACAGAACCGAGAGATACACAGCAAACCTATGCCCTCCCCACTCAGCCTCGCGGGAATATGGGGACAATCTAGGAATGACAGTCCCACTCAGAAGCCCATGCATTCTGCCTTACAGTCCCTGGGTACATGGCCCACCCAAGGGCCCCAGGTGCTCGTGACCTGAGTGCCTGAAGAGGTGTATGCAGATACCCAGGTGCAAACCTGAGCAGGAGACTTTCATGGAAGGTGGTTCGAATCATTCACACCTGAGTCAGGATTCTGCCTCGGCCTGAGAAGTCAGGCGATGTCATGTGGGGACTGGCCATGGGTCACAGAAGAAACGAACACCCCCATTCCAGCTCCACACAGAAAACCTTGCAGAAACCGTTTTCTTTAGAACATCAGTGATGGGGATTCCTTTAGCAAGCATCACTCAGAGCCAAGGGGCTAGACAGGTAGGTTAGCCTGGGCCACAGCAGCCACGCCTATAGCTGGCTGGCCACGCCCATAGCCAGCATAACCACGCCCGCTGCTGGGTGGCCACGCCCACAGCCAGGCAGGCCCAGCCATTGCTGGTTATAAACACTGATGGGATGGGCAGTGTCAGCCTCTTTGTTCTCACTTTCAGTTTTCAGCATCTCATCTCGGGGCTGTATACGTACATTTTCATTGTTCTGTATCTTAAACCTACATATGGCTGCTGTCCCCAGTTCCTCCAATCTTTACAGCCAAATAACCTGGCTGGTAATTATACTGAGACCATTTCTTCCCACCTCAGTGGCACGCGGGGCACCACGCCTGCTGACCACAGTGTGTTTACTTATTAACTCAAGCGAGGCTTTCCCACCCTCTGTTCTGGGAGGAGGGGGTCTAACTTAGCACTGCCAAGCATTTGCTAAGAAGCTGGGGGGGGATGCCTGAGCACCCACACTTGCACAGGTACCCCTTCCAATTGCTTGGACCCCAACGAGTACAGGGGCCTCAACTCCATGATGTGACACAGGTGACACCGGGGCAATCCTGACTGTACCAGGAAATCTACTTTTTCTGTGGCCTCCACATTGCAAGAACCGTAAACTTTCATGGCCCAAAGTGCCGCCCGGCCCCTCTCATTGTGAAAACTTACCCTGCCCAGAGTCTGAGCCGCTCTGCAATGGCACCCACACCCAGGACTGCAGACAAGTATCCCTGTGCAACACCCTGGCAAGAATTAAGTGAGTCCCAGAGGCTGTGGAGAAATGCTGCTTCCTGGCTGGCTCTCCAAGGCTCTCTCTCTCTCAGCTTGTGTTTTATACAGCCCAGGACACCTGCTCAGGGTGGCACTGCCATAGTGGGCTGGGCCCTCCCGAATCGATCATGAATTGTGAAAATGCCCACAGAATTACCCAAAAGTCAATATGCTGAGGATGTTTTTCTCAGCTGAGGTTCTCTCTTCCCCCACTGACTGTAGTTTGTGTCAAGTTGGCAGAAAGCTAACCGGCATGGGTCTTAACTCACTGAGTCCTGCACATCATCTAGACCTGAGGTGACAGTACGAGGGGTTTCTCAGGGTCACAGGAGGGGTTTGAGTCAGGTGGGGTGTAACAGGGGTCTGGGAGCACCACCAGGGACCCCCTGCCCAAAAGAGGTGTGCATAATGTTCCTTGTTAAGAAGACAGACAGACAGAGTCACACAGACATACACATACCCAAACACACACACAAGGCAGTCACCTGGGTGCTCCAATATACAAGTTGAATAATTACTGTACAAATTATTGTACTTAGGCACAGATTGGGCTTCTGGTGTTGCTGCTGCTTCAGGGGCAGCCTGCCACCTGCTCTGGGAACCGTGTCCTGATTCTCATGCCATTGGCCTTATATTCCCTATGATCATAGGCCAGCTCCTAGAGGGTCAGGCCATGCCACAACTTGTTCAATGCCATTAGGTTGGTTAATGCCATGCCAGGACGCTGGGCCCTGTAAACCACTTACCATACCAACTGCCTCTTGCACACAAAGATTTTTATATCCCCCCTCCCCCATAAGTTCACCAGCACTGCAGCCAGGACACACACTCACTCACCAGCACTGCAGCCAGGACACACACTCACTCACCAGCACTGCAGCCAGGACACACACTCACTCACCAGCACTGCAGCCAGGACACACACTCACTCACCAGCACTGCAGTCAGGAGGCCCAACAGGTACCCTAGGCAGCTTTCCAGACTCAGCACCAGGGATATTTCAGATTGGCTAATCCCTTCACCCATGCATCAGTCCTATGCATCATGGGATGCCGAGCTGTGCCCCATGTCTCCACACACCTAGTGCTAGTCACACACCCTCCCCATGATAACAGCAAAATGTCTCTAGCCACTGTCAAGTATCTCTTGGCAACAAAACCACCCCCATTTAGAAACCACAACAGAAAAGAAATGGAACCAGCCTAGATGCCTGTCTTAGTCAGGGTTTCTATTCCTGGACAAAACATCATGACCAGGAAGCAGTTGGGGAGGAAAGGGTTTATTCAGCTTACACTTCCATACAGCTGTTCATCACCAAGGAAGTCAGGACTGGAACTCAGGCAGGTCAGGAAGCAGGAGCTGATGCAGAGGCCATGGAGGGATGTTCTTTACTGGCTTGCTTAGCCTGCTCTCTTATAGAACCCAAGACTGCCAGCCCAGAGATGGTCCCACCCACCAGGGGCTCTTGATCACTAATTGAGAAAATGCCTCACAGCTAGATCTCATGGAGGCATTTCCCCAACTGAAGCTCCTTTCTCTGTGATAACTCCAGCTGTGTCAAGTTGACACAAACCTAGCCAGTACAATGCCCATCAACAGAGGAACAGATAATGAAAGAAAGAAATAATATCCACAACAGAAATTTAGTCAACCATAAATAAAAGAGATATTATGAAATATTTCAAGAAAATGGTTGGCCGTGGAAATTACATTAAATGATATTTACTGCCCATTCTCTTTCATACATGGGCCCTAGTTTCTAAGTTTTGAACTTGTTTATGTGAGACTGAGTGCAGACAGAGGCCATAAAATAGAAGAGAGAAGCTTTAAGGAGGGGGAGGGGCGGAGGACAGTGGACTAGCTAAGGTGTGAAAATGGAGAGAGGATGGCCAGCTCGGAAAGGTACAAGCGCTTGAAGCCAGCAGTGGGCAGGGAAGGAGGACCAAGCATCACACACAGTAGGTCTGAAACAACACACACATACACACACACACACACACACACACACACACACACACACACACACAGAGTAGGTATCAGCATGCCATAAGGAGACCTGTCACTTTGTATGCTAATTTAAAATGGATTTAAAATTTAAAAACAATAGCAAAATACTATCTTGTAAGCTGTCAAGAAAGAGAAGAAATGAAAGCTGCTCCTTTTCATAGTCACAGGTAAAGAGGTTCTCTGGGTTCCCCCTTCCCTGACAAGATGCCCTGCAATGGGTGGTCAACACTGAGTTAAAACACACACGGGACCAGCTGTCAGGACAGCAGGCTGGACACCTCGGAGGTGGAAGGGATGCAGGGGACAGTGAGGATGCTATGACCAGTGACATACCCCCACCGCTCAGCTACAGATCGATCAGGGCCTCAGGCCCTCCTCCTAGCAGACTCAGAAGATGAGGCACGTCCCCATGTTCATTCTGACTACCAACCCAGTTTCAAAACTAAAGCTACAATCTCATTAGGGTATGAGTCCTTGGGCTTAGCTGCACCTGGGTATTATTTACACAAAGAAACAAGAAGAAAACCTGCATGGCATTAACTCTGTAGCCTGCTTACAGTTTCTTTCTCAGGTCTGCCTGCCTTCCCTCCAACCATAGACAAAAAAATAAAATAAAATAAAATAAAATAAACGTCCTGTTATTTTCCTTAGAAAGCTGGCCCCCTGGTTTCAAACCAATAGCCTGTGCTGTTCTCACCTGAGTGCATCTTTATCTAGACTAAAATGAGGTGTCTGGAACTAGAGCAAAGGATTTAAAAGCAGATGAGGAGGACACTGGAGGCATTCAACATTTTTTCTGGGTAGGAAACCAAGTCCAGAGCTGGGGGGGCTTGTGGGTGCAGTGTTTGGCTAGCATGCACTGCACGAAGCTGTGGCTTCAATCCCCAGACTGAAAGGGTCAGTCTTATTCACTTCTTGCTGCCCTTATAAAACACTGATCAAAAACAATTAAAAAGAGGAGGGAAAAAAGGCTTTACCTGGTTTACATGCTGATTTCCACTCACAGTCCATCAACAAAGGAAATCAGGACAGGGAATCCAGCAGGAACTGAAGCAGAGACCACTTGCTGGCTCGAGCCCTAAGGCTTACTTAACCTGCTTTCTTATAAAGCCCAGGCCCACCTGCCTAAGGGGTGACACCACCCTTGGTGGGCTGAGCCCTCCCACATCAACTAGCAATTAAGAAAATGCCCCACAGGCAAATTTAATGCAGGCAATTCTTCAGCTGCCGGTCCGCTTCCCAGTTTGTGTCAGTTTGACAAAAGCCGACCATCAGAGTCTAAACCTAGTGCTTCTCAACCCTTCTATACCTCCACCCTTTTCTACAGTTTCCTCATGCTGCTGTCATCCTCCTCAACCATAAAGTTACTTTTGTTGCTACTTCATAACTGTAGTTTTGCTACTCTTATGAATCGTAAATATTTTTGGACACAGAGGTTTGCCAAAGGGATCACAACCCCTAGGGTGAGAATCACTGATCTAAACAAAATCTCTTCTTCTACCAGGCAAGGTCATTGGGCACCACCCTCCTTCTCTTACTACCTACACTGTGGGAAGTCCTGGGGATCCCTCATATAAACAGTCTGCTGACCACTGGCCACTGTTCAGGGACAATACGACACAGTAGTCACAGGGAACAGGAGTCATCTCCTCGAGTGAGTACCCAGGTATATGACACTCCAAAAGTAACTACCGCTAGAGACCTCACTGTGGGTTCAGGGTCTGTCTGGTCTAAGGAAGGGTTGAACCTACCATAGACAGAAGGGGCTGCGGCAGTACCAAGTTCACACTCTTCCTCTGAGGGGCTCATCTCTTTTCTAGCACATCTCACATATGAGAAAGAAAAGGCGGGGGCGGGCACAGTCCCAGCTCCTGAGCCTGCCAGTGACATTTCAAGGAGACCACAGGCTCCATCCAGGAAAAGGGCTGAGCACTGGGGACCACTCTAGAATGCTCTGGTATGGAGTTCTTTCGTGCTTTCAATAAGAGGACACCTGGGGATGCTGCAGGAAAGATCTAGATCTGCTTCAGCACAGCATGTGCCTGAGCAGGCCAATCTACTGTGGGGTCTCCCAGGCAGAAGGATAATTAGTTACTAATCTCAAGGCGGGACACTTCAGTGTGGCAGCCAAGTCATGAGAGCGCTAGGCAGAGCAACCATGCCATGCTCGCTGCTATAGCAACCTGAGACAGAGCCTCTCCTGGTGCTTTATGCCCCATAGTGAGCGCCAAGAAGAGAGGCTCTGGCATCTGCTAGCAGCGACATAGCTCGCTGGGACGAATGATGTAGCTTCTCAGCAGCCTTAATCCTTGCTTGTTCAAAATGAGCCTCAGTGACTAGCTCCCTTTCCCAGGCCTGCGCTGTGCTGGGGTCCTGACACTCCCAGCAACCCCTCCCAACTTCATCAGCAGTTGAGGCTGGAGAAAGTACTTAGGCCCCAGCCCAGTTCAATGGCTATGGGCTGTCCTTTTAAGCAATTCAGCAAGCCCAATCTACTGCGTTCCTATCCTCAGCACATGTGTGTGGTTCAAAACCAGGTTGGGAATTTCTAGAAGTTAGACCATATTTCTGTGGACGCCATAATCGGCGCTGGTTACATCTGCCACTGACCTGCATGGAATATGGTTTGTGAGAAAAGGGAAGCAGCAGGCAGGGGGACTTTCAGGATGGCGGTCACCCACAGAGGAGTACACACCTAGGGCCAAAGAAGCAGAAAGCATCCTGGACAGAGCCCATGCTAGAACTTACATTTGTTGGCCGTTGCTAGGAACTGCAGGGTGCTAGTTTGCTTTCTGTTGCGGTGATAAACACTGACCAAAAGCAACTCAGAGAAGAGAGATCGACTTTGGCTTATAGAAGACAGTTTATCATCAAGGGAAACCAAGGGGGTGAGGGAGATACAAGCAGAGACCTTGTAGGAGCACTGCTTACTGGCATGCTTCCAGACTCAGGCTCAGCTACCTTTTGTTTGGTTGGTTGGTTTGGTTTTCTTCCTCGAGACAGGGTCTCACTATGTAGCCCTGACTGTCTTGGAACTCACTATGTAGACCAGGGTGGCCCTGAACTTACAGAGATCCATCCACTTGCTTCTGCTTCCCAAGTGCTGAGATTAAAAGCATGCACCACTTCGCCCAGCCAGCTACCTTTGTTATACAGCCCAGGACCAACTGCCCAGAGACTACTGCCTGCAGTGGGCTGTGCCCTCCACACCGATCAGCAATCAAAAAAAAAAAAAAAAGATATGTCCCACAGACCAATTTGAAGAAGGTAGTTGTTCAACAGATTCCCTCTTGCTAGGTATATCTAGGTCTGCATCAAGATGATAAAAGGGACCAAGATGTCCACGACAAGGGACCAGTCCCTACAGATGTCAATGACCCTGACTCACTAGAATACTTGTCACTTGCTAGAATTTGACAGAAATCTCCCAGTGGAAGGCAACAGTATCCCGGACCCCATGTGATCTCCACAATTATAAAAATATAAGAACATGGAGAAAATAACAGGAGAGCTGGGAACATGGCAACCAAACAAAAGGTAGCTGAGCCTGAGTCTGGAAGCATGCCTTTTATTCCAGCACTCAGGAGGCAGTGGCAGTTCGAAGTTCGAACTCTGAGTTCGAAGCCAGCCTGGTCTACAGAGTGAGTTCCAGGACAGCTAGGCCTACACAGAGAAACCCTATCTTGAAAACAACCTCCTCCCCACCCCACCCCCCAAAAAACCAGAAGCCAGAGATGTTTGCTCCCCTTAGAGTTAGAGTTACGGGCAGCTGTGAGCCACCTGACCAGGGACTCTCACCAGCATGTACTACACACTCCACTCTGAACAAAGGAGTAAGTTCCTTTCCCCATAATGGCCATCCAGATTGGATTCTCTTCTTTCTTACTCAACTTTCCTCTGGAATGAGATTTGGAAGGCTGATCTGACCTAAACTGGTTTGGGGTGAGGCACAACCAGGCAAACTGTCTCCCCAAAGTGAACTTTTAGAGAAACTCTCTTAATTACCATCTTGTGGCTACACATGACTAGGTGTGCATATGTTTAAACTCAGATGCATGGTTGGTAGGGACATGAGCAACTTACTCTGTCAATCAAATAGATAACCACCCAAACTATGTTCCTAGAAACCAAACTCCACAGAAGAAGATGCCCCAGGCAACAACCCAGTAAGTTCTAGAAGGCCCTCACAGCCTGCTGTGAATCTTGACAGTGAATTTCTGACCTGTACCTCTGCTCTCCTTGTAAAATAACCTCTGTCGAGTCCTTACATGGCTTCAGGGAGTTGACCTGACCAGGCATGGGAAGGAAGACAGACAACCATACACAGAGAAAATGGCACCAGGTGGACCGGACTCTGATTGAGAGATCTCAGCACCCAAGCAACTTAGCGTGCTGGCTATAGAGAGTAGAATAGGGAGGAGGGGCAGACAAATGGATGAGGAAGCAGGAGTTATGGTATATTGGAGGAAGGTTTAGCTAATCTCTGTAGGAGGAGTTTCGGTAGGGCAGCAGTCTTCAGGCCATAACCACCTAGGCAGGACAAAGTGATGGTGGATACAAAGGGATAGTGATACAGAGTGATGGTGGATACAGAGTGATGGTGGATACTGAGCAATGGTGGATACAAAGGGATGGTGGATACAAAGGGATGGTGGATACAAAGGGATGGTGGATACAGAGTGATAGTGGATATAAAGGGATGGTGGATACATTCTACCCATCCCGTCAACATCCACACCTGGACCAGAGCAAGGCTTTACCATCCCTCTGAGCCTCAGACTCTGGATGGAAGGAAGGCTTTGCCGTTTTCCCATGGGTCTGAGGCTATGCAGGCCTTCACTGGCTGGTGCCTTGTGTCAACTCTACATATACTCTCGGGACTTTGCTCACTCAGGGCTTCGTAGAAATCTTAAAACATTGCATCCCGCCTGTGCCTTTACTTTATCCTGGAATCAGACCAAAACCTGGAAATGCCCCAGCTCACCCTCAACCACTAGTAACACACTGTACCATCTGTGAATAAGAGCAGTATTCATTGATCTGTGGTGCAAGCCTTATCCCAGCACTCAGGAGGCAGAAGCAGGTAGGTCTCTTGAGTTCAAGACCAGCTTGGTCTACAGAGCAAGTTCCAGGACAGCCAGAGCTACATGGGTGGGGTAGGGTTGGGGGAGAATAGTATTCTTCTTTCCAAAATTTATATCTAATTTTTTTATTATCTTACTGCCTTGGCTGAAACTTCCAATCCAACTACAGTGACCTTGAGATTCGGTTAAAAGTCTGGCAAACAGTAACAGTTAAGAAATACTGACCAAGGAAATAGATTAATTTTTCTTGCGGTATCAGACATGATCTTACTCATCACTGACAACTATTGTTGACAGTCTCTGGACAGGAGCAAGCTCTTGGCCTGTGTGACAGCACATGCCTGTGATCCCAGTACTAGGAGGGCTGTGGCAGAAGGGCCCTGAGTTATGAAGTAGCAACAAAAATAATTGTATGCTTGGGGGTCACCACAACATGAGGAACTGTATTAAAGGGCCACAGCATTGGGAAGGTTGAGACCGCTGCTTTAAGAAGCCACTGGACTTAGGGCCCATCCTCCTCTGGGGTGATCTCCCCTTCAGATCCTCAGCTTAAACCCATCTTCAAAGATTTCTTTTCAAAAGAAAAAAAAAGTCTCATTCAAGTTCTGGGCTTGTCTCAGGCTGGGCACTTACTCTTCCAGCCGCTACCCACTTGATTCCTAAATCCAATGCTGTTCTCCTAGAAGTCTGGGGGAGGGGGCGGTTCTGAATCCAGCTTTACAAGTGCTTATCAGAAAGCAGCCACAGGACTGACTAGCCAGAGAAAAACAGAGCAGGGCACAGGGAGCCCAGGGAATGCACTCCAGCGCTTCTCAAATCTGCTAGAATGTGAACAGCAGCAGAGGTATCCCGGCACCGTGGAGTGGCAAGAAACACCTCTGTGAGATGTCTTCAGTGCCTGTGGAATGTAGTCTGTGATAAAGGTGGCATTTTAGGAAGAGATTGGGAGGTAGGGGGTAAGGCTTCCCACAGAACTTACAGAACCTGGATCCTTGCTCTTAAGTTAACTCCATAAGGGAAGGAGTCGGCATGGTGCCAAGAGACCTTAAGAACAACAGAGGGGCGCTGGAGAGGGTGACAACCTCCGGTTCAGTAGTTAACCCCCAAACCCAAGGGGCCAAAGAAAAGCAAGGTTTGCAGTAGCTAACCTCAGAGGAAACAGGGCTGAAAAGCTGCCCCACCTGAGGCAAGCAGAGACACGTGGGGAAGTGCTGTTCAGCAACTGACAAGGTTGGAGCAAGCTGGGGAGGTTATATGGATACGCTTAACTGACCGCAAGGAGAATGGCAGTTAGCGAAGCGTTTTCAGAAGACAATTAGGTGATTTGATTCAAATCTAAACTCCATGTGCCTACAGAGCAGCAAGTGAAAGTCTACACATGTATGCTCAAAAAAAAAAACAAAAAAAAACAAAAACAAAAAACCAAAAAACTGTGGTGTAGGTAAGCAGAGGCCTGCTTCCCAAGGAAAGTTACTTTGTTATAATACAAAGAAACAACTGAGGTAGAAAGAACACAACCTAAACCTCCATCGACTTCCACCCTGAGTGAGCCAGGCAGCACATGGTGACTGCAGCTGTGCGACGTCAAGACAGCTCCCATCTCCACCCTCACCCCCATTCCCACCAACTCCTGGTCATTCCCAGCATCCTTTGACTGTAAGACTGCAGGCATCAGGTGCCAATGGCCTTGCCGGCTGCTAGGCTCAGCCAGCTCCCTCTGGATCCTTCAGACATCCAGGGCTTAAAATCTCCCTAATGCCTTAAAAAAAAAATCCTTCCTAAAAACAAATAAAAACACCCCAAACTATGCCTCCTCTTCTCTTCCAAAGCCACCAGCCTCCGATGTGATTATGGTCACCCTGTGGCCTCCCTCTGTCCCTGAACACCTATCTCCCCCAACTCAGAGTCAAAGCACACTGACCTATCCTAGTAGCCCATACAGGGCCTTCCCAACCCCAGTGGTCTCTTAAAAGCTGGGCTCCCAGGCCAGGGACCCAGCAAAGCCTGGTATAGATGCAGTAGATGACCTTTCACACGAAGCTGCTGACGGCCCCCTGCCCCCAAGCCCCAGATTCCATTAACAGCAGTGGCGGTAACCATGGAAACAGGCAGCCGGGTGCAGGCGATAAATGGTTGATGGGTAACCACGGGGACAATGACAGAGCTTCTGTGCTTATTCAGATGACCAGAGTCCTGAATGGGAGCCAGCACAAAGGCCAGTGGCAAAATGACAGGGGCTTCAGAAACTTCTAAAGGGGGCGTAAATGACACCCATAACTTGTCACAAAGGAACACAGGCCAGTGCTGGCCCACACCTGTGTTTTTTGATCTTCTAGAGAATTTACAACAATGTCTCAGCAGGCCTCTGTCAGGGGCCATTTTTCTGCAAGTGTACTTTGTAGCAGCTATCTGGTCTCCCAGTCAGCAGCAGCTCACAATGAAAGTCACCAAAAGTCACCATGTCTCCGCAGCCCTGTCTCTCTACAAGTAGAAATCAGCCTGGCAGCCAGCACTGGCCTTTTACTAAACTGTACCCACTGCACACAAAGCCTCACATTCTATATATAGATGGACCTGGCCTGTGAGCACCAAACGATGCTGGCCAGCAGGTGCTGGAAATGGGCCAGTCTGTCCACATGACACATAGCTACAGTCACAGTGTCTAAGATCCTCCAATGGTAACACCAAAATATGTTTCCATTATGTACAATTATTTATTTATTTATTCTATTTATTTACTTGTTTATTTATATATTTACTTACTTGTTTATTTAATTTATCTACTTACTTAGTGTGTGCGTGTGCTACTGCATATATGTGGAGGTCAGAAGAGAACTATATGTGAGAGTCAGTTATCTCTTTTCACCATGTAGGGAATTCCAAGGATCAAACTAAGGCTAGTGCCCTTACCTGCTGATAAGATGGATGGCCTAAAACTGTTAGGTTTTTTTTAATTGGTTTGTTTGTTTGTTTGTTTGTTTGTTTAGAAGGGGGTCTAATATAGCCCTGGCTGGCCTTGAACTCACTATGTAGACCAGGCTAGCTCTGAACTCATAAGAGATCCACCTGCCTCTGCCTCCCAAGTGCTGGGATTAAAGGTGTGCGCCACCACTGCTGTTTTTTTGTTTGTTTGTTTGTTTGTTTTTGGTTTTTACTGTATGTTATTTTACATGGGTGGGTGTTTTTCCCTGCATATCTACCTGTGCTACCAGGTAGGTTCTTGGAATAGAACCTAGGTCTTCTCCAAGAACAGCCACTATTCTTATCTGCTGAGCCATCTCTCAGGCCCCAAGTAGTGATTTTTAAATCACATCACTTCTGACATTTGAGCATCTCAAAAGAGAATCATGGAAGACATCTTTCCCGACAGTAACTCCTTGGAAGAACGTATGATGCCCTGAGCCATTCCTAGTCCTAAGCTTCGTGGACTTGAAGAGCCCTGGGTGATCTAGGCAATCCCTGACTTCTTTATTCTGAAGGAGTGGAGGAAGATGACTACACTCTGATCAACTACTCAAAACAAAACCAGAACATTCTACCAGTAAATCAGAGCGATGGAGCCACCTAACCTACTCTCTGTTTTGCAAACACTTGTGGACTAGTCCCCACTATCCCATTATCAACCTGAGGGTCCTAGATGAATGACAGACCCCGTCACAGCTTCACGATCCCCAGCCTCTCTGACCTTTGCTCCATTAACTTTAAGTTACAAACAAGTGTCACCTTTTAAAGAATGCACGCTCCCAAAGAGGCAGTATAGGTTGGACATTCCTAATCCAAACATCTAAAGTCCAGAATGTTCCAAAACCCAAGCATTTGAATGTAGTGTTGGTACTCCCAACGTTTCAGATTTTGAAGCAGTTTGGATTTTTTGGATGCTGAGAGAAGGTAAGGCTGTGCAACTATGCCTGAATCTGGAATATTCTGAAATCAGAGCACTTTAGATAAGCGATCTCAGCTTCACTGGAGATAAGTGGCTATACTTGAGGAGTATGTCCTCCTGGGGACTTGAGTCCTATGCTGCTCTGTTAGCATCTCGAAGACTATCCCTGGAAGACTCACTTTCTTATCTGCCTTCAGTTCTGTCCCATCAGCTCCAGGGCCTCTGTCACTAAGCAGTAAGGAGGGACTCTTTCCTGGTGGCTGTGGGTAGAGGGTCCCATCATAGCGATACCATACCACGAGGAGGGAAGGAGATCTAAGAGCTGGGAGGCTATAAGCCTGCCTCCCTGGGAACAGCAGGCACTCAGGAATCCAACCTGTCAGGGGTGTCAAGTTACCCTGCTACACTTTCACTGTCTGTGCTGCAGCCCCCAGAGCTGGTTGCTTCCTGCTTTCCCTTTCTTGGCAGAAGCCGTGCAGTTTGCAGGATGGGAGGCGCAATGGCAATGACTGAGTGTTTTTCTTTCATTTTTACTTAGACTTGTTGTTTTAATTATGTGCACGGGGAGTCAGGAGTGCAGCAGGTGCCCGTGGAGGTGTGGGATCCCCTGGAGCTGGAGTTCTGAGCTGTAGCCTAGGGAACAGGGAAGCAAGCTGAAGGCCTGTAAGAGCTCCAAACAACTGAACCCTCTCTCCACCCCCTGCTTCTGGTTTCTCAGCAAGGTCAGTGTGTGTGTGTGTGTGTGTGTGTGTGTGTGTGTGAGAGAGAGAGAGAGAGAGAGAGAGAGAGAGAGAGAGAGAGAGAGAGAGAGTCCATGTCTCCTCTACCTTCCATCCCTCGTGGCCTTGTCCCCAAGACCACTGCAGGCTACTGAGGCCCAAAGGAAACAATCAAATTAACCCCAGCCCAAAGAACGATGAGAACCCACAAGAAGCCAGTGGCCAGAGACTGAGCCTGATGTGTAAAATAAGGAAACAGGAGCTAGAGAGATGGCTCAGTGGTTAAGAGCACCAGCTGCTTTTCCAGAGGACCCAGGTTCTAATCCCAGCACCCACACAGTAGTTCATAACCACCTATAAGTCTGGTTTCAGAGGATCCAACTCCTTCTTTTGACCTCTGTGGGTACCAGGCACACACATTTGTACTTGCAGGCAAAACACTCATACACGTAAATTGAGCAGTGGTGGTGCATGCCTTTAATCCCAGCACTTGAGAGGCAGAGGCAGACAGATTTCTGGGTTCGGGGCCAGCCTGGTTTACAGAGTGAGTTCCAGGACGGCCAGGGCTACACAGAGAAACCCTGTCTCAAAAACAAACAAAAACTAAAACAAAAAAACCAAACAAACAAACAAAAAATACTCATACACATAAAAATAAGTAAATCTAAAAAAAAAAAAAAATTAGCATCCAGTTTAGTCACAAGCATTTCATCCTCAAATGGCCCTACAGGAGTAGCACTCTTGTCCCTATTGTAGGAACAGATAAAGGGTCAGGGATAAAGAAGACTCTAAGAACATGGTCCTCAGAATCCACTAAGAAGAGCTCTTAGGGCCTGACAGAGACTGAAGCAGCAATCATGGAACCTGCATGGGTCCATGCCAGGTCCTCTGTATATATGCAATTGTTTAGCTTGGGGTTTTTGTGGGATTCCTAAAAGGGAGATTGGGGGTGTGTGACTCTTCTACCTGTTCTTGGGACCCTTTTCCTCCTACTGGTCTCCTCATTTAGCCTTGCTAGGAGGGTCTGTGCCTAGCATCTTGTTGCATCTTGTTTTTTTTTTTTTTTTTTTTTTAAAGATTTATTTTACTTATTATATGTAAGTACACTGTTGCTGTCTTCAGACACTCCAGAAGAGGGCACCAGATCTCGTTATGGATGGTTGTGAGCCACCATGTGGATGCTGGGATTTGAACTTATCACCTTCGGAAGAGCAGTCGGGTGCTCTTACCCGCTGAGCCATCTCACCAGCCCTTGTTGCATCTTGTTATGCCATGTTCTGGTGCTATCTCTGGGAGGCCTGCTCTTTTCTGAAGGAAAACAAAGAAGGAGTGGATTTGAGAGAAAAGGGAGGTAGGGAGAGGGACTGGGAGGAGTGGAGGGAAGAGGGATGTGAGTGGGATGTACTGTATAAAAGAATAAACAAAGAAAAACTAAAAATTAAAAAAAGATGAACCTTACATTTTTAGCTTCTAAGAAAAGGGAATAAAAAATTTCCTTTTGAGGCACTGCACTATTATATTAAGCCATATATGTCAGGGTTCCCTAAGACACTTAAAAAGATCATCTTTATGATGTGATCTTATAATAGTAAATGAAAATTTAAATGTGTTTTTTTTTTTAAAAAAAGAGGAGTTATTTGAGTTATTCAAGCTGCACACACAGCGAGGTAGAGATGGAAAAGACAAACTTCCTATCTTAGATCCACATGGAAAAGATCCTACTGTCTACTCACAGGGAAACTCTGTGGTTCCAAAAAAAAAATATATTCCAATGAGTTGCACACAAGACCTTACAATGAGAAATGTAAACTAATAAAAGATAAGTATCTGGCTGGAAAGACAGACAGGCAATTCACAGCAGTGTAAAAAGGTAAGAGCCAATAAAAGATGTTTACTGTCCCTCAAGAGAGACGTGCAAATCAGACAGGGAGGATGCTTATCCCAGAGGGCGGAAGAAGACATAGAAGCTTCTCCCCTCCAGTGACAGAGATCTGAAGGGTTATTTGGAGCATTCTGCCCACCTCAGGCTCTGAACACACCATCTGAACACACCACCGGAATCTTCCCAAGGCCCCTCAATGGACACGTGCAGAACCTCACCTATCATTTCCCTTCTGAGAATCCAGTACTCAGAAGGGTCTCTAATGTTACCCATGTGCCCACACCACACACGTGTACACCTAAACACTATGTGGAAATGAGCATACAGAAGGAAGAACTGGTCAAGGATGGCATCATACCCGTGTGATGGGAATCAAGAGTTGTGATACATAGCCAGGCTGTGTTAGAGCGCCAAGGCATAAAGTGCACGTCACACTTGTTAAAGTTGTGTGTGTGCATGTGTGCGCCCGCCAGCATGCACGCCCACGTGTGTGCAGATTAAAGGACAACTTTGCAGGAGTTGGCTTGCTGATTCCACCATGTGAGTCCTGGGATCAGACTTGCCATGATCAGACCGGATGACGTTGCATGTTGTGGAAACTGCTGGGATGCCCAGAAAGGCCGTTTTCTGCTGTGTATGTAAACCTGTCTGAGTGCCTACAAGGGGGTTTTGGTTTTCGGATCAACAAGATCTTTGTGTATTTCTAAACATAAGCCCCTCCCCAAGAAAACATCACTGACAACTGATGGGTTCTGGGTGGCTCTGACAGACATCCAATAGGTGCTTCCAAGCGTGGCCGCTCGCTTGGCCCCTGAATAGCAGCACTGAGACCCCCTCCCCTCTCCTCCCTGTCTGTGTTCCCTCCATTTTTCAGAGCCACTCCCTCAATCTCATCCTTGGGCCACATTCAGCCTCATCCTTGGACCTTGGAAGCATAACTGATACATACCACCTAGTGTCCCACCTACCAAGCCCCCAGGTCTCTCCTTCAGTGCTCCTTCTTAGGACCCCCAGGTATCTGTCCATTTGCTGCAAATACCATTTCTGAAGAAGAACATGTCTAGAACATCCCACATTTAACTTCTGAAACAGTTTCGTGGCTATGCTCTCCCCGGAGAAGCACAGTAACTGAGACAAACAGAAATGATTGCTGAAGGTCTCCAGGGAAGGTGAACTGTCTGGCAGAGAAGAGGCGGCAGGATCAGCACCAATGTACCTGGAAACATTTTTTTCCGTTCTCATAAGAACAAAGGTGGGAGAGGCTGTGGCTAGGAGCTCAGAGGGAGCCGCAGAGGACACTGGGAAAGAGCCCCAGCCAAGCTTCCTTTATTGTCAGCTGAAGTTCATGGATACCCGCGGCCACTACACTACCTAGAAGGCCACAGTCACCAGCTCCCTGTCTGTATACAAAGTATGTCCTGTAGGAAGGGAAGCGGAAGCCCTCCCACCAGAACCATACCCGACCCCTGAGTAGCAGTGGGTTCTGGCTGCTACCAGGGCCTCTCATTGGCTGCTGGGACGTACCCTGGTGTCCTTTCATGCTACCAGGGCCTCTCATTGGCTGCTGGGACGTACCCTGGTGTCCTTTCATGCCTCACTTAAAATCCCACATGGGACCCACCAGCTGCAAAGAGAGGCCATAAGTGTCACGGCAGTTGTCCTAGGCATTCATGAGGTCTATAAAGTGGCAGCCTGGTGTGGGCACGTGCAGGGTCTATGACCAGGTTCCAGCCTGGATACAGGATGCTCAGCTGTGTGAATTTAGACATGTCTGTTTGGAAATGAGCCCGTCCAATGATTTGTACGGAGCAGCATGCCCACAGAAACACCACCACACCTCCGCAGGTGTTACAGGTCTTTGATACGCTGACACATCGATCTGGAGATGGCAACAGAGACGATCAATAAAAGGTGGAAGAGCTGGCTGCTAACTATGTGAGATCTAGCGGTTTTCCTCATCCCAGCCAGAGACTAACGTGAATCAAGAAAAGGAGGGGTGCTCTCTACCAGGTCTAGAGTGTCTATAGTTCTGGCTGGGGCAGACTCCTTCAGCAGTTCCCTGCCCTGTGTATAAGATACAGATGGCCGCTATCTTTTTTTTTTTTTTTTTTTTTTTTTTGGTTTTTCGAGACAGGGTTTCTCTGCGTAGCCCCGGCTGTCCTGGAACTCACTTTGTAGACCAGGCTGGCCTCGAACTCAGAAATCTGCCTGCCTCTACCTCCCGAGTTCTGGGACTAAAGGCGTGTGCCACCACACCCGGCAATGGCCGCTATCTTATTGCATACCTATTGCCCCAACTCTGGTCAAGCAACAGCATCCCAAAGCCCTGATATAGGGGAAGGCCTGGGTAGACAAAGATACCCCACTGTCCTCCCTGGTCAAGTTCCTGATGGGAGCCCAAGCTGGCCACGAGGTAGGAATACAGACCTGCAGTGGGGTCTCCAATTGACCCTGTATGTCCACAGCACCTGCAAGGTGGCCCTGATCACATCCACATTCCTCTGTGGATGAAGACGTAACAACTTTCAAAGTACACAGCTAAGCAGAGCTGGACCAAGTCAGCCTCGTTCTCTGCCCAGGAGTCACAAGTTATAACACAGTCTGGTGGCACCAATTGCTGCAGCAGGCTATTCACTGAGCATCTGCTTCAGACCTTCAGTGGTCTCAGGACCCCCTGCAGGTTCCAGGGGCTATACCAGGCTTGAGGGCATAAGAGAGGAGCTGTATTTCAGATTGCCAGCTCATTTCTGTGGTAATCATCTCAACGAGAGGAGGGGGAGGAAGTGGGCCTTTGGGAAGATACTTTGAGCTATTGTGGCCAAAGAACAGGTGCTATCTACTACACAAAGGTCAAGGCAGGGACGCTATTCAACATTCTACAGTGCCCATGACACTTGCCCCAGAGAACAAGCTAGCATCAGTAGTACTGAGGAAGATACCTGCTATAGGATCAGATGGAGGAGCGGAGGGCGTGGGGTGAAGAGATCCTTCCAGCACTTAGGGAACTACCCTGGGGAGCCGGAAAGAGAAGCCTGACTAGAGCATGTCTCACAAATTAGACCAGCGACCAGCAGTCAATAGGTCATTTATTGAACACATCATGACCCATTTAGTAAAGGATGCTCCTCCCGTTAGCCTAAAACTCAAGTACACAGGTTGTGAGTGCTCACACCTCCCAGAACAAAACTACCTTCCCATCTGGCAGCCGGTGCTCTAAAGGCCAAGGCAAAGTCTAGAGAGCCTAAGGTGGGAGGACCTATCCCTTTCCACGGAAGGCAGGGACAGAAGATGAGAAGTACAGAAGGCTGTCTCTGTCCCCTAGCCTGGGATGAGGACCTACAGGTAGCACCCTAGAGTCTATTACAAACACTAAAGTATTCTGGTGTGAGGTCATGATTTGCTGAAGACCAGGGCTCCAAAAGATTTGAACATTCATTCCTGAAGGGTAGAACACCCCTTTCTCCCAGGCTGTCCCTTGGAGGTAATTAAACTGAGCTTGATATACAAACAGCCCTTCAGGGCCCCATTGTTTCTGGACAAAGGACCTGGCTCCTCAATGTGAGGGTCCCCCAAGGTGCCTCCCATGGGCTCAGAGAGACCCATCACCATAGCAACCCCAGTCGCTGCCAGGGCCTGGAGGAGGCTGAGTTCCAGAGCCACAGAGGAGCTGCCAACATTATAGACGTCCCTGGTTACCACCCACCCTAGAACCAGAAGCCAGGAAGGTCTCCTTCATCAGGTGAGCAGGGATGTAGCCTATAAAGTTGGGACAGTTGATGTTTAAAACAGATCAACAGCCACAGGGCCATCTCTGGGCCTCTGGAGCCTGGTGGGGGAACTTTCAGTTTTCTGCTTTCGAGTGCCCAGTGGAGTTTTTGTAACACGATCAAGCTTATCTTTACGAACAGAGCAGACCAGAACTATTTTTATTACGAAGAGCAACTTGCAGGGTCATAATAAATCCCTAAAAAATGACAAACAGGAAGTGCTGGGCCTCTCCACCTCATGCCTGCCACCCTGACGGCATCTCTCGTCAGGTTTCCACCTGGGAGCGTACAGTGCCGGATAGGACAATGAGTGGTAGGAAAGGCACGGCTGGAGGCTCCTGAGGGTCACGGGACAAAGCAGTGGCCAATGAACCTGCAATCCACCCAGCAGTGTGGCACAGAGTAGCCAGCCAACTTCCCAGCAGCCCATGACATCTGCCACGCCTCACTGACTCATTACCCCACCCCAGCCCCACCCCCCAGGAGGCTTTTAAATCCCAACTGGAACCATCTGGTTTATCACAGCATCTTAGCTCTCCCAAATAGCACGCTGTGAAGGAACCTCTCCTCTTGTACCGATAAAGCTATTGTTATCTTTCATGCACCTTGAAATCAGGCTCAACACCTACAGCATGGAGAACGGAGGGAAGGCAGGCCACACAAAGCCCAGGGCAAGCAGTAGGACTGACTACACAGCTCCCTCAGGGCTCCTGAGTGGACCTCAGGCGGGATGCCCTAGTGGGGAGAGGTATGGAGGGTCAAGGGCAGCAGGGGAACCTCCTAGGTATGGTGACTCCAGGATGAGGTGACATGCCATTTCTGAGAGCAATTCTCAGATAATCACTGGTCTCTAGGCTCCCTGGTCAGCCCAGTGCAAACAAGACTGTCCTCTGCCAGGGCTACAGAAACGTTAAGTCAGTCACTTCTGACTTTCTCCTTGTGTCCTGCTAACTCCGGGTGGGACAATGACTCATCTTCTAGGCCACGAGCCCCCAGTGCAGCTCCTCTTCTGGCCTCTGTGGACACTGCACACACGGGGTGCACATACATACATGCAGGCAAACATGTATACACATAAAATAAAAAGAAATAAACTTTAAAGGGGGGGGGTGCTGAGTGACCTCCTCAAGCACCACCCAAACTGAGGTCTGAGGTCTGAGGTCTGAGGTCTGTCCCCCTCCACAGCTGCCTCTCCAAATCACAGCATCAGGCCAACAAACCTGAGAGGAATCTGGAATTCAATACTGTAACAGGGCCTGGGACTATAAGAGGAAATAACAGCTACCCCTCTGCCTAGGGGAGGCGCATCTGTGATTCTACATGGAGATTTAAAACCCAGGTTCAAATCCATCCTCTCACCCAAGGCCCCCAAGTCTTATAGGCCCTTGTCCACCCCAAGGTATCCGATGAAACAGAAATCACATACAGCAAGGTCGGGTGAGCCAGCACCCCTCAAGCTACAGCCGGAGAATGTGAATAATATCCAAGAGGCAAGATCAACTTGATACTGCCCATGGGCCATTGTCTGACCTGCTGAGGGGCCAGACCCATGGTACTCACCACGTGTGGGCATCCAAACCTCACCTGCACAAAGAGCTTCCCAATAAACCAAAGCTCCTTGACACCCACTTGGAATAACAATGGCCATAGCTGTGAAGTACTGTTTATAACTTGTAATTTGCTGACTCCTCTCCACATCTGTTTACAGTCCTCTTGCAGTGCTCCAGGCTGAGAAAATGTCAAGGCTGAGATCACCCCACAATAGAGACCATAGGACTCTCTTTACCCAATGGGCCCTGAGCAGCTTGCTTTGGGGAGTGAATGTCTGCGGTGCCCACCCTCAGACCCAAGAGGTGTAGGCAGGCATCTGGTGGAAGTCCCCCAAGGGCTCAGGATAAAGACACAGAAGGCTCCTGAGGCCAGGGCTTTTTGACTTCTCTTAGAGAGCCCCACCTCTATCATAGCCACCTGCCACCAACATATAAGGAGTTAGGCCCAAGGTCCACCCTCTGGGGAGGCCAAGGCTGTGCCTCTCTGGCTGCCAGGCAGTCTGACCTAACACGGTGGAGGTGGGAGGCAGTGATAAGGGACACGGTGTAATGTCACCGCAACAGTATCTGTATGTCATCATGCAGCGCCTGCCAGAAGACAGAAACAATGGCGTTCTCAGCTCCTCCTCAGGCCAGACTGACTCCATGGTCCATCCTCCCTAGGTCAGAGGTCAGCCAAACCTCTGCAAGAGTCTCTGTTCCAGATCAGCTGACTCCCGGGCCTCAGCTCATACCTCAGCCTTGCAACAAGAAGCGTTTCTGAATGAACTTCCTGCCTCACCCACCTCACTGAGTCATCCCCCACTCCCTTCCCCCCATCTCCCTCCCTATCCCGCACATGTTACAGCAAGAAAGCCCCGAGGCTCCCCCCTTACCCAGGGAGTGTTGCCTGTGCCCTATCAATCCTGCCCTCAGACTCAGGGGTGGACACCCTCGACCTACTCTGAGCCTTCTGGCATCTACTCTGAGCCACACATCTCCCCAGGCAGCTGGCTCTGCCCTGAGCTCCACCTTCCCCAGCTTTGGTAGCCTTTCGAGATAGCGCCCACTTAGCTGTCGCTCTGGATGATACTAGGAGGGCCGGTCCAAGGACAGGTTCCTGACACACAAGATGGACAGAGAACTGTTTTATTTTTACCAGTCAATCCTCTCTGGCCAGACAGTGATACAAACTCCCAGGCCTCTGCCACAGTTGGCCTTCACCTGACCCTCAGAAGGGGGCTGGGCAGCTAGGACCACACACTGCTGATCCAAAACTTTATATTGGCAGCTATTCCCAAATCATATTGCCGTGGGTGCATCACTGAGATAAGAAACAGGTTCATCCCAAGCACAAACCCCATTATGTCTTTAGACAGAACACCAGAAAGCTAATCAGGTTGTGGTTCCTGGTAACAACAGGTCTGGAGGGGCTAAACCCTGGGCCCAGGATGGCAGCTGAGAGGTGCAGACCATCCAGAGCTGGAAGCCTAGTGGAGAAGACAGTGAGACAGAACTCCATCTACACACAGACCTTGACAACAGTGAGGACTCAGGGCATAGGTGCTGGCCACACCTTGTATATCGTACTGGGGCCTCCTCCACAAGGTAAACATTATCTAAGTAATTACTAGGCTCACAGCAGCTAGTGTGGGCTGGCCAGCCCTTGTAACAGGACTGACTAGAACAGTCAGCCGGCTCTAAAGGTCCCCAGCATCAACTATCTTCCACGGCAGAGTCAATGGGTTAAGAAAGCAGGAATGGGGGGCTGGAGAAATGGCTCAGTGGTTAAGAGCACTGACTGCTCTTCCAGAGGTCCTGAGTTCAAATCCCAGCCACCACATGGTGGCTCACAACCATCTGTAATGGGAATCCGATGCCTTCTTCTGCTGTGTCTGAAGACAGCTACAGTGTACTCATCATATACATAAAATAAATAAAATCTTTAAAAAAAAAAAGTATGTGGCTTGTTGGCAGATAGTTTGCCTAGCATGCCCAGAGCCCGGGTTCAATCCCCAGCATCGCATAAACCAGTTATGATGGCACATGCCTGTAATCCCAGCATTGGAGAGGTGGAGGCAGGAAGACCAGAAGTTCAAAGTCATCCTCGGTTATATAGTGAATTTGACACCAGCCTAGGCTACATGAGACCCTGTCTCAAAAGGGGAGAGGGAAGGAAGGGAAAAGGAAGCCAGAATGAAAAGCCATCAATATGCCCCGGACCTTGGTCCACTCCTAGGAAGCTACCTGAAGGGGAAAGACAGAAACCCCCATGGATCCTAGGCACAGTTAAAATCTAGCCCAGAGAGATGCCATTCCACCATGCGAAACAGAACAGCAGAGACTTAGTCACTGAAACCTCACGGTAGACTTGTAGTGAAAAGAGCCAGTCACAAAACGGTTTATACAAGGTAACTAAACACACACACACCCATATGAATACCTACCTAGAAAAAACTCTGTTACGACTCCCTACCTTCATAATTATCATTCCTGGGTGGTAAGGAGTTCTTCCTAAGTTACTGTGTTAGCTGCAGAAAAGTTAGTGTGTTATTACTGGTGCCTGCTGGGCCTGGGCTCTAGGCCTGCCTTGGGCATCTCTTGTAGAGCAGGAGTCTAAAAGTCTGTACGCTGCCAGGTTGTAGACCTGAAGGTCCCATCCGGATGCTGCCACCCCTTAGGAAGAAGGAAGCTATTTTGCTGTGGCTGCAGCAATAGTTCAGAGACAAGAACAGATTCCTGGGGCCTGTGGGGAGGAAGGTAGGGAGTCCACAGGTCTCCTGCAGGGCAGCTGCCCAGGGGTGAGGAGGGGAGAGGCTCCCTTGTGTGCCTCCAGTTCCAGCTCTCTTTAGTAAACCCCTAACATCTTGAAATAAGCCCCTGCAGAGGCTTGGGTTCACACCACTGGACCTTGGCTGATTCATCTGGGTGATAAAATTAGTTTTTCAAGATAGGAAAGTGTGGGAGACTGGGCAGAGAGGGGTTTCCCTCTGTCCAGCATTCAGCCAGAAGCTCCCTGAAAGCACACCGTTCACCTGTCTGGCCTGGTTCCAGAACATCCCGAGAGCATAGACAGACATAGTGAGAGGCCAGCACGCATGGGTGCCCAACTCCAGGAAGGTGATGGTCTCCAAGAGGCCCAGAAATGACATGTCCTTAGATGGATGGCTGAGGAAGGTTGGGTGGATGGAAGAGGTGATGCTCAGAAAACACACAAGAGATAACAGGGATATTATGTTGGTCCAGAACACCACTCTTTGACATGGGAAGCATATATCCCAATGACAAGTGAGGCCCAGATGATATAGATGCTCTGAGTTCAGGGATCTACAGTAGGAGAACACCGCACCCACGCTGGGCCAGGTCAGCAGTGTTCTATTAGAGCCGGGGCGTACAACACGTGGCTGTACTGAATGCCACCACACTGTCCATGTTTGACAGCCCTGCAGGCTGTGACCTGAGCCACAGTTAAAAACAGAGAAGTAGAGCCAGAGAGATGGCTCAGCAGTTAAAAGTACTTACCGTTCTTTCAGAGGACTAGGGTTTGGCTCCCAGCACCCATCTGATAGTTCATAACCATTTCTAACTCTAGTTCTAGGAGATCTGATACCCTCTTCTGATCTCCCATGATACACAGACAATACATACAGGCAAAGCATTCATAGTCAAAAAAACCCTTTAATTTAAAAAAAAATTACAGGTAAATTGCAATACTTCAGAAATCAAAGATGTAAGGGATTGGAGAAATTACTCAGGAGTTAAGACTACTTGGCTGCTGGGGCTGGTGAGATGGCTCAGCAGGTAAGAGCACCCGACTGCTCTTCCAAAGGTGATAAGTTCAAATCCCAGCATCCACATGGTGGCTCACAACCATCCGTAACGAGATCTGGCGCCCTCTTCTGGAGTGTCTGAAGACAGCTACAGTGTACTTACATATAATAAATAAAATAAATCTTTAAAAAAAAAAAAAAAAAAANCATGCCTACCATAGACTCCAGAGTGGTGCAGCAGCTAGCCAAGGCAGTTCCCACCCAGAGGAACAAAGACACCTCTCCCAGCCCAGGTGCCTCAGTTCCCAGGCTGCAGAGAATGGAAGGGCTCTGTCTGATACAAGCCTGGCCATGGAAAAGTTTTGCATGATTTTCACACTATTCTATGTGTTCAAAAGAGACCAGGCCCATGAGCAAAAAAAAAAAAAAAAAAAACAGGAAGGGAAAAAGAATTCTTGCTACAAACACACAGATCTCCCAGACCAAACCGGGGACCCGGATGGCTATCCCCAAAGCTGACAGCTTCCTGTCTAAGAGGCCACTTTAGCTTGCTGCTGGCCATTTTCTGTTTAACATAAAGGTCGGTACCAGAAGCCGGAATCGGTCCCTGCCTGCTTTGGCCTGGCTTTTGGTCTTACCTGCCCAAGCACATATGTGTTCATGCTGGGGGGGGGGGGGCTCATACAGGCACATCATAATGTCACCCACTGGATTTCCTGCCCTGTACACACAAGCGCACCCCTGACCCCTGATGATCACATACCAGAGAGACAGGAAATTTCTCAGAACAATAAACTTTCATATTTTCCACTCTCCCATCTTTGAAGGCTTGAGGGACTTTCGCTCACACAGTAGAATTTTCCATGCCTAGGAGAGAGGGCTGACTTCTGCTATGCCACTTGGCTTCAGGACACAGGGGGAGGGCATGCTATTGTCCTATATACTTCTGCACCACTTCCATGCTCTCTGCCGTGTGACCAGCATCGATCTTGTCCCCTCCCTAAAGGACCACTAAGAGCACAATATTCCCTCAGAACTCATCGCACCATCATTTCCTGAATTATTTAGGGAGTGGGAAGTCTGTGGGGATGCTATCAATAGGGAATTCACGCTGTGTGGCACTCACTCTAATTAGGAGGAGGTTAAAGGAGCCGGTCCCTGGGCATCAAGCTTACAGGTCCTTCAGCCTATATTTCAAGAAGCCTTCTTGGTCTTCATGTACCAGAAACACTGAGCCAAACTGCTAACCGTTTTAAATGCCAATCAAAAGCATGCCCAGGGGTTTGGAACTCAGGACTTAGTCTCAAGGTGGGAGGTGGCTGGCAACGGCAAAGGATTGAACTGGGCCCCTCTAGAAAGGCAGAACGTGCCCCTAACCATTGAGCCATCTCTCCAGGCCTTTTAAAGGTTTTCAAGTGAGATAAGTTCTCCACACTTGAAATATATGCATGGCTAAGAAGACAGTCTCCCAAGTCACAGTGGGCCACCTGCAGGGCTTCTGTTTGGGTGAAAGGCAGGAAGGGAAAGGGGGACTTGTCAACTCCTCTAGGAGACCCAGAGGTATCAGCAGGGGGCCAGAGAGAGGAGTACAGTCCAGGTGTCACCTCCAGAAGTCCCACTTCCGTCTCCTACCAACAGGAGACACTTTCTCAAGGAACCTCTGAAGCTTCTGGCTTCTGATCCCACACACAGGGCGCCATAGAGGAAAACCCAGTGTGTCTGGTGCAGCAGTGTCCCTCGGAGGGACTGTGGGACTGCCACCAGATCACTGCTCTCAGTCACTGCTCTGCGAGAGCACTCTTATCTCCTAGTGCTAACACCGCTTATGGGGGTTATTTGAATTAGCTGCTGTTAGTTTACCTTAACCGAGCGTCATTTAGATTAGATATGAACCATATCCTCAAACAGTCTTTAAATAAAGACACAGAACTAGCGGAGGGAAGACTATTGGGGGGGGGGGGAACACTGGTTATAATAGTTCTAGGTGGAAACTATTTGGACAGCTAAGTTTGAGGTTGGCCTGGATTATATAGTCAGTTCTGGACCAGCCTGGACAAAGTAAGGAAAGAAAGAGATGGAGGGAGGAAAGGGGAGGGAGGTTGGGGGAGGGGGAAGAAAGGTGAATTAGTGGACTGAAGAAACTGAGAAGGGGGTGGGTCACTAGGGAAAGGCACTTGCAACCAAATCAGATGGTCTGACCCAAGTTTAGTCTCTGGGACCCACATGGGACCCACATGGAGAACTGACTCCCACAAGTTATCCTCTGACCCGCACATGCCACGGCCTGCACCCCTCAAATAAACACCTCACACACACTCCAGATGTAGACAGCCTCAGAAGGCAGTGGCACAGCTCAGCACGAGCCCCTTATGTACGCTTCCTCAAACCTCAAAAGGAATGTCACCGGCCTAACCACTACACTAACCCACACGGAGAAATTCACACCCCTGCGCTGGCTGCCTCCACCCCGAAGTCTACTGCTTCCTATGGCTGTTCCTCACGTAAGAGCACACAGAGACGCTAGCCCCCTCCTCGCGCACGCCCCCCCATCTCTACTGTTAGTTCTTCAGCTCTGTCACTCACACCATGGAGCTAACATCTATGCGTGCTACCCAGCCCTGCAGCCTCCCGAACTGTGATCCTTTCAAGATCACCCCTTCTACAAAAGAGGTGCACTGACCACATGACCAGGAAGCCTCAGAGAAGGGAAGGAGAGTACAGAGGGCAGGGAAAGGTCCCATAAGTTGGGGTGGGGGTGGGGATGGGGGTGACAGGAAAGTGGCACTGTGCCAAAGACAAGTCCAAAACGATGAAGTGCAGAGCAGAGAAGGCAGAGGCAGCCCCACTGGGCATCTGGGCAGAAGACAGCATCACACAGTACCTGGACCATACCTCAGAGTGAAAGGAGATGTATTATATTCCAGTACTGATAGGATGTCATCCACCACACACAAACAGACACAGAGGCAGGACACCACACACATACACACACACACACACACACACACACACACACACACACACCATGCCAGCTTAGTGCAGGGTGAAGAGCCAGGGACTGAGTCTGCATTTTGGACCACTGACAGCAGCAGACAGCTTTGCCAAGCCACCCCAAGGTTACTCCAAAGCCACCCTCAGCTGAACCCTCTTTGGTTCAACTAACACTGGTGCACAGAGGTTCCAGAACCAACCCTCCTTCAGAACTGGCCAATCAAGCAGATCTCCCCTAGCCCTGTGGCTGCTACCCTTGTTCAAGGGACATCCTAGCAGCCCAAGGTCTCCACTGGCTGCCAGTGAGGCCTCCCCCTTATAAGTGGACAGACAACCCTGTAATCCTGGTATGCTGGAAGCAGAAAGAAGGACAGACAGAAACAAAGAAGAGTGGAGCGTCCCCACAGACTTCTTGCCAGCCCAACAGAGGAAAAGAGATATTCAGTCCCTCCCACCCGGTCTAGCCAGTGTGGCACCCACAGTCACTCATGCTATCCTACCTCAGGCAGCACCTCTAGTGGCCCTCACTATCCTTCTGCAGATGGTGCCTGCTGGTCCTGCTCCACTGAGGAAACTGAGAACTGAGATCCAGCTACCTCAGGAGGATAGACTGTCTTCAACATGCCACATGACCCAGGGGACGAACTGAATCCAAAGGCCCAAAGCTGAGGCCATACATTAATCTCGGAGCCACCATGTGCTCTGCCCACCTCCCCCTGGCTAGCTGCTTCCTGTGCCCAGGTCTGGATATAGACAATGTTACCAGTCTCCCTCCCCTATCAGCAGCACCCTCCCATCTCCAGAACCCAGGCTGCGAGTAAAGTGGCCTGGTGGGACATTGGAGATGCAAGGGATGGGGGTCTAAGAAAGCCAGTCCTTCCACCCCAGGGAGCTGCCCTTACCCAAGACCTCAGCAGCCACTAGTCCCCAAGCAAGGATCCACAGCTATCCTTCGGTGGGAACCAGCAACACCCAAGCATCCCAAAAGAGTAAGCCCATAGCTCACAGGAAGCCAGGAGAACCCAATTCAGGGACAGAGGACGGAAGCTGGTTCGGCCTGGGAGAGCCATACTTCATCTCCCCTCTGACATTTGCTAGCTAGTGACCTGGGGACACAAGGCTGTCTTGAAAATAGGGAGTCGTCACTCTGAGGAAAAGGCAGGCCCCAGGCACTTGGAGCTCACCTGCTCACCGAAAGTTCACTTTCACAAGCAGCACCTCAGGAAAAGGCAGGCACAAAGCCCCCAAAGACAACACACCTGTTCCAACAGCTCTGGAATGTGACATGCTACATACTGTGTACATTTGACACCTGATCTCAGCTGACCAGTCCAAGGAGTTAAGAGTCAGCATGACTTCTCTCCTCATACAGGGATCCTGAGGTACTGGGGAAACAACTCAAGGCCTGTCTCTTGGAAACCCTCTGTGCTCTGCAAGATGCCCCAGAAGGAGTTAAAATTGTGTTGGAGGGCTGGTGAGATGGCTCAGCGGGTTAGAGCACCCGACTGCTCTTCCGAAGGTGATGAGTTCAAATCCCAGCAACCACATGGTGGCTCACAACCATCCATAACGAGATCTGACTCCCTCTTCTGGAGTGTCTGAAGACAGCTACAGTGTACTTACATATAATAAATAAATAAATAAATAAATAAATAAATAAATAAATAGTGTTGGAAAGGCTGGCTGAAAAGTGTGTGTGTGTGTATGTGTGTGTGTGTGTGTGTGTATGTGTGTGTGTGTGTGTGTGTGTGTAAGGATGGTGGACTGCATCATAAATCACTATTCTGTCTGTCTGTCTGTCTGTCTGTCTGGGGGACATGCATTTGTGCACAAGGACCCCTGGCCTTTCTCTGGGTCTTCAAGAGATCAGACCTACTACAGCTACAGACAAAGGGGCTGATCTGGACTTTCTCACTTTTAGAACCCAAAGGTAAATGGATCACCAAGGTGTCCCCAAGTTCTTACCAGAAACACATGTGTGAGAAACTAACCCTGTCCTTTCCAGCCAAGTCCCCAGGCACACAAAGAGGGGCTGAAGATGTCTTTGGGATATCCTTGCCTTCGATCCCCTGGGTGGAGCTGCAGATCCTTGACCTCTGAACCCCTTCAGATGCAGGGCTAGCTCACTCAAGAAACAATCCACAGAAGTTGGCTGAGCGGCTGGTCTCTCAGACCCTTTCCAGTGAAGGCGCCAGCCCTCCATGTCTCCTCAGGTGACCTCTTCTTACCCTTCCAAACACAGGTCGCCATGTTGGGAGGCAGCAGGAAGCCAAGGTCTTTTGCTGTGGCCTCTCCCCACACCACACTAAGAATTTAATTCTAGTCATTTATGTAAACCTGTATTCAGGTTCCGGGACAACAAGAAGAAAAACTTAGTAAACTATTTCCCCCCAAGGCTACAAGCTGAAAGAGTTGTGCCAAACTTATGAGTATTTTCCACACGCTCTGCCTCACAGATAAGATCTACCTCTGTTTGAATCCTAGGGCTGGCAGGGACAGGGGCCCGTGGCACAGGGCCACACACCACGCCCCAGGCACACACATTGCTGCCAGGGGCCCCCACCTTCCACCATCTACTTCCCCGACAGGTTTCTGATGGCAGGGTGTCTTTTCAATGGTGGCAGCAGATTGTGGATGAGTTCAGGTGGCAGCAGGAGCATGGGTCACTATTTGAGGAATGTCCTCCACATCTGACTGTTGACAAGGGCCTCCATGTTACTCCCCTGATTTCCACCTGCCTGCCACTGCATGTGGAGCTGAGGTAGGTATCTAGCTGTATCCTGGTGCAATATGGCTGGTGGTTGGACCATGTCCCAGGACCCTCCTCCCCATGCTGTGACCCACAGAGACATAGCACTACTGCTCAGCAGTGATAGTCACCCCAACTACCAAAACCCCTGAACGTGTCAGGGTCCACACCAGGTGAACATATGCATGGCTGCTTGTATATGCTGCTATCTTACCTTGACCTCACCTTGAAATTACACATGCATGCACACGCACGCTCGCGCGCACGCGTGCGCACACACACACACACACACACACACACACACACACGACAGCTGAGCCTTACCCCTTTCTATACCTTACTCCCAATAACGGCGTCACCTACTCATGAGGGGGCCCCTCGACTCCAGCTCTTATGGAGACACAAGGACCCATGCTGGGCTCACTTTAGTCATACCAGTAACGTCAGGTCCCTGACTCAAGGTGTCATTGGTCACCCCCTCCATTCTTCTCTGTGTGTCCCTGTCTGCTCCAACTAACACAGCCCTTTCCAGCTACCAGCCCACTCAGGCTGTAGTCTCCCAAATGAGGCCTGAGCCCTATCCTGATCACACACATCTTGTGTACCATGCCTTACTGCTGGCTGCCACAGGCTAAGTGCCCTATGTGCCCAGCCCTTGCTTATCACAGGGATGGGATGCTGACAGTATTGCCTGCATCCTGAAGCAGCATCTCAAGGACTGAATGTGCCCCGACAGGCCTGGTGACATACAGTGTGTCAACAGCAACTGACGCTCTTGTCTGCTGGGATCTGATGTCCTAGCCGGGCACATCTCTGCCCTGCCAATCACACTCCACAGGCACATCCTCTAGGGCCAAGACCAGCCTCCCGAGCTTCCTCTATTTTCCTTCACCCATGCATCAGCAGCAGATGACACATGACACAGCCATTGCTCTAAATGACCTTGACAAAGCTAATGGACCATAGGGTCAGCCCTCTCCAGATACAAGGAAGCCTGCCACTCCAAGTCCCCCTATCAAGCACAGTCCCTCTCCGCCACTATTCCTCACATCCTCCTTGCCCTCCTTGAACTTCTCTCTGTCTCCATCCATCTCTCTCTCTCTCTCTCTTTCTATCTCTATCTCTATCTCCATCCATTTCCAGAAGGCCTGGGGCTACACTGACTTTGCACACAGTAGGTATTTAATAATAAACATTAGCCGGGCATGATGATGCAACACCTTTAATCCCAGCACTCGGGAGGCAGAGGCAGGTGGATTTCTGAGTTCCAGGTCAGCCTGGTCTACAGAGTGAGTTCCAGGGTAGTTCCAGTACATAGGCAGTTCCAGGGCTACATAGAAAGACCCAGTGTCAAAATAAACAAATAATAAATGAATGAATGAATAAATGAATGAATGAATAAATAAATAAATATTAAATGCCAAAATTAAACACCAGTCATGGTGGGACATGCCTTTTTAACCCTAGCACTCGGGAGGCAGAGGCAGGTGACTCTCTCAGTTTGAGGCCAGCCTGGTCTACAAGAGTTCCAGGATAGCCAGGTCTATTGCACAGAGAAGCCCAGACTCAAAAAATCAAGATAGAAAGAATTTAAACACTCCAGGATATCAAAGTCCTCAGCTGCTCAACTCTCCCGGGGGGATTTGTGTCACTGAGTAAGGCCAACTCTGCCATCAGGGTAGTTTAAGCACCCCTGATTCTTTGCTAACTGTTGGGTTTTACAGGAAATATGACATGGCATGTCCAGACCCTGCCTGGTACAGCCATCCGCTCACTTCCTTGTTTGAAAAGTCACTGTGATATCCTGTATTTAACTGAGCAAATATACTCTAAAGCTTATCAAACCTAGACGGAGATGGCTCTGCGCCGTGCACTCCCCACTGGGGCAAACAGCTTCGTTATTTGGCTGAGTTCTGATGCCTTCTGACACATCTGAGTGACTCATCAGCCACTCTTTTTGACTCTACAAATGATAGTTTTCCCACATCTGCAAGTCTGTGACACACATTCATAACAGTGGCAGGAACTGTATCTTCCTGCCAACAGCCGAGGCGAGGTCGAGGCCAGGAACTACAGGTGCCTACACGTTCCAGGTGTGTTAAAAAATGTCAATGCTGGGGCCTCGTGAGTGAGATCAACCGGGAAAGGTGCTTGCCACCAAGGCTGAGAACTGGGGTTCAATTCCTGGGGTTCAACCTGGAGTTGTCCTCTGACCTCCACGTGAGCACCGTGGAACACTACATCTGAGCACATTCACAGACTAACTAAATGATTAAACAACTAAATAAGTAGTGGAATGTCAGCATCACTTGAAAAAAAAAAAGCCAGCCAGTGGTGACGCACACCTTTAATTCCAACACTTGGGAGGCAGAGGCAGGCAGATTTCCGAGTTCAAGGCCAGCCTGATCTACAGAGTGAGTTCCAGGTCAGCCAGGACTATTCAGAGAAACCCTGTCTTGGGGGTGGGAGTGGGTGGGGGACATTGTAGGGAAAGTCTTCAGCGCTTGAGTTTCTCAGGTGGTTATTATTAAAGGCCAACACAAGTAACTTTCCCTTTGTCCATAAGAAAAAGTCCCCAGAACAGAATAGAAAACAGTATCCAAACACTCCACAATAGAAAAAGAGCACCAAGAACGACCAGCATGCAAAAATCGCAGCTATTTTTGAATTATCACCTGCAGACTCACATATATTTTTAAAAAAACAATTTTGTCTTTGAGGAGTACAGAACCATCAACAATCTCTTTATAGTGAAAAGGGCCACCCACCACCCTCAGCTCCCCACCTCCCTCCAGTCCCCCAGCCCCTCACCCCCAACTCCTAGCTCTCCGCCTCTCTCCAGCACCCCAGCCCCTCACCTACTACCCCCCCAGTCCCTCAACCCCACCCCCATCCAGTACATCCCTCACATCCGCTGGGCCCCACCACCTGGGACACCTCCCCAGTCCATCAGGCTCCTCTCGAGGAGGCTAACTGACGGCTCACAGCCCTTCCAGGAAGGCCTCCCACAAGACCCCATCTAGCACTTCAGGGCAGTAATAGCTTCAAAGGCTTTAGGGCATGGCTGTTAAATACTGTAAAGCCAATTATGTGGCACTGAAAGCAGTGTTGAGCGAGCCTGGATCAACAGCTTTCCCACACTGTTCCTTCATAAAATGCAAGCGTCGCCTCCGGGAGAGCCCAGGCCTGGTCTGGTCTCTTCGCTAGCCTGCTGTTGAGACCTGCAGGCCTGGCCGGTCACAGTGAGTCTCTTCTTTGAAGCATGAAACAGCCAAAGGTCTAAGGGCCGGCAGCATGGCGGCGTGCACATCACGACAGATCGCCCAAACGGCAGGGGAATCAAATCTGTTCAGCAGTTCATCCCTCACACCTTTGCCCTCAGGTGGGGTCAGCTTTGATCCTGATCACAGAACCCCCCTGCCCCACAGACGATTGCTTCACACCTCTGAGCCTCCAAATCGTCATGTGGAAACCTCCTGTGGCCAGAGACCGGTTAAGAATGTGAGAGTTTAGAAAGCTGCTGGGAGCCAGAGTCAGAGGGAATGATCATCGCACAGCGATGAACCTGGGCACATGAGGCCCCGGGTTCACGGGAGAACACTGTCTCAGACAAGAGTCCCGGATGAATACCAAGCACTGAAGCCCTGGAGCACCACAGCTGTGGTTTGACTGTGCATCTACACAAGTACTACAAACCACCCCCCTGTGAACCGATCCATGGCAGACGCACAAATGCCCCTCTTCGCAGCATGAACCTGCCTCCCCTTAAACACTCTTAAATACTCCCCCAGATCTAAGGCCAACCATTTTGCCGAAGTTTCTACTCTACTCTATCCAGAAGACATAGACCCCGAAGGAAACAGAACCTACTAGAAGCAGCCACAACCCTGGTTAATAACCTAGCAGCCAGTTCCAAGGTGGTCTCTCTACTTTCTCCCCAACAGGTCGTGACCAAAGCCATGTTGGGTCACCACACTGCTTTAAAACCAAGCCCTGAAGTCCCACATGATAGTAAGAGACCATTGGAAGGGAACCTAGTGACTCCCCAGCTCCTCCTGCCCAATTAAGACTCTCAGCCAACAGTGCACTGAGACAAGGGGAAACGGACCTTCAGTTCTATCATATCTCATAACCTGCTCCCCACATGACACACAGACTCAGGACTCCACATGCCCGAGCCCTCCTCCCTAGTATATTGGCCAGTGGCCTGTCCCAACTGATGGAATCCACACCTGTGAACCCCAAGCAGCCAGGGTCCCTCCCAGAGCCACTAGGGCCCTTTCATTGTCCCTTAGCTCCCTGCTCAACCCTCTCTCCTCTGGTCTCCCAGCACCCAGGCCTTGTTACCCAGCAGGTTTGCTGCCAAGCCTGTGATGGTTGAGCTGGTACTTCCTCTCCTTTCTGACCATCCACCTGCACCTCCCCACCAGCCCTGAAGCAGACTGCCGGTTCTCACACTAAGTTGCATAGCCTATGAACAAACTCCCAAATTATAAGCCGGGAGTCCAGGGACGGGAGCCAAGATCAAACAGGGGCTGTGCTTTTTTCAAAGAGTCACCCAGAGGCAGCACACATGAGTCCATTGTTATTATCTACAGGAGACAGAAAAGCTAGACCAAGGGAACCCCAGTCATATTACAGGGTGACTCAGGGACCATCCAGCAATTTCCAACGGTCCCACCCGGGAACTAATTGGCACATGGAGCAGGGAGGTGACCTTTGATCCTTCCAGACAGCCATGCATGCAGCAAGCAGGCTTACTAAAGAACATCACTGGACAAAACAGACAACTTGGATAAGCCCAAGGCCAGGTTTTAACAGCATAATTTGGGAGAAGCAAAGAAAAACCCTACATTTGAGCTTGAAGCAGCCCAGGCTTGCTCCCCACAAACCTGCTGAAGAAGGCAGTGAGGGGGCCTCCTCCTCCACAGACCTGGGTAGGGAGCATGCCCCCACCATGCAACCAATCACAGCAGCAAATGCCAAGATGGTTACCCAGGCCCTGCCCAAATGTGTCTAAGCATGCCCAGGCGGCTATTGGCGGGTCCCCGAGGCTCTCCTGGAGTCCCAAGGAAGCAGCTCCTGCCCACAGGCCACTCACCTGACACAGACACCTCCATGAGCGCCTCCAGTGGCCGGTTGTTGTCCAGATCCCGACTGAGCTGCAACTCTCCTGTGGTGGGATCCAGCAGCAACAGGCTCAGCTCATTGCCTTGCAGAAAGGTGTAATTGAGGCTGTCAGATAGGTCAGGGTCATGGGCTGGGATGCGGCCGATCACACCACTGGGGAAGCTGTTGGATTTATTGGTGACATAGTTGTTGAAGAGGATCTGGAAGTCAGGCAGCTCTGGGGGGTTGTCATTCTGGTCCAGGAGACGGATGTGCACGGTGGCTCGGCTTACCAGAGGAGCAGATGTGGCCTGCACCACCAACATATAGTCCCTCCGGACCTCAAAATCCAGCTCGACCAGGGCACGGAGGTCACCACTCAGAAGGTCCAGCTGGAAGACCTCAGGCACATTGCCCTCCACGATCTGATACATGATCTGGGCATTCGGACCTTCATCCGGGTCGTTGGCCCTTATTCTTGCTACCACTGAACCCACAGGGCTGTTCTCTTCCACAAACAGCTCCAGCTCATCCTTCTCAAACACTGGGGGATTGTCGTTAATGTCCAAGACAGTCACCTGAATTTCCACGGAAGCACTGAGAGGATGTGGATTGCCCCGATCTACAGCAAGAGCCCAAAGGTTGTACACGGCCACATTCTCTCTGTCCAGCCGGCGCTGGGTACGGATCACACCAGATGTGGGCTCAATGTAGAAATCTCCATCTCCATCATCCCCACCCTGGAAAGTGTACAGGAGGCGGCCATTTGGGCCTGAGTCCCGGTCTGTGGCAGAGACTTGGAGGACACTGGTAGATGGGGGGGCATCCTCAAAAACAGAACCCTGGTAGAAATCGCGCAGGAACCTGGGCGCATTGTCATTGGCGTCAAGGATAAGGATCTCCAGAGAGGTTGTGTCTGACTTCTGAGGAATGCCGTTGTCCTGAGCCGTGATGGCCAGCGTGTAGGCAGCCTGGTCTTCATAGTCCAGTTCTGTCATGGTATAGATGGTGCCGGTGTCCGGGTCAATGCGGAACTGTGGTACGGGATCCTCTAGCACATAGGTGATGCGGGCGTTCTCACCTGTATCCTCATCCGTGGCACTGATGGTAGCGATGGAGGTGCCTACGGGCCGGTCTTCACTCACGCTGACCGTGTAGTGGGAACTCTGGAAGACCGGCCTGTGGGTGTTGGCATCCGTGACGTTGATAAAGACCTGCGCGGTGTGTGAACGCGTGCCATCAGACGCGGTCACTGCCAGCACATACTGCCGCTCCTGCTTGTAGTCCAGGGGCAGTGCCAAGGTGATGAGGCCACCGCCGCTCTGGCTGCTGAGTGCGAAGCGGTTGCGGGTGTTCCCACCTGTCAGCTGGTAGGTGATCACACTGTTGGCATCACGGTCTCGGGCCCTGAGGGTCAGCACGCTGCTCCCGACAGCCGCATCCTCGTTCAGACGTAGCTCGTACACAGGCTGCGTGAACATGGGGTCGTTATCATTTACATCCAGCACTGTGATGGACACACTGGCAGAGGAACTCATGGCTGGTGAGCCATGGTCCACTGCTTCTACTCCAAAGCTATAGTGTTCCACCTCCTCACGGTCCAGCTCCGCGCACACAGTAATCCAACCGGAGCTGTTGTGGATCTGGAAGGGGAAGTCTGGGACCAAGGCAGGGTTCTCAGAGTCGACACTGCTGCCCCCCACCATAGTGGAGGCTGTGTCCACTAGACGGTACTGCAGCCTGGCGTTCTCACCTGCATCCGCGTCCACCGCTTGGATGTGCAGGACTGAGTGGCCGAGGGGCACATTCTCTAGCACGGCAGCCTGAAAGGGGCTGCTCACAAAGATGGGCGCATTGTCGTTCACATCTAACACCTGCACTGAGACCAGTCCTGAGGAATTAATGAGAGGAGGTCGGCCCCCATCCTGGGCTTTGATGCGCAAGGTATACTCCCGGATGGCCTCGAAGTCCAGGGGGTTGATAACATCCAGGCTCCCACTAAGCGAATGCAGGTAGAACTGACCCTTCAGGTTGCCACTAACGATGCTGTAGTGTATGGCTGCATTCTGCCCCTGGTCCCGGTCAGTGGCCTGGACTCGAAGCACAGCTGTGTTGACGGCTACGTCTTCTGGGACTTGAACCACATAGCGCTTCTCACTGAACTGGGGGTAGTTGTCATTCTCGTCTTCTACCACTATATGGACGGTGGCTGAAGCACTGAGTGGGCCTGGATTGCGACCCTGGTCGTTGGCCTCCACCAGCAGCTGGTACTCGGCCGCCTCCTCACGGTCCACCACAGCCCGTGTGCGCACAACACCTGATCGTGCGTCGATCTCAAAGACACCACCTGCGCCCTCCAGCAGACGATAGCGCATGTTGGCGTTGGAAGGAGCATCCCCGTCAGTGGCACGGATGGTCAGAACCTCATAGCCCACCTCCAGGTTCTCTCGAATTCGCTCTCGATACTCAGACTGCTCAAAGACCGGGCTGTGGTCGTTAGTGTCACTGACAGTTACGGTGAGGTAGGTGGCAGCTGAGCGCCTCGGGGAGCCGTGGTCCACAGCACTAACTTTGAGTACATGAGTGTCCTTGGTCTCCCGGTCCAGGGCGCGGGCTGTGGTCACTGCACCCGTGGAGGCATCGATGAGGAAGTAGCCATTAGAGCGCTCATCGAACAGCGCCTCCATCTGGTAGCTAAGGCGTCCTGCATCGCCTTCGTCTGGGTCGTGCGCGCGCAGTTCGATGACCGCAGTGCCCGCAGGCTCATTCTCAGGCACTGACACCTGGTAGCTGGGCAGCGGGAACTGCGGGCTCGTGCTGCTGCCCGTGCCCCGCCTAGACCGTCGCACCACCCCCGCCCGAGGCTGGGACAGATTAAGCGACGATGGCGACACTGAGGGCGACTCTGAGGGCGTCCTGGAGGTCGCCTCTATTACCAGCTCTACCCAAACGGCCCCTGCCGCGCGTCCCAGGGCGCACACCAGGCGTAGCTCAGCTGAACCTCCTGGCCGCAGGCAAATGGGTCCGCGCCTGCAACGGGTCCCGGCGACCGGCGGGCAGCTGCAGGCGGGGAAGTTGGTGATGGCCTCAAGCACCGAAGTCAGAGAGGCTGTGCCGCCGCCTGAGACCGGGAAGCAGAGCGCATCTCCGAGCCCAGGCACTGAGCGGACGGCCGGAGAGCGCAGCTCCGCACCGCGGGCCGAGCGGCTCAGCAGCCGGACCCCACAGCGGGCACCATAGGCGCGTGCCCTCAGTACCAGGCTCGGCGCCGTCGGGGCGCCGCGGGCGACCAGTCGGACCTGCAGCGGCAGCAACCTCCCGGCCAAGCGTGCACAGTCCCGGATCCCCGCACCTAGCCCAAGCCTCTGACCCGCTGCAGGCCCCTCGCGGCTCACGTCCAGCAGCTCCCGAGGCGTGCGAGTGGTGTCCAACCTGTAGATCCAGCCCGGTCCGAGAGCGAAGGCGCGGGGCCCGCCAGGAACCCGCAGCTCCCAGGCGGCTGCTCCCAGCTCCAGCGCTGGTAGGGCGGCGGCGGCCAGCAACACCAGCGCGGGCAGCACGCGCGGCGATGACGGCGCCATGGCCCGGAGCCGCAGCCCGAGCCGGGCGCCGGAGCACAATCCATGCACCCGGCGCACCTCCGCATCCACCCGGCGCGGCCGGGGGGCGGCTCCCGCGCGCCCAGCGCCAGGCCCTCGGGGCGGCCCGCGCTCTGCCTCCCCGGGGGCCCTGGCGAGGACACCGGGGGCCGCGCGCCCGGCCTCCCGCTCAGCTTCCACTTCGAGAGCACTTTGCGAAAGTTTGCCAAGTTGGTTTCAAGATGGCTCCTCCGTGCGTCCCGGGAGGGCGCCGCGCATCAACCTGCAGCAGCGCCGGCTCCAGGCGGCTCCAGGTGGCCCCAGCACCGACTCTGCTGGGCGGGCGTGGGAAGCTGGGCGGGCCCGGGGCGGGGCGGGGGCTGCGATCACCACAACGCCCGCAGACCCTGGCGACGGATTGCTGGCTAAGCGGTGTGCTTTGCCAGCGCCCCCGCCACTCTCTCTCCCCGCCCCCGGCCCCGCCCCGCCCCCTCCCAGTCGCTCATTGTTCAGCCCTGGGAGGGGGAGGATGAGGGGGAGGTAGCCAGCCGGGAGGTGCGCGCCCCGATGATCTCCATGGAGACGTGGGGGCGCGGCCCTAGCGGGGCCTGGCCTCCAGCCCCTTCCCTTGCGGTCTCGGCACCCAACCTCCGCGGGGGGTGGGGGAGACGGGGCCCTGGGGGCGCGGCGCTCAACTACTGCTCTAGGGTCCCGGGCCGCGGCTGCGGAAAAAGTCCCTCGTACAGTTCCTCTGGGCCAAGTGCGGTTCAAACCTCGCATTGCACCTGGTAGGGCTGATCTATGAGTAAGCCACCCCTGGCGTCGTGAGGGTTAGATCTAGGGTTCCAAGATACAGAGGTGATAGAAAACTTCGGTAGAGTCGTGGCGGTGGCAGGGGACAGGGGACTGTTAGACTCCAGCCTCACGGAAGCGCAAATGCTTGACTCCAAGGAGCTCCTTAGATTTTGAAATCTAATGGGCAGTTAACCGGACTCGGGTCCCACTTCGTTTAAAGCGCAACATTTAAATGGAAAGAAAAATAATCTAGTTTGGAGGTGAGAGTGGGATGGACCTTGTTCCCCAGAGCATGCTGTGGGAACTGAACATTGGTAGAGGAGACCGCCTGTCACCGAACCACTAGTTACTGCCCATCAGGGGACAAGCAAACACTGAAGGGGCAGGCTCCGTGAGAACCTGGGGAAAACCAGAAAGGGGTTGGAGAATCTGTGTGGAGACGTTCACTCTCGCCTGGCGTGAAAGGGTGGGGCATGGCTTCAGAGCTGCAAGACAGCACCTAAAGGCGGTGCTTCCGAACTAGGGAGGGGAGAGGCGGAGCTTTGCAACATTTTCCCCACCTCCTTGAATGGGGCCCAAGCCCACTGCAGCCTCAGTCACGCGTGGACACACTGGGCAGGCCTCTTGCCTTTGATTTCTCCTGTGATCAGTTGGAGGAGTGGGGCCCTGAAGGCTGCTTGATCACCATCAGAGTTGGGTTTTCTAGGCAGTCAGGGCCCAGCAGGATGACAATAGGACGCAGGGTGGCTTTAAAACCAGTGGGGCACACGCCTTTAATCCCAGCAGAGGCAGAGGCAGGCGGATTTCTGAGTTCGAGGCCAGCCTGGTCTACAAAGTGAGTTCCAGGACAGCCAGGGCTATACAGAGAAACCCTGTCTCGAAAAACCAAAAAAAAAAAAAAAAAAAAAAAAATCCAACCAGTGGGGGATGGGGGGGTGGAGGTTGGGGGGTCGGCTAGAAAGATGGCTCAGTGGTTAAGAGCACTGACTGCTCTTTCAGAGGTCCTGAGTCCAATTCCCAGCAACCACATGGTGGTCACAACCATCTGTAATGGGATCCGATGCACTCTTCTGGTGTGTCTGAAGAGTGTACAGTGTACTTAACATAAGATAAATAAATAGATAAATCTTTTTTTTTTAAAGCAGTCAAGGATCCAGGCGTGGTGGCACATGCCTTTAATCCCAGCACTCGGGAGGCAGAGGCAGGCGGATTTCTGAGTTCGAGGCCAGCCTGGTCTACAAAGTGAGTTCCAGGACAGCCAGGCCTATACAGAGAAACCCTGTCTTGAAAAACCAAAAAAAAAAAAAAAAAAAAAAAAAAAAAAAAAAAAAAAAAAAAAAAAAAAAAAAAAAAAAAAAAAAGTAGTCAAGGGATCTCCCTCAGCATTAATAGCATACACATGTACTAATATACACATATACGATATTAAGCATATATATATATATATAATTATACATATAGCATATAGTTTATGTCATAGATGAACCTCTGGGTTTTCTCAATAGCTGAAAATAATCTTTTCTTACGTGGAACAATAGAAGGCATTACACTATCCTAAAGGTAGAGTTGTTTTTGGATCCTCGTAGATCTTGAGAGCCCTCTTTAGAACTGTGTGTGAATAGAGTCGGGAAGGAGACAAAAATCTAACCCTTAAACGTGACAGTGCCAGGACCTTACCCCAGGCTACTCTTGGGAGTGCACTTGCAGGAAACTCAAAGTTCTGGAGCCCCAGGAAGAAGAACCCCCAGGCGTGGGAGGGAGAAAGCTGAAGAATCTCTCTCTCTCTCTCTCTCTCTCTCTCTCTCTCTCTCTCTCTCTCTCACACACACACACACACACACACACACACACACACAATGCATGTAGCAATGGGGCTTTAAATAGGGGTGGGTTGGGTTTAAATAAACAGAATTCAAATGCATGGAGTAAATTGGGTGTGTGTGCTTTCCTGGAACCAGACACCTGCAAGCTTCCAGTTAACATTTCCTGGTTCCAGGGATCAGGCCAGCCCAGGCCAGCCCACAAGGCAAGTCTGGTTGACAAGCTGTCGGCAGAGACCAGTAAGAGTCTTCTGTTCATAGACAGGTCGGGAGCAAGCCCCAGTCCACCAGGTGGGGGCCAAGGGTGCCCCTCTCTGAACCTGGCAGAGCTCATTTTACAGTGCTACCAAGTACATAAGCTACAGCCTCTTTCCCTGTGCACATCCAGGCCCCCAGGTTTAAAGGAAAGGGATACAAAGACAGGCTGCAGCTTGCGATGGGGTTTCAGGGTGGTCCAGTAGCATCCAAGGGACAGAAATGCAGTGTAGTTCAGTGATAGAGATAGAGCATCTACCCAGCATGCTCCAGGCCCTGGCTTCAAGCCCTAGCCCTACAAAAAAAAATAATAATTAAAATAATATGCATTGGGGTAGGGATTTGTAAAGGTTGAACTGGGAGGAGAGGGGGGAGGGGGCTGTGATGGGGATGTAAAATGAATAAAGAAAAATTAACTGGAGGGCTGGAGAGATGGTTCAGTGGTTAAGAACACTGACTGCTCTTCTGAAGGTCCTGAGTTCAAATCCCAGCAACCACATGGTGTCTCACAACCATCCATAATGAGATCGGACACCCTCTTCTAGTGTGTCTGAAGACAACTACAATGTACTTAGATATATTAATAAATAAATCTTTAAAGAAATTAATTGAAAAAAAATATGCAGGCCTTCTTATGAGAACAAATGTCATCTATTGGGGCTTGGGAGGTGGGAATATATATAATTCCATGCTAGAATACATACTTTAGGTTTTTCTTTTTTTAAGAATTATTTATGGCCAGGCAGTGGTGGCACATGCCTTTAGTCCCAGCACTTGGGAGACAGAGGCAGGTGGATTTCTGAGTTCAAGGCCAGCCTGATCTACAGAGTGAGTTCCAGGATAGCCAGGGCTATACAGAGAAACCCTGTCTCGAAAGTCAAAAAAAAAAAAAAAAAAAAAAAAAAAAAAAAAAAAAAAAAAAAAAAAAAAAAAAAAAAAAAAAAAAAAAAAAAAAAAAAAAAAAAAAAAAAAAAAAAAAAAAAAAAAAAGAAGAAAAAGAAGAAGAAAAAAGAAATAAAAGAATTATTTATTTATCTAACGTATATGAGTACACTATAGCTGTCTTCAGACATACCAGAAGAGGGCATCCGATCTCATTACAGATGGTTGTGACCCACCATGTTGTGGTTGTTAGGAATTGAACTCAGGACCTTTGAAGGGCAGCCAGTGTGCCTCTAACTGCTAAGCCATCTCTCCAGTCCGGATACATACTTTGTTATGTGTTCATGGCCAAGGAGAGGTGAGGGATGTGGCTTTGAGCTTTCTGTTCCATTTCCCACTGAGTCTGTGCTAGACAGTGAGTGGTCCACTCCTCCCAGGTTGGAAGACACGCCCCTGGGGCTTCGCAAAGGGTTGTGGAATGGGGTGGGAGCTAGCCTCATCCGGCACTGCCTGAAGGATGTGCCCTTGCCTGGATTTCTAGCTGGCTGCCATCCTGCTCAGGGAAGCAATCCATGTCATTCTCGTGCCTATCCCTTGAGATTATCACCTGAGGCCATCCTCTTCACTATGATTTAATGTGTGTGGAATGGCTGTCGCCATTCCCAGGGGCACAGGGGGCTGTAACTGATGTTTCTATTTTGCAAACATTCCAAGGTATTTCACATCAACTCTAAAAATAGAAACAATTAAAAAAAATAAGCAGGAGCTATGAATTTCTAGAATTGAGTATGAGTTTAAAGTGGTTGTTTTGTTTTGTTTTGTTTTGCCGGGGGAGGGGGGGCTTGAGTTGAGATATGAATTCTGGACTCCAGTCCCTTACCTTGTACATTCCTGAGTTAGCTTTTGAACAGGCAGCCCTGCTAAGAAACTGTCCCGCAGAGAGAGTCCAGGAGCAATGTGATCTGCTCCTCTGCTTTTAAAATTCACAGAAAAAAGAAAAGACTTCTGAAGGGTAAAACTGAGCCCATCCACCCACCCGACCCCGGCAACCTTGCGTTCTGGGGATGGGGGAGGGGAGTTGATTCATGGAAAACCATGAAATTTGAAACATGAAACAAAACCGAGCCTTGGGTTAATGAGGATGCTAATAGAGGCAAGAGAACAGAATGAAAGGATTTAGATCTTAATCACCCATGTCTTCTAGTCTGGCTTCTCAGGAGACACCAGGACAGTCTTACTTTCCTGCTAGTGAGGCACCAGAACCAACCCAAACACTGACTGGCCGTTTCTACCTCAGCACAGGGAGTGGCTTTCCTGGACCCCTGCATAGGCACCTCCTGGGACTGGATTCCCAGGGTGTCCCCTGAGATGCCAGCCCCTGATCCACCTGTGTAACTTTTTAAAAGTCCAGGCTCCAGGAAAGATTTGGAAGGATCCAGGGTGTAACAGCTGGGCACCTATGCAGAAATGGAGTCTGCACTGACTGGAAATGAGGTAAATGCGGGACGACGAGTCTCATGTTCAGAACACCGTTGTAGTCCCTTTGGGTGGGGAGGAAAGGCTCTGTGTTCCTCACTCCTACAGCACCCTCTCTCCCCCCTGCAGCTTGCCTCCTTGGGTCCCCAGTACTCACGGGAGTATACCCTGCACAGGACCCATCTCCAGGCTGCACTGACCCCTAGTGGCTAAACTATGTCTCTACACCTCGGAACATCCTAAGTAGTCACCTGTTCCATACAAGTACTTCACACACCTACCCAGGCTCTGGGCTCCAGCATCAAGGACAGTAGCCTCTGGGCTCCAGGCTGCAGCACTGACAGGCACACTCCAGATGGATTGTGCACTCCAAGGGACTCAGACCTTCACCTCAAGTATTCCATAAACATGCAGCCACATACTTCTGGGATCCCTGAGCCCCCTCAAGGTCTGCAGCTCAACGGTTCCCAGTGCTACTCTAGACAGTGGCAAACTAAGGTTCCGGGTGTGCTATCGCTAGACCCAGGGATGGAAAGTGAAGGGTCAAACCGTGGGCTAATGCACCTGGAAGGGGTCAGCTTCGACAGCAAAGGGAACCCACAAAGAGAGTCAACTGGGGTGGACTGGAAACCGCAGAAAGAAGACAGCCATGTGCAATTGGAACAGCATCCACCCTGCCTATGCCACAGAACCAAGCATCCCTGTTCCTGTCACTACCGTTACTACCCCCTCACCCCCAACAAATGCACACTCTTGAGGTTGACATGGAGAAGTAGCACTACCTTGATTGACAACATCCCTTCCGTGGTGGCGCCTTTAAATCCCATCACTCCGGAGACAGAGGCAGGCAGATTTCTGAGTTTGAGGCCAGCCTGGTCTACAGAGTGAGTTCCAGGACAGCCAGGGCTACACAGAGAACCTCTGTCTCGAAAACAAACAAACAAACAAACAAACAAACAAAAGATAACATCCCTTCCCTATGCTTGCGTGGAGACAGGTTTATTTAAGACTTGCTATAGTGTGGTAGCGGTGACTGGTGAGGTGACCATCTCTGGCTATCGGTCTGGTTCTAACGGTTTTGCTTTTGGCACAAGAAGCTTTGTAAGTAAGACCTTATCATCCTGAAAAGAAAAGATAGACCCTTGTGTAGCCATGACTTTACCTTTTCTGAAGTTCATGACTGGGTCAGTGAGTGTATTCACCATCAATTCCACACTTTTGTTGCCCAGGGAAACCTCCAATCAAGTCAATCTTCCACACCCTAATCCCCCTCCACCCTCAGACCTGCTGGCCAACCTCCTGTCTGCATCAGTCTCTTCCAGAACCTTCCTAGTCGTCTCTCAAGGCTTGCCTGTGCCTGGCCTCTGTCCCTCAATGCAGCCTCAGTTCTTAACCCTTCCCTGAAGGCTTAGTCTCAGTGGTGTGGGTGTGTCACAGTCCAATTAGTCAGTTATCAGTGGACTGAGAAGCATTGACTCTACTTGTTAAAAATAATTAACTATGATCATTATTAATGAGCAAGTGTTACTAATTATTAATTAATGTTGGTTGTTAGGAGTTATCTCCTCCCCCTTTCTTTTTGTTTCCTTGTTCCTTCCCTCTTTTCTTCCCCCTTCCTTCCCCTTTCCCTTTTCTCCTTTCCTTTCCTTTCTTTCTTCCTCCCTCCCTCCCTTCCTATTCCTCTTGTCTTCTTTCTTCCTTCCATGCTAGCTTGAAATTCACAGTCCTCCTGCCTCAGGCTTTGAAGTGCTAGGATAACATCACATCTTGACTCTCCCCTTTGAACATGGGGAGGAAAAAAAAAAAAGAACAAAATGCTGTTCTCTGTGCAAAATTGCACATAAAAAAACTTGAATTTATTCTTTATTTTCCTTTTTTTTTTTCTTCTTTGTGGTGGTGACTCTATGATCAGTGGCTCACAGTGGACTCTCCTTTGTCCTTGGTGAGCACAGGGAGAGATGCTAAAGCTCACCCGAGGTGGCTGGAGGGCTCTGAGAGAAGCCATTGCCTCTGTTTCACGTCTTTCTGCCTGGCCTGGCTGGACTTAAGAGCCCACGGAAAACATAAAAATGGTCACATTTTGGGCTGGAGTTTGTGGGCAACTCAGCGGGCTTTGCTTGTGGAGTAGAAGTGGGAGAGACATCAGGATGGGGCCAGGGCCATCAGTGTCCAGGCAACTGAGATAGATGCTATAGCCCTCCCCACTCTCCCTCCATGCCCATGCCTATCACACACTGGCGCTGCTTCATCGAGAAGCCTTGTTTCTGATGAAGCCCTGAGGGTGTCCGGTGACCATTTAGTCAGGAAGCTGGTTTGAGGGACTCGAGCATCCTACCTAGGGTTGCAGACGATGCTCTGACCACCTATCTGCTGCTGGAGGGACCACGTGGCTGGACACATGCATGGCTGTGGGGCTCTTTCTTGTTGATTTCTTTGGCTCAACATGTAAAACTTCTGGAAGACAGGTGATGTGGGCAAGAGTAGGGCCCAGTGGTTCTATAGAGGAAAAGTGTGGAGAAGGTAGAACTGACACCCAAATATGAGGTATAGTGTGTGTGTGTGTATGTGCGTGTGTGTGTGTGTGAAGGTCTCATGCAGCCCTGGCTTGCGGCACACTCAGAAGCTGAAGATGACCTTGAACTTGTGATCCTCCAGCTCTGAAAGAATCCTGAAATCACACCCATCCTCCACCCCACTCGGCTTATACTAGAGATATAAACCAGGGCTGCATGCACGCAAGGCAAGCATCCCACTGACTGAGTTATCACATTAAAAAAAATAAAATAGCCGGGCGTGGTGGCGCACGCCTTTAATCCCAGCACTCAGGAGGCAGAGGCAGGTGGATTTCTGAGTTCGAGGCCAGCCTGGTCTACAGAGTGAGTTCCAGGACAGCTGGGGCTATACAGAGAAACCCTGTCTCGAAACCCCCCCCCCAAAAATAAATAAAATAAAATAAAATAAGCTGGGCGTGGTGGTGCATGCCTTTAATCCCAGCACTCGAGAGGCAGAGGCAGGTGGATTTCTGAGTTGGAGGCCAGCCTGGTCTACAGAGTGAGTTCCAGGACAGCCAGGGCTACACAGAGAAACCCTGTCTTGAAAAACCAAAAAAATAAAAATAAATAAAATAAAATAAAATAAAATGACTGCAAAGAGCAGTTAACAGAAATGGGTGCCTTTTTGAGATAAGCCAGGCTCAGTTTCCTGCATCCAGGTCCAGTGGCTGACACCTGCCTGTCACACCTGCCTGTCACTCCAGCTCCATGGAATCCCAGACCCTCTTCTAGACTACTCAGGCACTGCTCTGACACACAAGTGCAAACACACACACACACACACACACACACACACACCTGGTCTGTGATCCTAGCTACCTGAGAGGCTGAGGTGGGAAAATTGAGGGCTGAATGGCTGACACCTTATGCTGGAGTGAGAGCCTGTCTCAAAGACAACAGCAAAAGTTAAGAGGACCGAGGCATGCAGCTCTGGAGTGCTGGGCTTGCCTTCATGCTAAATCAAAATGTGTGTGTATGTGCACGTGTGTGTGTGTGTGTGTGTGTGTGTATATGTATACACATTTATATATGATATATATATGTGTGTGTACACATATACACATATATATGTGACATATGTGTACATATGTAGACAGACAGATAGGCAGACAACCATAGTGCTCTGGCCCCAAAGCTAGAAACCACTCCAGTTGATGCTGCCCCTATGAGCTGCTTTCCTGGGACACAGATGGCCATATCCAGGAGACCAAGGCATGGAGAAGAGGACAGTACTTGTGAAAGGTTGCATCCAAGGATCAGTGACTGGAAAGCCTCCCTGTTGGTGTCTCTGTCACAATGGAATGTCCCCCTCGTCTTCCCGCTGCTATTTTCATGGCTCCTAGTGCCCTAGTACAGCCAGAGATGTCCAGACAGAGATGTGTTAGAGATAGAGTGCAGGTCTCCTGGCTTTGGTCACAGGACGAAGGTAAGGCACACTTGCCAAGTACAGGGAAGGGCCAACCTCTCTGAGATGCTGGGACAGAATATGTGATCAAGCCAACAAGGCTGCCCGGCTGTCAGTATGAACAGAATACCTTGAGAGGGAGAGTCCCAGCTTGAAAAGAACTGGGGTTGGGGTGGACCATGCATGGCTTCCCAGCAAGAAAATACCAGCCCCGAGGAGCCACTAGTACTTAGGGGCTCCGTGATGCAGGTCTGCCCAGGGAAAGAGGCAAGCTAGGGAGGTCCCCTTTCCAACAAGACCCCAGCCTCACAGAGCCTGCAGAGCTTGCTGGCATTTGGGCAAGGGAGGATCCCTAGGGCCCCACCAGCACTGCTGGCAGAGGCCATGGTCCCACGGGGCACAAACAATGAGTCAGGCTGAGATGGAATGCCATTGAGCATGCTGAGATCTGCAGCTTGGAAGAGGAGCTCAGACCCTGCCCTGATCAAAAGCGAGGAAGATGGATTAGGGCAGCGCACATAGCCTAGAGCCCCAGCCAACCTCTGGGGGCCAGGGCGTACATGGTTTCTGTGCTCATGGAGCCAGAACTGCACATCCAAGATGACGACCATGGCAAGCTACCACCTGCATTGTGAGGAAGAGGGGGACCCAGGAAGATATTGGCAGAAGGATTGGTTCTTTCAAATGCTGTTGTAGTTGGTTGATTGGCTTTTTAAAAAAAATAACTGAAGGCCCATTGGCTTCTCCATCCACAGAATCCACTCCAAATCCCCTGATCTCCCAGAACCAGCAGTGAACACGTTTGCTGGGCTTATGTTGGTATTCAGGAAGAATAGTGTTGGTAGTAATAAAAAGTCCTGGCTGGGGCTGGAGAGATGGCTCAGTGGGTAAGAGCACTGACTGCTCTTGCGAAGGTCCTGAGTTCAGATCCTGGCAACCACAGCTGTCCTGATTAATTTTACAGTCTGCAATGGGTCTCAGCCAATGAAGAAGTCAGAGGTGGGAAGTGCCACATGCCTTTCTGGAGCCAGAGAAAGAACACCTTTGTTTGTTTGTTTGTTTGTTTGTTTAATTCTTTGAAACTATTTGCATTCCTTGGCCCCTGACCCACCCCACCCCCCCTTCCTCCATCTTCAAAGCCAGCAGTGGCCGGTTGAATCTTCCTTATATTTTGTCTTTCTGAAGTTGGCTTCTGCCTTTCTTCTTTACCTAGCAAGACCTTTCTGGACACTGGGTCCAGTTACATACAGCTCAGGTTCCTCTTCTATCTCACAGCCAGCTGTTGAGCAATCCAAACTCCCGCTGTGTGAGGGACTCATGGCTCTATTCCAGCTCAGATTTGGGGCACCAAGGCACAACAGCACCTAGAGGCACTGAGGAGAAAGCTGTCTGTGCTCCCTAGAGTGAAGTAAGGGCCGGAAGCAGGGTGAAGAGGAAGGAGGTGAGTCCCTGGCTACATCTGTCTGTATGGAGGTCTGTCTCTGGGATAGGAGCTCTCACAGACAACCATAGCCTTTGTGAAACAAAACTCAGGCCAGGTCTGGAAGGCAAAAAAGCTATACTCCTGACAGTGAAGCAGAGGCTAGAAGAGAGATGGGGCTGTGTCCCATTGGAACCTTCTGGAAGCATGCCATTCAAACACTGAGAATCAGGGTAAGCTGGTCAGTTAGCTATAGGAGGCATCGGGACAAGATGCAGACAAGAAGCGCAGAGCACCACAGCTCATGTGGCTTTCTTTGCTGCCATGGCTCAACCTGGAACTCAGAACCTCCAGGCACCCAAGTCTCAGCGTGGATAGTGGGGGCATTTCTGAGAAGCTGGGGCAAATGAGCGAGGAGAGCATGCACCTGAGATGGAAGAACCATTGGGGTGCATCTAAAGTGCTCTGAAGAAGAAGAGCCCCAAGTGTGGGTGGCATTGTAACTGGCTGTGTCCGGGCAAAGGAGTCCCATTTGGTTACAGGCACACCCACTAAAACAGAGAAGGAATCTATTGGTTTCCAGGTACTCTCCAATCCAGATGGGATTAATCCACAGCCATTCCCCTCAGCATGAGTCATCTACTGTTCCTTCTGCTGTGATTCCAGCGGTCCCTTGTCCTGGGCATCCTCAGGAGTGTCTACAAGGTGACCATCGAGGGTACACACGCAGGTCAAAACTTGAAACAGAAGCAGCAGCAGGCACAGGGCAGCCTCACTCCATAGGCTACCCACAAGACTTCACACCCTGAGCTCTCTTTAAAACCCTGCTCCAGAGCTGGCAAGATGGCTCAGCAGGTAAAGGCATCGGCCACCAAGCCTGACGACCTGAGTTCAACTTGCAGGACACACATGGTGAAGGAGAGAACTGACTCCGGCAAGTTGGCCCCTAACTTCCACCTATGTGTCATTGCATGCATACACACACCCACAGACAAACAAATAAATCAATGTAACTTAAAAATTCTGCTCCAGGCAAGGTGAGAACTGCTTCGGCAGCCAAGAACATCTTGACACCACGCCCAGAGTGAGCCTTGACTCTTGACAGTATGGTGAGGAGAATCACCCGTACCTCCTCCCCCAGTGTGGGCAAATGTCTACACTGTCAGACAAAAGCCTGTCTTCTGGAAAGACAGTACCAGAGAAACAGCTGGAGCCAGAGATCAGTCACAAACAGTTCTTTTTTTTTTTTAAGGTTTGTTATTTATTTTATGTATGTGAGTGTGCTGTCACTCTCTTCAGACGCACTAGAAGAGGGCATCAGAACCCATTACAGATGGTTGTGAGCCACCATGTGGTTGCTGGGATTTGAACTCAGGGCCTCTGGAAGAGCAGTCAGTGCTCTTAACTGCTGAGCCATCTCACCAGCCCCCACAAACAGTTCTTATGGCAGAGCAGAGCGGTGAGCACTGGGCGACTAGGGAGAAGACGGTAGATTGTCAGGGTGTAAGCTTCAAAGCAGGCTCATTTCTTAGGGGGCTAGAGGTTCCCTAACCTGCCTGTCAATAGGGAGAGCCCTCTGGGAAATGTGGGCGACTGCTTCTGAATTCTGGGTAAAGATATTTCAAAATGACAATAATTTCCCTCAGGAATGTATACTCATAGGCCAGCTTTCTGCTCTCCTGGTACTGAGGTTAAATTCACACTCTGCTCAGAGACAGGAAAATCCCAACTTAAGAAATTAAAGCGGCCCCAGATTAAAAGCACCCCTTTATAACCAGCAGAAGTTAACCCAGATCCTTCCTGAAGGACACATCCCAGTGAGGCCTCAGGGTTCCTCCCAAGGAAGGACTGTCTCATATGAATTCAAATATAAGGAAACCAGCTGGAAAGATGGCATGGCAGGTAAGGGCGTTTGATGCTCTTACAGAGGACCTGGTTTGGTTTCCAGATCCCACAAAGCAACACATAAATATCTATAATTCCAGTTTTAGAGGGACTCAGTGTTCTCATCTCTACAGGTACCTACACATATGTGGTGCATATATATACAGACTCAAGCACACATGTACAATAAAATTAAATTAAATGGGGGCTGGTGAGATGGCTCAACCGGTAAGAGCACCCGACTGCTCTTCCGAAGGTGATAAGTTCAAATCCCAGCAACCACATGGTGGCTCACAACCATCCGTAACGAGATCTGGCGCCCTCTTCTGGGTTGTCTGAAGACAGCTACAGTGTACTTACATATAATAAATAGAATAAATTTAAAAAAAAAATTAAATTAAATTAAAAAGCCAAATGTGGTGGCCTAATCCCAGCACCCAGGAGGCAGAGGTGGGCAGAACTGTGAGTTTGAAGACAGCCTGGTCTACATAGTTAAATCCCAGGACAATCAGAGCTGGATATGGTCTCAAAATAGTGAGACCCTGATACAAAAACAAATAAACAAATATATGGAGAGATACATAAATAATTTTATTTCAGTTGGAGCCAGTGTGAGCTGCCAAATCTATAATTTCCTTATTTTTTTAAAGTTAATTTTATGGGCATGAGTGTGTTTGCCTGCATGTATGTCTGTCTATATACTATGTGTGTGCTAGGTGCACATGGAGCCCAGAGGAGGATGTTCGATCTCCTGGGACTGGAGTTACAGACAATTGGAGGATGTTGGATCTCCTGGGACTGGAGTTACAGACAACTGTGAGCCATCATGTGGATGCCAGGACTCGAACCCGGGTTCTCTGGAAGAACAGTTGAGTATTCTTTTTTTTTTTTTTTAAAGATTTATTTTATTTATTATATGTAAGTACACTGTAGCTGTCCTCAGACACTCCAGAAGAGGGAGCCAGATCTTGTTACGGATGGTTGTGAGCCACCATGTGGTTGCTGGGATTTGAACTTATCACCTTCGGAAGAGCAGTCGGGTGCTCTTAACCGCTGAGCCATCTCACCAGCCCCCGAGTATTCTTTTATTAAAGAATTTAAAGCCGGGCGTGGTGGCGCACGCCTTTAATCTCAGCACTCGGGAGGCAGAGGCAGGCGGATTTCTGAGTTCGAGGCCAGCCTGGTCTACAAAGTGAGTTCCAGGACAGCCAGGGCTATACAGAGAAACCCTGTCTCGAAAAACCAAAAAAAAAAAAAAGAATTTATTTATTTTATGTGCCTTGGTGTTTTGCCTGCATGTATGTCAAATCTTGGAGTTACAGACAGTTGTGAACTACCATATAGGACTGGGAATTGAACCGGTGTCCTCTGGAAGAACAGCCAGTGATCTCAACTGCTGGGCCATCTCTTCAGCCCCCAGTCAGTGTTCTTAACCACTGAGCCAACTCTCCAACTCTAACTATACTTTCTTAATCCACCACGAAGCACTAGAAAGTGCCAAGACAGGGAGGAGGGTGGGTGTAAGAGGCGGAGGATCTTGACCAGCTGGGGGTCAGGAAGGCTTCCCAAGGAAGGAATAAGAACGACTGTTCTTGAACAATGTCAAGTGAGCTGGAAGTGGGGGTAGAGCTGGCAATCCCTTGCAGGTCCCAGCTGTCTTCCAGAGATGCTGTAGCACACGACTCCAGGCCTAGTCTCTGCCTGGGTAGGTCTGAGACCCCCTAGCTCAGCTCTCAGCAACAATTAGTTTCTGGGGAACTCAGGTCATGTGGCAGGAGGTGGAGGCCAGAACAGAGTAACTCCAACTTCAAGGCAATCTGATGCTCTCCATCTTCTGGCCTCCATGGGCACACGCGGTGCACACACACACACACACACACACACACACACACAGCAAACACAAACACAGCAAACACATAGATACACACACATACACCACAGAGGTAAAAATAAAAAAATCATGTAAAAGAATAAAAACAAATCTTTTTAAAATTAGGGTAATTTCACTTTCTATATATGTATATACATAATATAGTGCATTTGTGTGTGCATTTTTAAGAAGCTTTACAGTAGGTCTCTATATATTTTGGAAAGGTCTGTGATGTCATTTATCCCTACCTATAACCCTCCTCTAACCTACCCTCCACCTCCCTACCTGGTATAACACTTCCTGCTCCATTAGTCTCATTTAACCTTTTATGTCAGTATATTCTATTGCCTCTCCCTTACACACCTCTTGGCACGGCTCCTTAGTAAGCGCCTGGCCTCGATGGATTCTCTAAATGAAACACACACATACATCCAAGGATTCAAAGCTAACATTGCCAGATGAGAGAAAACATGACGTTTGTCTTTCTGGGCCTGGGTTACCTCTCTCAGAATGACTGTTTTCAACTCCATTAACCCGCAAATGGCATGATTTTGTTTTTTCTTTGTAGCTGAATAATATTCCATTGTGTAAATATACCACATGTTCGATATCCATTTATTATGATAGACATCTAGGCTGTTTCCATTCCCTGGCTATTGTGAGAAGAGCAGCCATAACTGCGGATGAGTGGGTATCTTTGAAGTAGGATGTGGAGCCCTTCCAATAGTTGAGTCATGTGGTAGATCCATTTGGTTGGTTTTGAGGGGGCACTTCCACATTGATTTCCATGGCGGCTACATTGTTTTGCTTACTGGTTAACCAGTTACCATCAGTTAATGAGGTTTCCCTCCTTCCCTGCTGGCATGGTCAGTCCCCCCCCCCCGCCCCCGGCATCTATGCTAGCGTTCATCATCATTATCTTTAACCTCAGTATTTCTGACCTGGATGAGACGAAACCTTGAAGAAGTTTTATGTGGATTTCCCTGAAGCTAAGGATGTTGAACATTTTAAAAAGTGTTCCTTAGCAATTCATAAATCATTTTTCGAGAACTAGGGTTTGTTTGGTTTGGTTTTTTGAGACAGGGTTCCTCTCTGTGGCCCTGGCTGTCCTATAACTCACTATGTAGACCAGACTGGCCTCAAATTCACAGAGACATCAGCATGCCTCTACTTCCTGAGTACTAGGATTAAAGGAATGTGCCACGACTTCCAATCAAGAACTATGTTTAATTCTATGTCCCATTTAAAATGACTTGTTTTCTTTTTTTGAGATTTTGATCTTTTTTTTTCCCCATTAACTTACATATTCACTTTCCATCCCAATCACTGCCCTGCCCTGATTTTTTCATATATTCTAGACACTAACTCTCTATCAGACATCTAGCTAATAAAAGTTTATAGTTTGGGGTTTTTTCACTCTGTAGTCTGCCACCTTACTGGAGTGATGGTGTTCTTTTCTGTGCAGAATTCTTTTAGTTTTATGAGGTCCTGTTTGTTAATTGTTGGTCTTAATACCTGAATACTGGAATCATGTTCAGAAAGTCTTTTTTACTGTGCCAGGGAGTTCAAACATATTCTCTACTTTCTCCTCTCTCAGAGTTGGTAGTTTGACTATGTTTGGCTCAGGGAGTGGCACTATTAGGACGTATGGCCTTGTTGAAGGAAGTGTGTCACTATGGGGGTGGGCGATCAGACCATCCTTCTAAGAGGCCTTCAGATGAAGATGTAGAATTCTCAGCTCCTCCTGCATCATACCTACCTGGATTGTGCTCCCACTTGATAATAATGGACTGAACCTCTGAACCTGTAAGCCAGCCCCAGTGAAATGTTGTCGTTGTAATAGTTGCCTTGGCCATGGTGTCTCTTCACAGCAGTAAAAGCTAACCGGAGACACAGAGATAGAGTATCAGGTCTATGTTTAGTCTGTAGTGATTTGAATATGCTTGCTCCAGGGAGTGGTACTGTCGGGAGGTGTGGCCTTGTTAGAGGAGGTGTGTCACTGTGGAGGCAGGGCTTTATGGCAATATATAAATATATAAGCTCAAGCTCTGCCTAGTGTGAGACACTGTAGTCTTCTCCCATTGCCTTGGGATCAACATTAGAACTCTCAGCTCCTTCTCCTGTACCATGTCTGTCTGGATACTTCCATGCTTCCTGCCATAATAAGGCCTGAACCTCTGAAACTGTAAGGCAGCCCCAATTAAATGTTGTCCCTTACAAGAGGTGCCTTGGTCATGGTGTCTCTTCACAGCAATGGGAACCCTAACTAAGACAAGGTCCTTGATCCATTTGGAGTTGAGTTTTGCACAGGGTGAGAGGTAAGGACCAACGTTTCATTCTTCTCCATGAAGCTGGGCAGTTTGACCAGCACCACAGCTTCTCCTTGGAGAAGAAACAAGCTAGATAAAAAATCGATCACAGCACCAGGAAACGCTGCACTAAGCGAGCTGATTGAAGAACTTCATACTTTATTCTAGACTCCCTATAAATAGAACCCTCAATTAGTGTTTCACTGTCAGCTGGTAACTGCTAGAATAAGGATTTATGCAAAGCCTTCTACACACAGTAGTTTATGACTACTGAAAACAAGTGCAGTCCAGGTAGAAAAAAAAAAAAAAAAAAAAAAAAAAAAAAACCCGACTCTAAATTACACAGAGTAGCAACAAGCCTCCCCAGGCTTGGGAATGTAAAACATTCCATTTAGGGGCTGGTGAGATGGCTCAGTGGGTAAGAACACCCGACTGCTCTTCCGAAGGTGATAAGTTCAAATCCCAGCATCCACATGGTGGCTCACAACCATCCGTAACGAGATCTGGCGCCCTCTTCTGGAGTGTCTGAAGACAGCTACAGTGTACTTACATATAATAAAAAATTAAAAAAAAAAACCATTCCATTTAAAATGTTGCCATTATGATAGACAAAGTAGCTCTTATATGTGCACAGGATACATTCTATAGCCTCCAAGCTTACATTTTTATGGTCAGGCTCACCAGGCCCAATTGTTATACATCACAATCAAGTCATAACCAATTTATAGAAAAAAGAGCCTGTGCCTATTTATTGATCAATTCCGGTCCTTAATGGCTCCCTTACAGGTCATATAGAAACGGGCATCTGCACAGTGGTCACTCCTTCCCGCTGAGTCTCAGTGCTCACACTGCTCATCCAGAGTGACAGAGTGACGAAAGCACAAAGCAGCCTATCATAAGCGGTTTCTTATAGAAAAAGTCACAATGAAAGAACTTCACAGGACAAATTATAAAACGCCATTAAAAACTACCTTGCAGCCGGGCGGTGTTGGCGCACGCCTTTAATCCCAGCACTCGGGAGGCAGCGGCAGGCGGATTTCTGAGTTCAAGGCCAGCCTGGTCTACAGAGTGAGTTCCAGGACAGCCAGGGCTACTACACAGAGAAACCCTGTCTCGAACCCTCCCCCCCCCCCAAAAAAAAAAAAAACAAACTACCTTGGTCTCCACCCTCCATGTATCTGGCAAGGTGACTGGATGCCTTTGGGCACTCACGTGACTTCCGCTAACATGATGGCATACGGACACTACTTCAGGTGATACTTCGTCAGCCTCCAGAGACACAACAGCAGCCATGTTCTACAGTCTCAGGCTGGTTCTGAAACCCTAGGTGAGTTCTCTAGGCAACTTCTGAAAAGCATTTTAGGGTCCAGGAACTGTGCCAAGAACGATAGGGAGGGGAGAGACCTAGAGTGATGGCTCAGTGGCTAAAAGTACTTGGGTTTTGTTTTGTTGCTGTTTTTTGGCTTCTTTTATGTTTGTTGTTTGTTTGCTTTTTTTAAACTTTTTATTCTTTGTGAGTTTCACATCCTGTACCCCAGTCCTCATCATCTTCCCATCCCCTTATATCCTCCCTTCCCTTTCAACCTCCTCCCACCCCCAAAATATAAAAACATACAACCAACCAACAACAGCAAAACAAAGAAAGCATCTCGTTGTGGAAGCTGTAGTATGTCACCTTGTATCCCACAGTGTATCCCTTGCTGCACACATCTTCATTTGCAGATGTTCACTGCAGTGAGTCATTCGTCTGGTTTGAGATCTCTAGTTTCTGTGACACCATCTCTATTGGATCCCCATCAGGGCTCTTCCCAGTCATTTTGTGTCAGGGAGATTCTGCAGCACTGGATCAGCAGGACTTGGCCTGTCACGTGTCCCAAATGTTCCCAGATGATACAGACTTTGGTGTGGGCCAACTAGGCGCTCTGGATCTGGGCCTGGGTGGCAGCTGGGCAGATCAGTATGCTGGTTCCTCCTTATCCACACCACCAAGTTGAGTTCTTCAGCACTATGCCAGCTAGGCCAGCCAATGCTGCCATCAGGAGGAGGCAGGGTCAGCTCTCCTGCTCTCGTGCCCGTGGGGCCTGCTCACACACACCCACACCTCCAGAGCCAGCTCCACTGTGCTATCCAATCAAGATACAGGGCCAAGTCTCCCAAGTGCTATAGCTAGTAGAGGGCAGGCTAGCACTCTCGCTAAGAGCACTCGTTGCTCTTGCAGAAGACCTGGGTTCGGTTCCCAGTGCCCACATGGTGGCTCACAGCCATGCACACCTCCAGTTTCAAGAGGTCAGATGCCCTCTTCTGACCTGTGTATGCAATGCATACACATGGTGCACATACATACATACAAGCAAGCAAAACACTTATACACATAAGATAAAAATAAATACATCAAAAGACACACACGCCGGGCGTGGTGGCGCACGCCTTTAATCCCAGCACTCGGGAGGCAGAGGCAGGCGGATTTCTGAGTTCGAGGCCAGCCTGGTCTACAAAGTGAGTTCCAGGACAGCCAGGGCTAGACAGAGAAACCCTTTCTCAAAAAACCAAAACACACACACACACACACACCCCTACAAACCCTGGGCCTGGAGAGATAGCGCAGCTGTTAAGAGCACTTGCTGCTCTTGCAGAGGACTCAGGCTTAGCTCCTAGCACCTAAGTCACAGTTGCTTAGGGGTTCTAGCTCCAGGGAATCTGATGTCTTCTTCTGGCTTTCTCAGGTACTGCACTTATGTGCTCATACCCGCATACAGACATACACATAATTTAAAAAATAAAATAAATCTGTTTTTCTAAAAGTTCCCCCCTTTGGCTCTGTCCATCTCAAAATATGATGTGATGTGTTTATTCATTAGGACTGTTTTAATTTCCTTCCCTCTAAAATTACTTCCCTTTTTCTCTCCAATTACTTCCCCGCTCTTCCGATGTACGGTCGTTGTCTACTCAGCCAGTCTGTGTTCTCGCTTTAGTGAATGGCGCTGTCCTCTCACAGTCCCATCATTTTCGGGCTTTTCCTGGCTCCAGTTCCCACTGCAGGACAGCCTGCATTTCTGCGCTAGACTTCAGTCAGCCTGCTGCCTCCCTATCCACACAGGCTGTTTGCATGGCAATCTGTTAACGCCCGGAGATGCAACTGTAACTTCCCTTTCCTGGAACTAGCTACATTTCAGTTGCCCAGTAGCCACATGTGGTTAATGGGTACACACTTATAGAACAGACTAGCTGTAGAAAACGTCTGTAATTCTAGAAAGTTCTATAGTGTATAGCGTTGGTCTATAGAATCCTAAAGGTTCCCTTACAGGAACTTTGGGGCCTAGCTACCATTCTGTCTACAGTTTCTTTTTACATGGGAGGCTCCCTCTGCTCTCAGGGATCACAGGAACCATGAAGGCTGTGCTGGCCGTGGCTACCTGTATCGTTGTCTTGTGCTGGCCTCCCCCCCCCCCCCAAGCTGTTCTTCATACTTTCCTTTATAGTTCTTGCACAGATCCTGGAGATCTGTCCTGTCTGCCGACCTCCACCTCCTGCTTCTGGAGATCCCGTTCCTTTGCCTCTGTGGTCCCTGTTCTTCTTCAAGTAGACTGTCCTGGAGGACTGGGCAAGGATGTATCCTCAGGAAAGACACCATGTCTGGGCTCCTCCATGCCTAGACTGTCCACATTGTCGGATCTTCTTGCACTCTGTTCCCCAAACTACCAAGAACCACAGGCCAGGAAGGGCCCTCCTCATCTGGATCCAGCCCCATGAAAGCTGCTCCTAACAGCTGGCTTTCCAAAGGTCCCTGTCATCCACTGTTCCATTCTCCCCATGCACACATTCTCTAACAGTCTCTGTGCAAGCTCTCCCTTCGCCCACAGCTCACTGCCCCAGCTACCCAAGCCCCTGTTCTGGTTCACTGCCCATGACCCTTCATTTCCTCTGCCAGCTTACCACCCCCATTATCTCACTGCCGCCAGCTCACCACCCCCATTATCTCACTGCCCCCAGCCCCCCACACCCCTGCACTGGCTCACTGCCCCCAGCCCCCCACACCCCTGCACTGGCTCACTGCCCCAGCCCCCCACACCCCTGCACTGGCTCACAGCCCAGGACCCTGCATTTCCTCCGCCAGCTTCTCACCACCCTGTTGGCATATTTTTGAGCTACTTTATTGGGTTCTTATGTCTACCACCCTTCCAGCCCTCATTTCATCCTAACAGTGGATAGGAGAGAAAGAAGGTTAGAGGGGAAAGGGGGGTATAGACCACTTTAGACTGCTGCCTGCTGACTAGGGGTATTGAGTTCCATGGGGCAAGTCCAACCCTCACTGTCAGAATATCTCCAATCAGCAAACCAGCAGACCAATCCAGCAAACCAGCACAGCAAACACAGCAGCAGGGACCAACAGCAGCCACCGGCTTTCTCAAGAGTCCCCAGAATTCCAAACATAAACTATCTGCAGGTTGCAAAAAATCACACCCCTTGATAGAGCATGAGACAATCATAGCGGCTGTGGAAAATCGGAAGCAGCCACATCCCACACCTGGGATTAAAACAAAAATAAATTCACATACCATAACTGGGCTTTAAAAGAAACCAAAATTCTCACTCTACCACCTCACTGGCTCACTGTCTTCAGCCCCTCACCCCTGCATTTACTCATTGCCCCCAACCCCCTCACACCTGCATTTACTCATTGCCCCAACCCCCTCACCCCTGCATTTACTCATTGACTCTAACCCCCTCACCCCTGCATTTACTCATTGACCCCCAACCCCCTCAC